>CM038679.1:95584857-96131245 GCA_021605205.1 Aegilops longissima | reverse complement strand
CGGCTAGGGCCCATGCCTAGCCGGATTACCATTGTACCTCGGGGTAGGCCTATAAACCCCTGTGGCACCCATGCAAAGGGTTGGACTCTGATAGTTTTAGCCACCACGTAGAGGGAAGAGGAGAGCTAGCCGTGCCCTTCTTCTTCCTCTCACCGAACAGCTCAAGGAGCATCTTGTAGCAACTTGTTCATATAGTGATCATGCGGAGACCCCGCAGAGCAGCAGTAGGGGTGTTATCTCCACGGAGAGCCCCGGGCCGGGTAAGATTCGGCCAAGGCATGTCTTCGCCTCATCCCGCTTCTGTGCACCGCGACGCCTTATTGGCTCCCACTATGATTAGCCACCTGTTGGCATATGTCGCACCTACCACCGGACAACCGCCTCGCTCCCTCCTCCCCGCTGGGCCGGCTCGACAGCTCGGACCACCAGCTATATCTTCAGACGCAAGGAAGTGCCTCCTTATTACGCACAAAAAATGAATACTCCCTTGTTAGCTGGGACTCGGTATAGTGGCAGGCTGACTTAGGGCCTACTAAGTTGACAGGACGGAGGGCTTTGTCAACTTAGTCAATATGCATGATTCTAGCTCCAAAGGACTGCACGATGTCCATCCAACGTCAGAAGTGCTTGTTCAACCTCTCGTATTCTTACTCCAAATACCAAACCAGCACCGGTCGTGCTCGTGCTCCCTGCCTCCCTCCGGTCGGGTTACGATGCGGCGGAGGCCTCACCGCCTCTACTACTCCCACCGCCAGGCCATCCTCTACTCACCCACACCCCTGTTATTCTCCGGCGATGGCAGCCTCACACCGCAGTGAACCAAAGGAACCTCAGACTTTCACGCTGGGCATCCACCGCCGTGTCTTCCCTGCCCACGCCGTCCCCTTCCTAGGCCTCACCGCCTCCACCGCCTCGGTGCTCTCGGCGCGGCGTGGTCAACGTGGTCAAGGAACAGCTTCCATCGGACGTGGATCTGTGACGTGGAGAGGCTCGATACCGGGTCCACGGCCGCAGCAAGGAAGTGCCTCCTTATTACGCGCAAAATAATTATTCCTCCACCGACAGCGGGGACCCACCGGACGGGCCACCATATTTCGCTAAAAACGCTTTCCCGATCGCTGGGACCTACCAGCTACACCTTCGCACGCAAGGAAGTGCGTCCGGAAAAATAAAATAAACGATTCGCTTCGATCGCCGGGACCCACTAGCTACATCTTCGCACGCAAGGAAGTGCGTCCGAGAAAAAACGATTCGCTTCGACCGCTGGGACCCACCAGCTATATGTTCGCACGCAAGGAAGTGCGCCCGGCAAAAAAAAATTACCGATCGCCGGGACCCACCAGCTACATCTTCGCAGCAAGGAAGTGCTCGATACCGACCCACCTGGTCGGCGTGCACGTAGCGTTGTCATTCTGGTTGCGAACGTGTACGCATATATATACGGTGGATGTAGAGGCGCCGACGGTCGTAGTAGAGGCACGCACGTAGCATGTACACGCACGCATAATGGCGAGGGTGCAAGAAACAAAATACAGCCACGCACGCATATTACGGGCGGATCTCGAATTCCTACCGCGATACGCATATGGTTGGGTCGGACGGAGAAACAGCGCCGCTGCCGTGTTCATGGGGAGCCAACCGGCTGGGTCGGAACGGAATGCGTGGTCGTGTTCATCGGGAGGGCTTGGACGGAACAAAGCGATGGAACGAGGCCCCGCGCATCGCAGAATAAAGGAAACGGACCTCCTACGCTCGGAACGGGTCCTGTTGATCGGGAGGTGTGGCGCATCACAAAACGGAAGAAACGAACTCCTCCGCGGTCAAACGGGGTCCTGTTGATCGAGAGGGTGTGGCGCATCAAGAACGGATTTAAACGGACCTCCTACGGTCAAACGGGGTCCCGTTGATCGGAGGGGTGTGGCGATCGCAAAACGGATTTAAACGGACTTGTGTTGGAGCGCCACGGTCGAAACGGGGTCCTGTTCATTGGGAGGTGTGGCATCGCAAAACGGACTCCACGAGATACCGCTCATCTCCACCGACGACCTCCTCCAGCCTCCACGGGCCACCACGACCTCCTCCAGCCTCCACGGCTACCGCTGACCTCCTCCGGCCTCCACGGGCTCCAATTCATCCAGCCTCCATCACAAGACTACTCCACCGGTAATGCTCAACCACCCTCCACCGCTCATCGCTCATCCAGCCTCCACCATCTAATCGCTCATCCAGCCCTCCACACCACGGGTCCTGCTCAACCACCCTCCACCGCCTACTATTCATCTAGCCCTCCACACCACGGGTCCTGTTTCATCCAGAGGCAACGCCACCGCCACTATTCATCCACTTCGCAACGCCACTGCTCATCCAATCGACGGCTTCAGCTTAGCAGCAATAGCGGCGAATCGCCCATCGGGTTCGATTAACAGCCATCGATCGATCGCCGGGTTCGAGAATATGTAGCTCGCAGCAATCACTCGGGTTGATTAGAGAGCCCAACGCTTCGGGTTGATTAGAGCTAACGCCTGACGCGTACGAGAGAAAGCGCGATCGCTCAGCCCCGACCTCCCACCGTGAATCGCAACTCCGCCGAAATTTTCCTCCCTCGCTTTCTACCATGGTTTTTCCGTCATGGACGGCCCAAAGAATGTCATGCAGCTGCGTCTCCCGCCCGCCTGTGCGAAAAGCCCATTTTCTGTCATGATTTTTGTCATAGAAGTAGGAGCCCACCATATCTATGATGATACCGGTTTTGTCACAATTATCGTCATGGAAGTGTCATATGTATGAAAAAAAATTCGTTCGCCCAAAATGTCACGGATGTGTCTTTTTTGTAGTGAGTGGAGAAAGTCAAAACCTGATCGTCACAATAGGCGTAAACTGGTCACGATCCGATGACTATGTTGAATGATCGCCATTCATAACATTGGCGAAGTGTTTACGGCTTGACCTCGGATGTCGCCGAACACTAACCGGGGCTCATAGCTAGCTTCCCAGCTTTAAAGCTCCTATGACTAAGCGAAAGTTATAAAGCCCGCGATATCTGATTGCCTCGTTTCCGCTAACACAACCGCCTTCAGGCACCGAGACATCGGCTAAGGGTTGCTTTGTTAGTGCGGAAACACCTTGTGTAGTATCTACCAAGGAGTAGAAGCCGACGATGGGCCACTTTCAACTGATAATAGGTCACAATGGAGTCAAAATAAGGATGTAAAGTACTTGGATACAGAGAATCATTACACATAATCTGTGATTTTACTCTGGATATCGATCCTTAATTCGGCCACCCGTGCCCACATTAAGGCTCGGGGGCTACTGGGCTTTGCACTCATTATCTATAAATATTAAAGGGATACATCGATCCCCTGATCTGGTGTTGCCACTCGACCAATGTCTCGGGGGCTACTGCATTGCTTATTCAATGCAGAGAATTCAAAGTGCTCAGTGTTCAGCTTGACCGAACTATGCGCATGCATGTCTTCGGACAATAATAGGTACCATACGGACCTATCCGGCGCTGTTAGTATAATGCGGCGATTTCACGACCTCTCTCGTGGGCCCTTCACGATCACTATTATCTCTAATATATTACATCGTGTTTTTATTCCTATGTATGCTGCCGAGTTAGAGTTGATCCTCAGCCGATTTCGAGCATCGACCGAGTCTCGTGGGCTCTTGGGAACAACGGTTTTATGCTTTCCTTCAAAAGCGCTCTCGGTTTTAGACCGATACACACCTTGAGGGATACTGGATATACATCGGCAGAGAATAAACTGCACCAGTTAAAAATATTCACACCACCTCGGAGGCAGTCCGGCAACAAGCTCGGGCGCTAGCGGCTAGCTCCATAAAGGGCATTTCCGCATTAAGCTCGGCTACACTCCTTCAACTTTTTTGTACCAAGATGATCTATGACATCTTGGATATAGTCGCGTTGGAGCTCGGATACAGTCCGCCTTTGGAGCTTGGACACAGTCCGCGTTGGAGCTCGGATACATCTCGGCGTTGGAGCTCGGAAGCAGTCCGGCATTGGTGCTCGGCTGCAAAGGATACCTCGAATGTAGTCCGGCGTTGGAGCTCGGACGCAAGAGGAGACTACCTCCCGGGAACAACTTCAAACCCGAGGCGTGGCATAAAAATAAGAAGGCATTGATAAAGGCCGGAAACTTAAAGGGGCTCCTCGGATACCCAATGTGTAAACTCTTCGGATATACTTCGGCGATCCTCAAGATCGAAGATGAGAAGATTTGTTGAACCAGTTTTCAAGACCGACGACCGAAGATGAAGAATAGTTCGGAAGAATCGAGGAGCGTCCCTAACTTGAAGACCGGTTCAGGGGCTATCGACGGCGCCCGGACTAGGGGTACTCACCACGCCGCCTCCCCATCGCTTGATTGGGCCGAGGACCCCTTGGTCAGATACTCATGGGCTAGTCCGGACAGCTGCCGATACAAGGAAGATTCCACAAGACTTGGCGATCAAGACAAGGACTCTCCCCACCGGCGATTCGGCGAGGACTCTTGTTATCCTAGGCCTCGTGCATTATATAAACCGAGGCCAAAGCTAGTCAATAGAGATATACAACAATCATACCATAGGCTAGCTTCTAGGGTTTCGCCTCTACGATCTCGTGGTAGATCAACTCTTGTAATACTCATATTCATCAAGATCAATCAAGCAGGAAGTAGGGTATTACCTCCATAGAGAGGGCCCGAACCTAGATAAACATCGTGTCCCCTGCCTCCTGTTACCATCCGCCTTAGACGCACAGTTCGGGAGCCCCTACCCGAGATCCGCCGGTTTTGACACCGACAACCGTGTCAACAACGTGTATTCAATATGTGGGAGTTCGACCCGGCCGAGCACCAGACGCTGCAGGAGCTTTTCGGCACGAGCATAAGGACGTCTGGAAGGTGCTGTTTAAAGGCGCCGAGTTACCTCCTCCCCTTACCGAGGACCGCGGACTCAGCGCAAAGCGCCACGCCAATCCGGTAGGTTTTTACACATCATAAGATGCTTAGTTTCCTCAGTTTGATCATATGAAGGGTCTAAGCCCTCATGCCTTTGACAGGACTGGGTGGAGATGGCCGAGCGGATTGACTGCCCCGCCACCCTGCCCGAAGATCCAGCAGACGTTCTCCTAACGGAGATGCTGACTCCGGCACCTTATGAGGTTCCTCACATATGCCAAGAAGAAGGCCACAGGACCCGACAGGTCTCCGCGCTAGGTTGTGTTGGACTCATCATCCCAACACTGAGGCGCACTCCTCCCACGCATTTACGAGGAGGAAGAGGAGTTCTCTCATCCGGGAGACAAGAAAAGGAAGGCCGCCTAACTCGGTGAGGCCAAGGGTCCAAGAAAGGAAGGACCTCCTTCCGGACTGCTTCCACGACCGCCGCCCCACGACGATTTAGTGGTTACCTGTGGACAAGCCCCTAGCTAAGTCGTAAGTATCCGGATACCATAATAATTCTTGATATATTTTATTGCACCGCTTTCATCACGCCAACATGATTATGCAGTCCGCCCCGAGCCCATATCGACATATCTTCGCCGGATGGTTCTTTGACCCGCCGGATATGAATAGTGATTCACTTCCGACCGCCTCCACCTCGCCCTACGGACAACCCGAGGTGTTGTCTCCAAAGGCACCGAGCCAAGGGAGGTAGTCCCGAGGCGCCTCAAGGTGACACTCCGACCTCGGCGCAAAGGGAGCAAGACTCCCATGGCCCGAAGTTCGCCTCCAGCTGAACACACGGAACCTCCGGTGGTTCCGGATTTCATCAGCGACCCTCGTGAAGAGGGCAAGCCGCCTGCGCCGGTGACGATGTCCATCCAGAGGCACCGGACAACTTCTCGGAAGCGCCCAAGCGCTTCCATCGACGAAGAGCAACACACTATCATGAGTGCGGTGATGGAGAAGGTTCAGTCCGCCAAAAGCGGACTAACTGAAGCTTGCGCCAGCCTCCTAACAAAGCTTTGAGGTAAGTAATTAAATTATAGGGAAATATCACCGATGCATAAAGAGCCCTCGATTCTCTGTTTGGCATTCACGAAGAAAAGCCGAATAGAGGATCGAATAATAGTCGCAGGGGTCTAATTATAGTATGTATATGTGAATCTGCAGCTTCCCTCGCTAGCGCTGCAAGACATATCATGGAGGTCGCCAGAGACAACAGACTGGAGCGATCCAAGGAAGAGCTCGGCCTTGCCAAGAGGCAGCTCGAGGAGAACAAAGGTAAGCAATACCTTGTCAATATGAAAAAAAAGAAAGATTTGGTTGCAGGATAATAGGATCATCATGAATTTTTCCAGGGGTCACGACCGAAGTGGCGACCATCAAGAGGGCGCTGTCCAAGGCCAAAAACAAAGCGGCCAAGGAGCGCACTGAGTGAGAAAGACACGAAGCCCGGGCAGGTGAGGTGTAGCAAGAGCTCCAGGTGCTCATCAAGAAGCATGAGTCCCAGGAGCTTGACTCGAGGACGCGAGAGTTCGAGCTTGCCCATGCCCTCGAAAGTGCAAAAAATGCAAAGGCCGAAGCTCATAAGGCCCTCCAGGAAGTTGAGGCGGTGAAGAAGATAGCGGCGGTTAAGGCATTCATTATGCAAAGTAGGTATGCGAAAGAAAATTTCCTTTTACTTACCCGAGTTCGGAGCTCTCCAGGAGCGTTCACAGATCTGCCCCGTAGTGTGTCTGACGGTGCGGAGTTCTACCGGGCTGAGAAGGGAAGCTCGACGGAGAAGTTGTTCTGGTCTCAGTATACTGGGACCGAACACCCGATGCCCGTGAGCGACCAGCTGAAGCAACTGGTCGAGCTCCACAAGGCAGCCGAACATGACATGAGGGGCTTTATAGTCCGGATGTGGCATGGCGGCTCCCTACCCAACAGCTACTTCGGCCTAGTGAGGCGGCTCGTAGATGCCTGCCCACGGCTGGAAGTCATCAAGCGGCCCGTTTGCATCGAAGGTGCACGCAGGGCTCTTGCCCGTGCAAAGGTGCACTGGGCGAAGATGGAGGCCGAAAAGCTGGTGAAGGAGGGGCCGCCGCAGGGCAAGGAGCATTGCCACCCCGGAATGTATTATGAAAGTGTCCTGAAGGGTGCCCGTCTCGTGGCGGACGAATGTACCAAAGACGTAGTCTTTGAATGAACTTTCTCATGTGATCCTTGTGTTTATGAAAGCTAGTTCATGTTCATTATGCAACGCTTTTGTATTTAAAATATTACCTTATGTGCGGCCGTTTATAAATTCTGAGAGTTGCTAGTCGTCGGCTTCTGCCCCCATGCAGCTTGTGCTGGTGTGTTCGGGATGAATCTGAGCACTCTTTTCCCCATTCTTGGGTCCTTCGAGGGAGGTGTTCAGCGCAACGAACCAGACAATCAGACTATAATGCTTTATCGCTCTCACTTAGCCATATAAGTCAACAATTTTAAATTTTGGCGAAACTCCTAGTCTTCGGAAAGCCGAATTTGGGGCGCTATACATGCCTAAGCCGGACGAGGCCAGCCTCGCCTGCTTAAAACAGTCTTTAGGACTTGAGACCTCTCGAACAGCGACCAGCTCTCGCCTCATCATGACAGTCAGTTTAGCTTTCACTCGAGGTGCTCGGCCAAGAACCGGGGCACAATCGCAGAGTTCTCCCAGTGCTACCTTAGCCGATATAGCGGAACGTAAGGTACCAAAACATGGGAGCCGGGCAAACCCAACTATTGACCCAAGACATGACTCAAGTCGATGCATATAATGCTATAAGTTCGGGTGCCGACTTTTCGAAAGTGTTCGGACTTTCACGCCAATTATGGGGTATGCGAAGCCCTGCCGCACTATAGTGTACGGGTGCTGATTGTCATAGATAAGCATATATATATATATATATATATATATATATATATATATATATATATATATAAAAGAATATATGATGCCATAATATACTAGTACTATGCATTGTTTATTTAAGAAATGTGTTAAAGCATAATGATACAAGTGGTGCGGTAAGCAAACAATAGGACTATTTGACATGTACCATCCAAGGGCAAGATGCGGACTGGTATCTTAAAAAAGGTATTTAGCTCATTATCAGAGACCACCTGGGGATTCCGTTTGTACTACATAGATTCCTGCCTCCTTGGGTGTTGTATCATGTGTCCGGCTACCGTACTGCTGGACAAGGCTTCCAGAGGGTAGAGTCCTGAAAGAGAGAGTGATGAAGGTAGTAAGCCCCTAGTGCGGTTAAACCGCATTGTGGGACGCGCCGTGATCGTGCCCCCGCCTATACCCATGGTATTTTCAATGCGTAATTATGCACGCGTGGGACGGGCTTTGCCGTTGTACTAAGACTAGGGTAGGGGCCGAATTGCTAGGCGATCTCTGAGCGTTCCTGGCGATCCTCTTGCAGGTTATTCCGGACGCGCTTGACGGTGTCCTGGGGCTTGATCGCCGAACTGGTCGATTGCCTCAAAAGGCTGCTTTGTGCTTCTGCTGCGAGGGCCGCAGTGTGCTCCTCCGTGCGGAGTGAGCGTTCTGTGTTTCCATCGACTGTGATGACCCCCCTAGGTCCTGGCATCTTGATCTTGAGGTATGCGTAATGCGGTACCGCATTGAATCTTGCAAATGCGGTGCGCCCGAGCAGTGCGTGATAGCCGCTGCCGAACGGGACGATATCAAAGATTAACTCCTCGCTCGAAGTTATCCGAGATCCAAGACCACTTCCAGCAGTGATTGAGCCCGCATAATGGGCCTCTACACCTGGAATAACGCCTTTAAAGGTCGTTTTGGTGGGTTTGATCCTCGAGGGTCTATACCCATTTTGCGCACTGTATCCGGGTAAAGCAGGTTTAGGCTGCTACCGCCGTCCATAAGGACTCGAGTGAGGTGATATCCGTCAATGATTGGGTCTAGGACCAATGCAGCAGATCCTTTGTGATGGATACTCGTGGTCCCTACGATCAAATGTGGTTGGACAAGAGGACCATGGGTTGAACTTTGGGGCGACGGGCTCCATCACAGATATCGCCCCTTAGTGCACGCCTGCTCCCTTTGGGGATGTGGGTTATGATATCATGTTTATTGTCCTCACTTGTGGGGTGAACCTCTTGTGTCCTCCCGTGTTCGGCGGCCGGGGCTCCTCCTTGTCATCGCTGTGCAGCCCCTTTTCCTTGTCTTCGGCATTTATCTTGCCGGCCTGCTTGAACACCCAACATTCTCTGTTGGTGTGATTGCCTGGCTTATTGGGGGTGCCGTGTATTTGACACGAGCGATCGAGTATGCGGTCCAAACTGGACGGGCCCAGAGTACTTCTTTTGAATGGCTTTTTCTGTTGATCGGATTTAGAGCCTCTGAATCTGGCATTGACTACCGTGCCCTCGGTGTTATCACCTTTGCTGCGGCGCTTGTGTTTGCTGCGACGTGACCTCTCGTTGATGTCCTTGGTATCTGAAGTGCCAAGGTTCCTTGATATGTTATTGCTACACGCCAGCCAGCTATCCTCTCCCACGCAAAAGTGGGTCATGAGTGTCGTGAGGGCTGCCATTGATTTCGACTTTTTCGGACCGAGGTGCTGGGCGAGCCACTCGTCACGGATGTTGTGCTTGAATGCCGCTAGGGCTTCTGCATCCGGACAGTCGACAATTTGGTTTTTCTTTGTTAGGAACCGTGTCCAGAATTGCCTGGCCGATTCCCCTGGCTGCTGAATTATGTGGCTCAGGTCATCGGCGTCTGGTGGTCGCACATAAGTGCCCTGGAAATTGTCGAGAAATGCGTCTTCCATATCCTCCCAACAGCCGACGGAGTCTACTGGCAGGCTATTCAACCAATGTCGAGCTGGTCCTTTGAGTTTTAACGGGAGGTACTTGATGGCATGTAGATCATCACCGCGGGCCATGTGGATGTGGAGGAGGAAGTCCTCGATCCATACCGCGGGATCTGTTGTACCATCATATGATTCGATGTTTACAGGTTTGAAACCTTATGGGAATTCATGCTCCATTACTTCATTGGTGAAGCATAGGGGGTGTGCCGCGCCTCTGTGCTGGGCTATGTCGCGACGCAGCTCGTATGAGTCATGCCTGCTGTATTCTGCCCATCCGGAATTGCTTTTACTGTATCCGGCGAGGCGGTCACTGTCCCTTGTAGGGGCACGGCCCCATGATCCATAGATCGATATACCATGTCTTGCCCTGTCTTCCAATACGTCTCGCAGGTCTCGCGTGTTTCCCGTTGCCTTGGTATGTTTGTTTGAATGGCGGCGGGGTGCAGGCTGATTTTCAGGCCCTACTGCCTCTCTATCTCGGCCACGGGGTGGCCGATCAGCCGCATCGAACGCGGGGTGACCTCTGGAAGGGCGTTCGAGTTTGTACTCCTCAGCCACAAGGACTTCAGTCCATCTATCTGCTAGCAAATCCTGATCAGCTCAAAGCTGTTGCTGCTTTTTCTTCAGGCTGTTTGTTGTGGCAATAAGCTGACGCTTGAAGCGCTCCTGCTCGACGGGATCCTCAGGCACGATGAATTCTTCGTCGTCGAGGCTCACTTCATCTTCGGAGGGAGGCATATAATTGTCCTCCTCCATTTCTCCCTCTGCCGCTCTCTTAGGAGGGCTGGCTTGTTCATCCTCCGGCTCTTGATCATTCTGGAGGGGATTGTCATCATCTTCGGCACTGTCCGGAGTGCTGTTATCTCCTGTGCCGGTATCACCGTTTTTGCTGTGGCGAGACTTAGAGTGGCGCCGCTGACATCGATGCTGGGGTTGCTTCTTGGAGGGGTCATCCTCCGTTGTTTTGTCGCTATTGCCTTCTTTGGGTGTGTCCACCATGTATATATCATATGATGAGGTGGCGGTCCAGTGCTCTGTGGGCAGTGGCTCCTGTTCGCCTCCGGCATCGGTGTCCATTCCATCGATGTCTTCGGAGTCGAAGTCGAGCATGTCGGTTAAATCGTCGACAGTGGCTACTAAGTGGGTGGTGGGTGGGGATTGAATTTCTTCGTCGTCCGCATCCCACTCTAGCCGGACATAGTTCGGCCAAGGATCTCCGGACAGGGAGAGAGATTTCAATGAGTTCAGTATGTCGCCGAAGGGTGAGTGCTGAAAGATATCTGCGGAGGTGAACTCCATGATCGGCGCCTAGTCGGATTCGATAGGTATGGGCGCGGGTGGTACGGAGTCCGTGGCCAAGGACAAGTCCAGCAGTTCGGTGACACGGCTCTCGTGAGGGGTAAGGTCAGTATTCGGCTCTATCTCCACTGAGGGCGCAGCCTCCATGGTGGAGTCTATCCTCCCGTGCTCGGATGGCGCGATCTGCTCCGGACTAGAGGCCGGAGTAGTTGCTGGCGTGATCGCCCGGACACAATCCGACGGCAGAGCTATATCGTGCTCGTCGTGATCGTGCGGCACACCTGGCATGGGCCCGAACCCGTCGAAGATCAAGTCTCTGTGGATATCGGCGGTGTAATTCAAGTTTCCAAACCTGACCTGATGGCCAGGGGGGTAGCTTTCAATCTGCTCTAGATGGCCAAACGAGTTGGACCGCAGTGCGAAGCCGCCGAACACGAAGATCTGTCCGGGGAGGAAAACATCACCCTGGACCGCATTATTGTCGATGATCGAAGGGGCCATCGAACCTTGCAGCGACGACACAGTGGAACTCTCAATGAAAGCACCAATGTCGGTGTCAAAACCGGCGGATCTCGGGTAGGGGGTCCCGAATCAAGGCCCAAGGAGGATGGTAACAGGAGGCAAGGGACACAATGTTTACCCAGGTTCGGGCCCTCTCTATGGAGGTAATACCCTACTTCCTGCTTGATTGGTCTTGATGAATATGAGTATTACAAGAGTTGATCTACCACGAGATCGTAGAGGCTAAACCCTAGAAGCTAGCCTATGGTATGATTGTTGTTGTCTGTAACGCCCCGGATTCGATGCGCCAGGTGTCTGCCAGTTATTCGCCGTCTTTGCCATGTCATGTGCTTGCGTGTTGCACTTTGTCATGTCATCATATGCATTTCATATCATGTTGTCATGTGCATTTCATTTTGCATACGTGTTCGTCTCATGCATCCGAGCTTTTTCCCCGTTGTCCGTTTTGCAATTCGGCACTCCTATGTCCCCCGGCGCCCCCTTTTACCTTTTTTCGTGTGCGGGTGTTAAACTTTCTCGGAATGGCCCGAGGTTTGTCAAGCGGCCTTGGTATAGGACCGGTAGACCGCCTGTCAAGTTTCGTGCCATTTGGAGGTCGTTTGATACTCCAACGGTTAACCGGGGAACCGTAAAAGCCTCTTTTGTATTGCAGCCCAACACCCCTTCCAAAGTGGCCCAAAACTCATCAAACTCCCCTCCATGCTCTCGATCGTTCGATCACGATCGCGTGGCCGAAAACTGCACCTCATTTGGACTCTCCTAGCTCCCAGAAATCTATTTATAGACCCCTCCCCCGAAATTCGCGGTCTATTCCCCCCGAAACCCTAGCTTCGTCCTCATCCCGCAGCCGGACACGTCCGGATCCCGCCGGACATGTCCGCCCGTCGCCCCCGTCCAACCACTTTCCGCCACATTGCGCGCCGCCGTCGTCCGCCGCCGCTGCCCGTCCGCCATGGCTCTGCTTGCCCCGCCAGCCAGCGCCTCGCGCGCCAGCGCCCGGAAGCCGCCTGGCCACCGGCGGACCTCGCCGCCCGCTTCGCCGCCGTCCTCCGCCCGCGTGACCGGCCCCTCACCGCCTCGTCGCCGGGTTGCCGCGCCTCCCGCTTGCCTCGCCGCCGCCGGCTGCATCGTCGCCGCACGACCAGCGCCGCTGACGCCTCCGGGCGACGCCGCCGCCCGCCGCCCGGTGGCCTCGCTCCGCCGCCCGGCTCGGCCCCTCGACCTCGCCGCCCGCCATGTCCTTCGCCGCCCTCCGCCACGGGACGCGCCGCGCCCGGCGATTCAGCGCCCCCGCGCGGGCGCCTCGTCCGGGCTCGCCGGAACCTCCCTTCGGCCAACTCCGGCGAGCCGCCGCCGCCGGACCCCTCTCCGTCCAGATCTAGACGAGATCCACCACCACCACCAACCAAATGCCTTCCCCCGCCCGGATCTATCCGTCCTGGAACCGTCCCGTCCCGGGTTGACTTTTCCCGGAGGTAAAATTCCACTAAGTTCCAGGATTTTTTGTAATTTTCATGCCATGTTCATCATGACGTATCTCTTCATCTGTAGCTCCATTTCGTGCGTGTAATATGTCAAATTGTCCGCCTCGATGATTACATCATTTCATTTCATTGCAGCATGTTCATTTGAGCTCATCTTGATGCCCGAAATGCTGTTGGAAGAGGGCTATGTGATGTTAGTTTCAGATTCTTATCAGAACTTGCTCTTTTGTCATTTTTGCCATGATTGATGTGTGCATTCTATGAACTTGAGTCCTACATGTGTTTTGTAATATGCCATGCCATATTTACAGGGGTGTATTCCATGTATTTTGTCATCTCTGTGGTGACTAGCACAAGCATGCAAACTAGGCTTCATGATGTTGCTGATTTCAGCCCCTGTTCTGCTGATATTTTTATGCCATGTAAACTTGATGCTACCGAGAGATCCATGCTCATTTTGAGATACTTCAGTAAGGATGTTTTGAACATATGGTTATTCTCTATCCATCCATGCCCTTGTTTGCAATTATGGAGTGCCATAGATTGAGTCAATCGAGCTATACTTTTGCTATAAAATGTTTCCTGGCAGGTTGTTTACATGTTATTCAATTTTGCCAAGGTTGCTATGATGTTGTTCTTGCCATTTATAGCTTCTATGCCATGTATTATTGCTGTGAGGTGCCTTTCCATGCCATGTATTGCTCTATGGTGAGTGGTTCAAGCTCACCAACATGCCTACTTATTGTTGTTCCTGACATGTATGAATCTGTAATATAACTTGCCATGTTTACATGGGTGCCATCATATTTTCTGATCCTTTTTGGCTCATGGTCAGTAAAGGACTTTTGTTCTATGCAATTAGTAGATTCATGGCATGCCTTTGTTTGCCATGTTAAGTTCCTGTAACATGTTGTTTCATAGCTCTAAAAATTGCAACCTGATGTTATTTTCTGCAAAGTCTGAAACTGTTACTATTTGCAATCTTGCCATGTCCTTTTTAGCATGTTCTATTGATTTCTAGAGATAGCTCCGTGTTCATGTTTTGTCATGCTTTACCTGTACATCGTGCCCATGCCTTTTGTTCTCATGTTAAGATGCTGTAGCTTAGTGTTTTGATGCTTGCAATATGCCTAGTTGCTGTTTTGGACAGCTTGTCCTTTAAACTTGTATAGTGTGTATGTGTTGAACCGTTGCTCCGTTTTGAGTGTGCTTTATTTGAAACTTGCTTGATTTTGCATGTAGTTTCATATTATCATGTTGCATCCTTGTTTTGAGGTGTTTGCTTGATGTTTGTATCCATTTTGCATCAATGCCATGGTTATCTTGTTTTGCTCATATCTTGTAGGCCGTAGCTCCGAATTTAATGAACTTTATATGTAACTTGACTAGAATTTCGTGTAGATCATCGTGGTGCATCTTAACTTGCTGTTTAACAACTTGAACTTAAGGTTTATTCAGATCTGGACCAATTTCGAAATTTGCATATGAGGACTTACCGGAATTGTTCTATGTTGTTTCCGGCCTCATTTAAACGTGCTTTGATGTGCTGCTCTTGTTTGCATCATATCTTGCCATGAGTAGCTTCATGTAGTCTTGTCATGCATCATTCTTGTTTGTGCATCATGCCTTGTTCATGTGTGGTGCGTTTACTATATTGTGTGCTTCTTCTTGTTAGTTCCTGTTTCGTTGCGATCGTGAGGATTCGTTCGTCTACGCTTGGCTCGTCTTCGTGGCTTCATCTTCTTCATGGACTCGTTCTTCTTCCTTGCGGGATTTCAGGCAAGATGACCGTTACCCCTGGATCTCACTACTATCATTGCTATGCTAGCTGCTTCGTTCTATCGCTATGCTGCGCCACCTATCTTTTTCTCCTCAAGCCTCCTAAATTGCCATGAACCCCTAATCTTTTGCACCCTTCCTACCAAACCATTGTTTGGCTATGTTACCGCTTTGCTCAACCCCTCTTATAGCGTTGCTAGTTGCAGGTGAAGATGAAGTTTGTTCCTTGTTGGAACATGGAGATGTTGTTCCTTGCTGGAACATGTTTACTTGTTGGGATATCACAATATATCTTTTATTATTAATGCATCTATATACTTGGTAAAGGGTGGAAGGCTCGGCCTTATGCCTGGTGTTTTGTTCCACTCTTGCCGCCCTAGTTTCCGTCATATCGGTGTTATGTTCCCGGATTTTGCGTCCCTAACGCGGTCGGGTGATTTATGGGACCCCCTTGACAGTTCGCTTTGAATAAGACTCCTCCAGCAAGGCCCAACATTGGTTTTACCATTTGCCTCACCTATGCCCTTTTTCCCTTGGGTTTCCGGAGCCCAAGGGTCATCTTTATTTTAGGCCCCCCGGGCCAGTGCTCCTTCGAGTGTTGGTCCAAGGTTGGAAAAAGCGGTAGGCGTAAGAGAGGCGGTTGGCCTTCGCCTAGTGCCTAGGCGGTGCCTAAGCGCCCTAGGCGCAGCCTAGGCGGTAATATAGTTTTTAGTCGTAGTGTATTTTTGATTATTATATGGGTGTTGATATTAGTTTAGGGCATATAAATAAGTTAATTGTCGTCTCATCGCCATCGAATATAACCAGTTTGGCATATTAGTGCAGTGTGTGGCATGATTTCTTGCTTGCGTAGGCAATTCCTTGCTTGCCCTGCCTAAATCTCCATTTATGCCCTAGGCGAGGCGTTTGGTCATTTCCTAGCGCCTAGGCGTGCCTAAGCGCCTCCTAGGCACTGCCTTTTCCAACAGAGGTCCGAACCGAGCAGCCTGCGGGGCCACCACGGGGCAACTCGAGGGTTGGTTTTACTCGTAGCTTGACTTATCCGGTGTGCCCTGAGAACGAGGTACGTGCGACTCCTATCGGGATTTGACGGCACATCCGGGCGGCTTTGCTGGTCTTGTTTTATTGCTGTCGAAATGTCTTGTAGCCGGGATTCCGAGACTGATCAGGTCTTCCCGGGGAGAAGGAATGTCCTTCGTTGATCGCGAGAGCTTATCATGGGCTGTTGGGACACCCCGCAGGTATAAACTTTCGAGAGCCGTGCCGCGGTTATGTGGCAGATGGGAATTTGTTAATATCCGGTTGTAGTAAAATTGAAGCAAACTCTTCTAAAATACACCAACCGTAAAGCGTAATCGTGAGTGTCTCTTTTCGGGTTGATCGAGAGGAGAACACGGTTCCCGGGTTATGTCGACGTAAGTAGGAGTTCAGGATCACTTCTTGATCATTACTAGTTGATGACCGTTCCTTTGTTTCTCTTCTCGCCTCATTTGCGTATGTTAGCCACCATATCATGCTTAGTCGCTGCTGCAACCTCACCACTTTACCCTTCCTTTCCCATTTGAGCTTTGCTAGTCTTGATACCCATGGTAATGGGATTGCTGAGTCCTCGTGGCTCACAGATTACTACACCAACAGTTGCAGGTACAGGTTTTGCGATGATCATGACGTGAGAGCGATGTTTATCTGTGTTGGAGTTCTTCTTCTACTTCTTCTTCGATTCAGGGGATAGGTTCCAGGTCGGCAGCCTGGGCTAGCAGGGTGGATATTGTTTGAGTTTCTGTTTATGATTCATCCGTAGTCGGATGTTGATCTTGTATATGATGTTGTTGTATTCATGTGACATTGTATGTTTTGGATGTATCCCCATATATTATGTAATGTTGATGTAATGATATCCACCTTGCAAAAGCGTTTCAATATGTGGGTCTATCCTTGGTGGGACCATCGAGTTCCTTTTGGATAGGGTCGCATATTTGGCGTGACAAGTTGGTATCAGAGCCTCGACCGACCCTAGGAGCCCCCTTGATTGATCGTGTAGTTTGGCCGTTGTTGAGTCTAGAAGAAAACTTTTTCGGAATCTAGTTATATCGGAGAGTAGGAATTCTTTTTACTCCTCTGCCCCTTCATCGCTCTGGTAAGGAATCTTGACGTAGGTGTTTTGGATTACTCCTCTTCCCCTTCAAATTTTTTCTTTAGGGTCACGCAGTTGGTTTTCCGATCGTGGGTTCTCATCTCTTTTCATCCGGTGTATTTTCTCGTCAAGTTGACTCGAGCCTCTTCATCTTTGAGTTCAATCCTCAGTTGTTTTCTTTCCCACCCGCCCACCCTTTTTCTTCTCGGAACCAGAGCCCGTGATTGAGTATGCTTCCTACTCGTGCGAAGTCTTTGCTTTCTCTCCTCAATGATTTCAACCGGTTTTTTCTCTTCAAGTTATTCGTCGGTTCCCCTTCCAAATTGCCTTTGTTTTACCCGCCCTCCCACCCTATTCTTCCCGGAGCCTGAGTCTCTGTTTCGAGCATCAATTTCATTCGTGTGGAGTCTTCCCTCAATTGTTTCAACCGGTTAATTCACGTCTCGTTTGAAATTCATCATCTCTTTTTCTTCCCCGGTGGATTCAATTCAAGTTTTTTTCGTTGTCGATCGTATTCGTTCCCTCAGCTCAAATATCTCCCTTTGCTCGTTCGCCTCTCGCCAGTTAATCATTCCGGAGTTCAGAAGACATCTCAGGAGATTCATCAGTGTTCCATTTAATTCGAGGTGGTCACCTCATGCAAATATTTCAATCGTTCTGGTGCATCATCTATCTGTTCAACATCCCTTTCCAACGGTGTTTTTCTCTTCAGTGGGCCCTAACCCACAGGTCTTTCCCAGGATCTTACATGACTCTTCTAATTCCCCCGAAGTTATTCTCAATTCTTTACAAGTGTGACGTAAGAATGGATTCCATCAGTCACATGCCTTTTCCAAGATCAATTTCAAATCATTTCATTGTTGGCTCAACCTCTCTGTTTTTCATTCTTCCGGAGTACCTCAACAATTTTGATGGTGTTTCTCGTCATCATTTGGAGATCGAAGTAGAGTTTTCCCTAAATCTTGTCCGTTCTCCCGAAGATTTGTGGTGCTAGCTCGATGTTATCCTATCAATTTGTTTCGAGTTGTGCAATTCTTTTCATCCATCCGGAGTACTTCAGGTGTTGCTTTCGCTCTCGATCATCCGGAGGCCATCTTTTCGGAATATCTCTCCATTCTAAGTTTTTCAAATTCGTTCTCCAATTATTCCATATTCGTGCCCCTTCGTTCGTCTCAATATTCTTCTGGTGCTTCGTTCAAGTATTCTTCTATCAGTTCGCGATCTCTTTGTTCTCTTGCATTTTAATTCCCTCAAATATCTTCGTGCTTGCTCTAATTCTTACCGGCGTTTCATTCTCTTTTCTTCGTTCGTTTTCATTTTCACGGTGGTTCCTTCAAGATTCTTTTCCTTGTTTATCATATTAATTCATTCGTTCTTTTCAATTCTACCGGTGGTTCATGAAGACTTTCTCAAGTTTTGCGCCATATTTCCCTTAATCATTTTCAAGAAGAATAAGTAATATGTAAAATCCACTGCTTGTCATCAATTTAATTTGATGAAGGATAAGCATACAATAGATCTTATTCTTATTTCATCCAAGTGATTAATCCCTTTCTTCGGAGTTTGTTCTTGAGGAATAAATTCTAGTTCCAAGTGTTTTAATCTTTTCTTTTCCGGAGTTCAGAAATTTCCTCGGCCATCTTGTCGGAACCTCAATCATCGCAAGGCTCATCTTATTCTTTCACCCTTCATTCTATCTCACCATCCTTTTTGTCACCGGAGTTCTTCATGGTGGTTCTTCATGTTTTAATTCATTCTCCAAAGAGTTCATCAAGATTCTTGTTGGTGGAGTTCAAATATCTTTTCTTCTCGCATCTCGAAGTGCAATTAATTCTTCGTATTCTTTTGAAGTGGAGTTTTGCATTTCTTCG
The DNA here is from genome assembly GCA_021605205.1 of Aegilops longissima. Taxonomy (NCBI): domain Eukaryota; kingdom Viridiplantae; phylum Streptophyta; class Magnoliopsida; order Poales; family Poaceae; genus Aegilops; species Aegilops longissima. Next base: position 96,112,348 of record CM038679.1, on the reverse strand, counting down.
TTCTTCTAAGCTATCCAGTCATTTCAATTTCTGGCCGGTTATCACCTTATGATTTTGAGATGTTTTCCATAAGTCCACAACAAGCTTTTTCTTTCGTTGTTGATTTTCTCAACAACTCCATTCAATCATTCTAAGTTCTTTTCATTCAACTTTTTCAATTCTTTCCGGAGGTTTTGTGTCTTGTATTCATCAAGTATCATTCCATCCTCTCAAGTTCATGTTCTACTCTTTCCATGTTTAACCGGAGTGCTTTCAGAGTCCATCTTGTTTCTTGAGCTCTTGGGTCTCGCCATATTCTTTGTTCCTCTCTTCTTCCCGAGTGTCCTCGACCTTGTTCATCCCCTCTCTCTTGTTCTTGTTTCACCTCATCCCTTTTCCCTTCCGTCTCGGTCCTAAGATCTCGGGACGAGATCTCTTGTTAGTGGAGGAGTGTTGTAACGCCCCGGATTCGATGCGCCAGGTGTCTGCCAGTTATTCGCTGTCTTTGCCATGTCATGTGCTTGCGTGTTGCACTTTGTCATGTCATCATATGCATTTCATATCATGTCGTCATGTGCATTTCATTTTGCATACGTGTTCGTCTCATGCATCCGAGCTTTTTCCCCGTTGTCCGTTTTGCAATACGGCACTCCTATGTCCCCCGGCGCCCCCTTTTACCTTTTTTCGTGTGCGGGTGTTAAACTTTCTCGGAATGGCCGGAGGTTTGTCAAGCGTCCTTGGTATAGCACCGGTAGACCGCCTGTCAAGTTTCGTGCCATTTGGAGGTCCTTTGATACTCCAACGGTTAACCGGGGAACCGTAAAAGCCTCTTTTGTATTGCAGCCCAACACCCCTTCCAAAGTGGCCCAAAACCCAGCAAACTCCCCTCCATGCTCTCGGTCGTTCTATCACGATCGCGTGGCCGAAAACCGCACCTCATTTGGACTCTCCTAGCTCCCAGAAATCTATTTATAGCCCCTCCCCCGAAATTCGCGGTCTATTCCCCCCGAAACCCTAGCTTCGTCCTCATCCCGCAGCCGGACACGTCCGGATCCCGCCGGACATGTCCGCCCGTCGCCCCAGTCCAACCGCTTTCCGCCACATGGCGCGCCGCCGTCGTCTGCCGCCGCTGTCTGTCCGCCCGCGGGTTGGCCCGCTTAACTCAGCGCCTCGCGCCGCTCGCGCCGAAACCGTCCATTGCGGCGGCGGACCTCGCCGCCTGCTGCGCCGCCGTCCTCCGCCCGCGCGACCGGCCCGCCGCCGCCGCCGCGCCCGCCGCCCGTCGCCGGCCCGGCGCCGCCGCCGCCTCGCTGACGCGCGCCGCCGCCCGGTGGCCTCGCTCCGCCGCCCGCCTCGGCCCCTCCGACCTCGCCGCGGCCATCTCCTGTCGCCACCCTCCGCCACGGGACGCGCGCGCCCGGCGATTCGGCGCCCCTCGCCGGGCGCCTCGTCCGGGCTCGCCGGAACCTCCCTGCGGCCAACTCCGGCGAGCCGCCGCCGCCGGACCCCTCTCCGTCCAGATCTGGACGAGATCCACCACCACCACCAACCAAACGCCCTCCCCCGCCCGGATCTCTCCGTCCTGGAACCGTCCCGTCCCGGGTTGACTTTTCCCGGAGGTAAAATTCCACCAAGTCCCAGGATTTTTTGTAATTTTCGTGCCAGGTTCATCATGCCGTATCTCTGCATCCGTAGCTCCGTTTCGTGCGTGTAATATGTCAAATTGTTCGCCTCGACGAGTACATCATTTCATTTCATTGCATCATGTTCATTTGAGCTCATCTTGATGCCCGAAATTCTGTTGGAAGAGGGCTATGTGATGTTAGTTTCAGATTCTTATCAGAACTTGCTCTTTTGTCATTTTTGCCATGATTGATGTGTGCATCCTATGAACTTGAGTCCTACATGTGTTTTGTAATATGCCATTCCATCTTTAGAGGGGTGTATGCCATGTATTTTTGTGATCTCTGTGGTGACTAGCATAAGTATGCAAACTAGGCTTCATGATGTTGCTGATTTCAGCCCCTGTTCTGCTGGTATTTTTATGCCATGTAAACTTGATACTACCGAGAGATCCATGCTTATTTTGAGATACTTCAGTAAGGATGTTTTGAACATATGGTTATTCTCTATCCATCCATGCCCTTGTTTGCAATTATGGAGTGCCATAGCTTGAGTCAATCGAGCTCTACTTTTGCTATAAAATGTTTCCTGGCAGGTTGTTTACATGTTATTCAATTTTGCCAGGGTTGTTGTAGTTGATCCGTGTATGCTATGATGTTTTTCTTGCCATTTATAGCTTCTATGACATGCCTTCTTGCTGTGAGTTGCCTTGCCATGCCATGTATTTCTCTGTGGTGAGTGGTTCAAGCTCACCAACATGCCTGCTTATTGTTGTTCCTGCCATGTATGAATCTGTAATATAACTTGCCATGTTTACATGGGTGCCACAATATTTTCTGATCCTTTTTGGCTCATGGTCAGTAAAGGACTTTTGTTATATGCAATTAGTAGATTCATGCCATGCCTTTTTTTGACATGTTAAGTTCCTGTAACATGTTGTTTGATAGCTCTAAAAATTGCAACCTGATGTTATTTTCTGCAAAGTCTGAAACTGTTATTATTTGCAATCTTGCCATGTCCTTTTGAGCATGTTCTAGTGATTTCTGGAGATAGCTCAGTGTTCATGTTTTGTCATGCTTTACCTTTACATCGTGTCCATGCCTTCTGTTCTCATGTTAAGATGCTGTAGCTTAGTGTTTTGATGCTTGCAATATGCCTAGTTGCTGTTTTGGACAGCTTGTCCTTTAAACTTGTATAGTGTGTATGTGTTGAACCGTTGCTCCGTTTTGAGTGTGCTCTATATGAAACTTGCTTGATTTTGCATGTAGTTTCATATTATCATGTTGCATCCTTGTTTTGAGGTGTTTGCTTGATGTTTGTATGCATTTTGCATCAATGCCATGCTTATCTTGTTTTGCTCATATCTTCTAGGCCGTAGCTCCGAATTCAATGAACTTTATATGTAACTTGACTAGAATTTCGTGTAGATCATCGTGGTGCATCTTAAATTGCTGTTTAATAACTTGAACTTAAGGTTTATTCAGATCTGGACCAATTTCGAAATTTGCATATGAGGACTTACCGGAATTGTTCTATGTTGTTTCCGGCCTCATTTAAACGTGCTTTGATGTGCTGATCTTGTTTGCATCATCTCTTGCCATGAGTAGCTTCATGTAGTCTTGTCATGCATCATGCTTGTTTGTGCATCATGCCTTGTTCATGTGTGGTGTGTTTACTATGTTGTGTGCTTCTTCTTGTTAGTTCCTGTTTGCTATGATCGTGAGGATTCGTTCGCTCACGCTTGGTTCGTCTTCGTGGCTTCATCTTCTTCATGGACTCGTTCTTCTTCCTTGCGGGATTTCAGGCAAGATGACCGCTACCCTGGATCTCACTACTATCATTGCTGTGCTAGTTGCTTCGTTCTATCGCTATGCTGCGCCACTTATCTTTTGCTCCTCAAGCCTCCTAAATTGCCATGAACCCCTAATCTTTTGCACCCTTCCTAGCAAACCATTGTTTGGCTATGTTACCGCTTTGCTCAGCCCCTCTTATAGCGTTGCTAGTTGCAGGTGAAGTTGAAGTTTGTTCCTTGTTGGAACATGGAGATGTTGTTCCTTACTGGAACATGTTTACTTGTTGGGATATCACAATATATCTTATATTATTAATGCATCTATATACTTGGTAAAGGGTGGAAGGCTCAGCCTTATGCCTGGTGTTTTGTTCCACTCTTGCCGCCCTAGTTTCCGTCATATCGGTGTTATGTTCCCGGATTTTGCGTCCCTAACGCGGTCGGGTGATTTATGGGACCCACTTGACAGTTCGCTTTGAATAAGACTCCTCCAGCAAGGCCCAACATTGGTTTTACCATTTGCCTCACCTATGCCCTTTTTCCCTTGGGTTTCCGGAGCCCAAGGGTCATCTTTATTTTAGCCCCCGGGCCAGTGCTCCTTCGAGTGTTGGTCCGAACCGAGCAGCCTACGGGGCCACCACGGGGCAACTCGAGGGTTGGTTTTACTCGTAGCTTGACTTATCCGGTGTGCCCTGAGAACGAGGTACGTGCGACTCCTATCAGGATTTGTCGGCACATCCGGGCGGCTTTGCTGGTCTTGTTTTATTGCTGTCGAAATGTCTTGTAGCCGGATTCCGAGACTGATCGGGTCTTCCCGGGAGAAGGAATATCCTTCGTTGATCGCGAGAGCTTATCATGGGCTGTTGGGACACCCTGCAGGTATAAACTTTCGGAGCCGTGCCGCGGTTATGTGGCAGATGGGAATTTGTTAATATCCGGTTGTAGTAAACTTGAAGCAAACTCTTCTAAAATACACCAACCATGTGCGTAACCGTGAGTGTCTCTTTTCGGGGTTGATCGAGAGGAGAACACGGTTCCTGGGTTATGTCTGACGTAAGTAGGAGTTCAGGATCACTTCTTGATCATTACTAGTTGATGACCGTTCCTTTGTTTCTCTTCTCGCTCTCATTTGCGTATGTTAGCCACCATATCATGCTTAGTCGCTGCTGCAACCTCACCACTTTACCCCTTCCTTTCCCATTTGAGCTTTGCTAGTCTTGATACCCATGGTAATGGGATTGCTGAGTCCTCGTGGCTCATAGATTACTACACCAACAGTTGCAGGTACAGGTTTTGCGATGATCATGACGTGAGAGCGATGTTTATCTGTGTTGGAGTTCTTCTTCTACTTCTTCTTCGATTCAGGGGATAGGTTCCAGTTCGGCAGCCTGGGCTAGCAGGGTGGATATTGTTTGAGTTTATGTTTATGATTCATTCGTAGTCGGATGTTGATCTTGTATATGATGTTGTTGTATTCATGTGACATTGTATGTTTTGGATGTATCCCCATATATTATGTAATGTTGATGTAATGATATCCACCTTGCAAAAGCGTTTCAATATGCGGGTCTATCCTTGGTGGGACCGTCGAGTTCCTTGCAAAAGGATATAGTCCGGCTGTCCGGATACCCCCTAATCCAGGACACCCTCACTAATTCTTAAGAATTTTTTTGGAGCCCATCTTCTTTTTGTTAGCATTACACCCCATATTGTGGCCAAGGTTAAAAAGTATACGGATTTTTTCATATTTCCGTGCGGTCAACTATTTTTAATTCCGAAATATCGATTCACATTCAAACTATTTTGAAAAATAATTTATATAAATATAAAATCCAAATAATTGTCCACGCATAAAAATCAATGGAATTTAAATTCTTGTAATGAAAAAAATTGAAACTAATGTCCGGTTTGATGTGTTTTAAAAATGTACAACCCATTTCTGGGCAAACCGAATGAAACTCTCCTCATCTTGAAAGATTTGCAGCCCAGCAGGGCTGATAAAGCAAGTAGGCCTCGTTTGGGTATTTCTTTAAAAAATAGAACTGGGCTAGCCAATTTCAGCAAGAAAAAAACACAACTGGGCTGATGATGTGGTACACATAAATAAAACCCTGGCTAGACGGGCCACAGCCCCCGCACAGCCCCGTTGTTACCCTGATCCGTCGCTAAAACTGGTTAAACAACAACTGCTTGTTCCTCAAAAAAACTGTGTGACCTGCTGGGTCCCTGGTGTTAGCCGCTCGTAGTGTAATTCTCTCGTTTATTACTACGTTGACAATGGCGTGAGCCCCAGATGTCCAACCATTAGGAGGAACCATATTTTTGGGCTTGTAATTTAGAGGCACTTGCTTGCGTACTGCCATGACGCTAGTGGGTCCCTGCTGTCAGCCGACTCCATTTTCCTCGAGGGCGTCGCATCGCACTCGCGGATTTGAGTAGAGTAACGAATGACGAGCCTAGTTGTAGAAAAGTAGTGAAGAAGAAGGGAGCTGGGGTTTTCAGTAGTAGTAGGAAGAAGGGAGCTGGGGTTTTCAGAGGAGTGAGGTGAGGAATTTGGGGTACGAGTGGAGCGAGCTGACGTGAGGTGGGTGGGAGTGAGGAGGAAGAAGAACACCCAGGTTTTTTTGGGGCGGTGTCTTTGGGTGTGGGTAGCGCTCTCATTCATAAATATATGGACTTTTGAATTGATTTTACTATTTACTAGGGTGTATGGGCTGTTTTGTCTTGGGCCCAGAGAAACAATTACTACTAGTACAGTGGAGACACTCTACAGCTACCCAGAAAAACAATTACTACTAGTAAAGTGGATACAATACCGCTTCTGGCTCCTCCTAGGTCATTGAAACGTCTCCCTCTACTGAATGGCGTTATACTTTTGTTCACCGACATGCGGGCCATGCAACGTGCGGGCCCAAATGCCATCCACCAAATTAGAAGGCAGTATGCAGGCGGAGAGTCACCCCGGTCGTAGCGCGGCAATAACGAGCCGTCGTATCACATACCCCACCTCCCCGCAGTCTAAGTTTAACGGACGAAGCAACCATCATTTCACTCTTCGCTGAATCCCCTTCTCCCTCACTGTCTTCAAGAAACGCAACACTCGCATCTACCATTGTTCTTCTCTCCCAACGAAGGGAAGGTAAGCGGATCCGTGATGTTGGTATAGTTTCGTTCATAGAAAAAAAAAGAACTTTTGCGAAGAAGTAACCGATCCTCACTCTCTTTTTTGTTTCATTGTCATTGCGATTGTGTTTTCTTTTCAGTGGTCTCCTAGTATTCGTCAGTTTCACGATGGACCAAGGAGAAACATGCAAAGATCTGCCGATATTGGAGCAGACGCGGGAGGCTGATTCCCACGAGATAGAGAGCTCCAAGAAGATGGAGGCAGCCACCGAGCCGACCCCAGATACACTCACAGCCACTACTGAGATGGTCAACGCCCCGTTTGAGGTTACAACCCCCGTGGCACTACAGGAGCAATTTCCCCCCTTCGAGGATGTGTCCCCCCTCCCGCTGAGCTGCCCAAGGTGATTTTCTTCTTTGCCGATCTCGATTGTGGTTTTTCATCTATGTATGTGGTGATGAATAATGCAAAATTTTATTAGCTTCGATGCCATGCTATACTTAGTGGTTTAAATACCTTGTGTTTCTTATACTGGAAAGTAATTCAGAATTTGTTTCGTTTCAATTAGAGCCCCGATGCGCATAAGGATTGTGTGGTTTTACACGCCACTCGCTATGAGGGGATGACCTGAATATACGACCGGGAAAACAGAGTTTTAGGTTGTTGGATCCCGAAGCCATTTGCGCTTATACCAATGAAGAGTTGTATTCCAGCCTCACTGTTGTCAGGCGTGTTGTCCAGGGTGTACTGAAGCACAAGAAGTTCAAAGCTACTCCTTCGTTTGTGAGGCATACTGCTCTTGTCAAGCTTACGCAGGAAGATGACGTGGCATGCCTCCACAAACAAGTTGATGAGTGGCAAGGCCACAAGGTTATCTTCATGAAGGTTCACAGGATTGAGCTGCTGCCGGACGTCCTCGATGATGTTCATGGCAAGGTCCTTCTTGTGTCCAGCCCAAATTAGATCGAGGCATGAAATACTTGCCCCAGCTAGTGTTTAATAGTAGTTTGGATTCTGTCTAATTATCCGAACCTTGCCTGTTATCGAGCCCTCTAGGGCTAGTACTCTGTTTGAATCCGTCTATGGGAACTGCTGCTACTTTTGTGTGCCCGTGAATCATTGTAATTGTTGCCGAAACAGATGCGTCCTCACTAGTTTTATCATACAAGCAGTGTGTGTTTTGATGAAATAGAGTACTCGTTTGAGAACTGTGCGCCGACGTATACATAAGTACTTGTAAACACTGTTTTTGCTACCCCACTTGTAAGCAGTTGTGCAAAACACGACACATTGGCTCAGCTCGCTTCAACACTAGGCTATCGACCAGCTAACAATCAACAATCTGCTGTCTGACATATAAGCAACTATGTATCTTGTTACAGTGGTTCATGCAGTTAACTGAAGCCACAATGTAAATTCCAAACGTTCACACGCTAGTCCAGCATTCATGTGGAACACTCACGTTAAACTCGGCTTCATAAAAAACTTGAAAAGCATAAGTTAAGCAATTTTATACATCTCAATGATTCATAGAACATAACAAACATATACTATTTCACAACAAAAGACAAAGTTGTGAGAAGGTTTACAAATCAGGAAAAAACAAGCAAGGCTTCTCTGAGCAAAGGGCCTCCCGGCAGGCTTAAATTTCCGGGAGTTCACTCTGGTTTTTTCTTGTTGCCGCGATCCAGGGTTAGGTTCTCCACTTCCAGAATTACCAATTATAAGTGTGTTCTCAGCTGGAATGCTGAACTGAACCATGTAGTGTACTGACCAGCTGAAATTCTTGGGTTCCACTAAATTTAAGCACCTCTATTTGCAGAAATAAGCAGACCACAGTACCTCTTGTCCGCGCACCTGTCCAAAAAACCGCCGTGCTACCGTGCCAGCTAGTCCTAGGTCCATGGATGAACTAGTAGAAAGTGCATTCTGGACTAGGATGCAATTGTTGTCGCTCGTCCCTACACTGCAATCAGGAAGTAAAACGTACGAATCAACTTCTTTTATATTGCGTTGGTCATTCTACCTAGTAATTACCAATGTAGGAATACCTGGAAGACGGGTGGTTAGACGATGACAACGAGGGATACCATCTCATTTTGCGCAGTTCTACTAAAACTGAGGTGTGTGCTTTTGATTGCGTTGATAGAAACGATACGGAGACAGACATCCCGAAACGATATGGAGACAGACATCCCTGTTTGCGCAAATACGAAATACGGTTATTTAAACAGTGACAGATATTTGCAGTGGCGTATGATAACATCAGCATCTATTGTGTTATAATTGGCACTAGATTAACAGTATGAAAGTGTCCTTAAGTAAGTAGCATCACATGACATCAACACTGCCACTAGATTAACATGCAGAACAATAGCATTAGTATTACTGTCATGAGAGTAGCACATGGTCAGTAAATGTGCAATCAAATTTGTGCAGTTCCACTGGGATGAAGCAATGTTAGCGGTGCGAGATTTAAGTGTAACTACGAAAACACAATTCATGGGAAATAAAGCAAGACGAAAGCACTTCATAAAATGGTGGTGGCATTGCTTCAATTTATCGACGGCACTAGACCATTACTTATAGTGACATTAGGTGGCATTGCTTAATGCTTCATGTGATTTTACATTAACAGTAGCGATATGAGCGTAGGGACAGCAGGGGCATAAAGTGGTGAGGTAGATGTGGTTGCCGAGAGCGGCAAACACTCAGGCAACATGTCTGCATTTGTCCCATTTTTATCTCCTCGACGACATTTTCCTATGTGAGCATAGGAAATCTAGACCTGCTCATTCTCATTTGCGTTGTCCCCCAACACCCGTCCCTTTCTTTCCTTTCTCAACCAAGATATAGGTCCACTTCCCCCCACCCTTCGCCAGCCACCATGCTTTCTTTGTCTTTTCAACCAAGAGACCGGTTGGGTAGCCAGTATCTACTACTTTCCCCCATTTCCTCTTAGAACCAAGTCCTAGATTCATGCTACAGCTTTCCCACTTTCTTCCCTGTTTGAACCAACTCTTAGATTCGACTGTATGAACTAGCTTTACCTCTAATAATAGTAAAAGTCTAGGTGGCTTTGGACCAACAGACGGATGTAGAAAAAGATCCACACGAAGCCAAGTGGGGAGCTGGGGCAGCAGAGCAAGGCAGGTTTCGAAGCAATATATACCTGAGGGTTGTCGGCATGTGGCAAAGACGGCGTCGGGAGGCCGCATCTTGGCCAAAATACCGCAGGGAGGAAGAAGGGGTCGGAGGTCCTCCGGAGCCGGCGCCCTCACGGAGAGAACGGCACGACCGCTGATCAGGACGCGCGGGAAGCCGTTAGTCTCCTCCCTCGCCGCCGACGATAGCGTGAACGATGCACCTACACCCCTGCCCTGGTAGAGGTTGTCCGGCCGGATTTGTGACCAGTCATGAGCTGAGAGAGAGAGTGTGGCCACCTATGTCTTGCTTAGATCTGGGGAGCATGAGAGAGTGAACGAGAGGAACCCTAGTAAAGCAAGCGCTAAGGCTCCTGCTTATATATATAGTGGAGTGATTTTGTTGTACCAGCTTCAAAATAATGCGCTCCTACGTGTACCCGCGAGTGGGTGTGAGAGAACTAGTGCGTGTGTGCACCGCTTCTCTTCATGATAGTACAATATACTATGGCCAAAGAACGTTCGCCACAAGAGTAATAGTATAAGTGTGCGACGTGTGAGCTAAAATAAAATGTGCGTGACTTCTTTTGTTTTTTAGAAGTTCTGGAGGTAGGGTGTGACGAGCACATATGTGTGTCACGTCTACCTGCAAATAGACGGTGGGTGCGAGAGGACTCGGGAGGGTGCGTGTGCGTGAGAGAGGGGGGGCACATATCAATGCAATGCATGTCCGTAAATCATTATCCGTAAAACATTCGCCACAAGCCTTTTCCTGACGAACGCCGTAAGAACCGTTAGATCGGCATCCCATAGTGTCAGTTTTGCCATGTCATTTAATAGAACAGACACTCCTGCACACAAATCTTCCACGTGAGTGTTACCAACTGCCGTATGCTCCCTCCGTTCCAAAATGCAGTGCATATAGCTTTATTGAAAATTCGAACCTCGCAAACTTTTACCGAGTTTTCGTGTACCAAATTGCACATGTAGAATACCCTGTATATATCATTTCATTCATCTTCGAGAGGTAACTATAAAGATGGGGGAGGAGTCTACAAAGAAAGACCATCGTATCACCTGCAGCAATTTCAACCATCCTTTGGTGTGGAGGAATATCATAGGAACTCTATATGATATGATTTTTATAGGATTTTTTCCTTTAGAGCCAATTGGTTCATAGGAATAGATTCATATACTCCACATTTCAAAGGAAATAAACATGATATCATTTCTATAGCTTTAGAGCCACTTGGTTCATATGAATGGATTCCTATACTCCCATAATTTCAAAGGAAAATAAACATTAGCGTATATTCAGTAGAAAAGTTCCTATGATATGAACCAAATTACATCTCTTTTCTAATCCCTCCTCATAGGAATTGAGATACATGGCATCTCTAGGTTCAATAGAAAAGTTCCTATGATGTCAACCAAATGACATCTCTTTTCCAATCCCTACTCATAGGAATTGAGATACTCCATGTCATCTCTTTCCCTACAACTTCCATGTATACATCTTCTATTCCTAAATATCTAGTACAACCCACTAGTAGCTTTTTTCCAAGACATGCAACTATGGCACAAGAACTATATAGTGTGCGAATAACTTGAAAGATGGTCGCTGGATGAAGCTAATCCGACAGTGCAGAGATGGCAAATCCGAGCACTACTGCCGTTGGATATCATCAACATTCCACCAGATCTTCCACATGTACAATTTAGAAGACTCCATGGTTGAACTTAAGTATAATGGACAAACCTCAAAACACAAGCACTTCTCCTTTGTTCTAGAATCTTCCGTATCATAATTGATTTTTTTTCTAAATGAATTGCCATTTTTTGTTTTTTACTTTATGCTTTACAATGCACAACCCCATGAATCTTAACATTTTTATAAAACTAATTGATTTTGAATGAGATGAACTATAAGAACTAAACGAACATCTACATCATGCATATATGACTCAAAGCTTTACATGCTATAGTGTGTATTTATTCATAATTTGGTTTCGAAATCTCATGCGTTCAATGCATGTGTACCTTACTAGTTTTGAGTAGAGTAGCAAATTTCACGCGGCCCCGGGTATATCAAAATGCAGGGCCCATGCATCATTACCTTTCGGCCGAACCTGCGTCCACAATTTTTTGTACGTACTATATCTCCACTAGTCCCCGAACCCAAAATGATGCCTCGTTCCCCTAAAACCAAGCGGCCCACGCATATTTAAGGTGTCAACTCGAACTCAATCCCTCTCCCGTTTACTACGACGTGGCCCCACATGCCCTAGTAGTACTCCTACAAACACTACCGCCGCACACATCATCGATTTTCTTCAGGAGGACGAGGGAGAAGCCGATTTGTAGTGGAGGCGCTTTCAAAAAAAAAGATCTGTAGTGGAGACCCCTACCCTAGGGTGCCCTAGGTAGCTGCCGCATGCATCATTGGTTTCTCTTTTCTTTATGCTCTTGCGCCCTAGAGTGAAATGATGGTTGCTTCGTCCGTCCAGCTTAATGCGGGAAAGGTGGGGCTTTGTGATTTGACCCCTCATCGCTCATTTTCTACTACTGCGGCGCTACGACCAGGGTGCCTCCAATTCCAACCGCTGCTCCGGACTATAATTTGGTGCATCGCATGTGGAACAAGACGGTGGATGAGCCACATGTCGGCCAAAGGGGTCCTGTTAAGTGTGTCGCCATTTCGTGTGCGGACTGACCCTGCTTGAGTCGCTACGCCAACACGATAGGTGCAGCCTACCACTTGGTTTTTCTCCTTGGTGAATCCCGACTATATTTATCTAAAAAGATACGTACTAAACTACCCTCTCTGTCTCGTTTTTTAGACGTCTCGGTTTATAGGGTGTGCACGTAGTTCTAGGTCATCCATTTGACTAACTAAATCTGAGTTACTATGTCACAAAGAGTATATCATTGGATTATTAAGCGGATGTAGTTTCTAAACATATACTGTTCATCACATATATATCCAGTTAAATTCTCAACCTAGAACGACGTGCATGCCATGTAAACCGATACGGAGGAAGTATAGTATTAAAAATGAGGTGATTTTACCGAGCGATCGGCGGGGGACCATGGCCTGTCATGCGGTCCCACGTGTCATGATGTACCAAGGCGATGCGTGTGTCCCTCTTGAGGTAGAATCAATACTACGTGGTTTGGGATGATGGCAACCGAAGTGTGAAATAATGGTTGCTTCGTCTGTCTGGGAAGGTGCGGCATTGTGATTTGACGTCTCATTGATCATTACTACTACTACTTGGGCAGTATGACTGGGCTGCATCCCCCTGCTGTTCTGCACTGTTATTTGGAGCTTGACACGTCGACCCGGTTGCTATATGTCCCACATGACGGTGACAGGAAGTACAGAATTCATGAAAGCGAGCGTCGACGGAGGAGTACAAGACACGGCTTGGGTTTTTGCTGCTTCGCGCGATCCATCGATACAAACCCGGACTAAAAAAGGCGAGGGCAGGTCTTTTCCCGCGCGACAGGCAGGGGAGTTTGGCATAGTCTGTTCGAGGCAAGGAGGCAGGAAGGGAAACAAGCAAATAAAGGTTGAGCGACTTAGTTTTGGGAAAATCTGATTTTACAGAGTACGTACCCACTAGGGTTTATAGGGCTCGTCTAAAAAACATTCATTTTTCTATTTTATAAGTCTCAATTCTACTATTAGTAGTAGTACCATCACATGTTGGATTTCGAGGTGCGTTAGATCACCCGATGCAAGCAGTGTCAAGAGAAAACTCACCAATGCATGTAGAAGTTCATGGAAATTTAGTGGTCATTCATGTATTCGTTCTAATTAATGCCTACGTAAACATAACTTCTTGAGAAAAAAGAGTGTAGTAATTACTTGTGCAAACTAGGAGTATGAAATTAATTCGACCACTCACCGTCGACCTTGGTTGGAGAGATTTTGAAATTGAGCCATAAACTGGAAAGGAGGGAGTAGTAACTTTTGTCTCGATAACTATTTGTGGCCTTGTATAGATGCAAAATGTATTTTTTTATAGTGGCCTTGTGTAATTAAATGGAGGGAGTACTAAAGGACATATATAGTCCAAACAATATGATAATCTCTCTAACCAAGGTAGTAGGGACGAGGAGTAAACGGAGGGAGTAGTAAAATTTTCTCCTCGTCGTGCGAGCCACCGCGCGCGTGGGAGAGGGAGCGGGCGTAAGGCGTATAGTACTACTACTAGTAAGCAAGCTTCACCACATCATGCGAGCCACCGCGCCCGTGGGCGGGGGATACGGCGTACTAAGCAAGCTTCTCCTCGTTCTACAAGTTGACGGGACACATGAAAAGTACTCCAGAGTATAGTGCCTTGCCTCTAAGGTAGGCCCCACATGGTTTGCCTCTTTTTTAACATAACGCGCCAGGTCGCAATTTGTTTGTTCACCTGTGGTAGACGATCCTCCCTCCACCAAGTGGACAACCAATACACAGTCAAATTACCACGTGGGCTGCCTTTTCGTACAGAAATGAGGTCCACCGTGTTCCGCGCGGGTGTGGTTGGGAAAGAGACGGGAGTACGTGCGCCGTGCGTGCACCTCTTCTCTTCGTGCACGTCCCCCACCTATGTGGGTGTGTGTGAGAGATACAAACCTGGACAAATGGCTTGTGCGGAATAACTACTCTTCGTAAGCCATTGTAAGAATGGACAAAATGGTGAAGGAGGAGATAGGGGAGCGGCCGAGGTGTGCGATTCTTGGCTGGCGTTTGGCCTCGTTTAAATAAGAGATTAAATAGACAGTAGACGGGAGGATCTTGGACGGCGTTGCGTTTAATGCCGGCCCGGTCATGAACGGACGTGTGTCCAGAGTGGGTTTCTCGACTTCCACACGGGCGGGTTTCATGGAGGCGTTTGAATGCGGCAAGGAGGCGTGTTCAGTCGGGCATGCAGCGAGTGGCGCCCTCGACTCTGACGTAGGACACCGTGCTGTTCTTCCACTAACGTGTAGGCTCTTTGGGTACAAGGCCTGCATGTCAGTGACCCAACGCAGGCAGCGCACAGCAAAGGAACCTTTGGTGGGCCAGGGCGGTCAGAAGCGGGCATTTCATAAACCGATGATTGTTCATTGAGTGTGACATCATCCTTTTCATGTAGATAAGCCTACTATGTTGATAGCCCGTTCGATACGTTGTGATTCATAAAGACCGCTGCAAACATCAATGTTCTGCTTATCACAGATAAGATTGATTAATACCCGTAACAATCCATGTCCTTAACAAAGGGTGCATGCACGTATAGGTTGATAGTGTGTCTTGTGTCGTGTGTTCTGTGCATGCAGGCGTGCGAGTGTTGCGTGCGTGCAAGGGTACGTTTCAGTGTTGCATGCATGGGTGCGTACGTGCGTGTGTTCATGAGTGCATGTGTACGTTTCAGTGTTGCACGCCTGCATGCGTGCATGTGTTCGTTATGTGTACGTGTCAGTGTTGCACGCCTGCATGCGTGAGTGTCTTGTGTGTGTTCATGTGTACGTGCGGGGTGAGGCTACACGTCAGTCGACTGACATTTTCATCTCTGGTCATTAGATTTTCCAGCCGTTGGATACGAAATCAAGGGCCTGCAGTTTATCATCAAACTCCACCGCCCTGAGCCGTCAGCCACCACTGGCAGAACCGCCGGCCCGCGCCGCGACGCCACCCCGCCCGCCCCGTCCGCCGCTGCACCGGCCATCCCTCTAGGCCCCCCGCGTCGAGCTTTTTCTCCGGCGATCCCCACCCCACCGCCCAATCAACGCGCCCCCCACCGCCGGCGACTGCCAACCAGAGGTCTCACGACTTCGAGTACCCACCAACCACTAATTTATTACCATTTCTATCCTTCATATACGCACTGACGGGTGGGCCCTATGGTAATGTGCGCTGCTGAATGTGGACCATTTGACTAGTCAATTGATCGTGTCATCAACAAATTATGGAGCTGTATGGTGAGCCAATGACCGTATGATCACCCTAAAATGTATTTTATTAACACAGTACAGACTCAAACTACCATTTCTTTCTTTCATATACGGGCTGACAGGTCGGCCCCACAGTTACGCGCCCCGATGGTGCAACACTAGTTGCACCACGTGGAACATTTGACTGGTCAATTGATTGTGTCATCAACAAAATACACAGTTGTATGGGTGAGCCAGTGACCGTATAATCATGACATGTATTTTTTTAACACGGCACGGACGCAAGGGATCATATATACGCGGAAGCACTCACCGCTATAAGCGCACACACGCACACCCTACCCCTATGAGCACCTTTGAGAGAGTGAGCCAGCATGTGATCTTGAGATTTTACGAAGTCACCATAGGTGCCTCGTAGTCGAGTGGAACGTCTCCTCCCACTGAACGCACATCGCCACAAAATACTGAAATTAACCCAGGAGAAATGCGAGCACCGGGACATTAACCCTGGTGGGCTCGAGAAACCACTGTCCTCCTAACCATCCAACCACATGTTGGTTAGCACCACATAATGTATGTGGTGACCGTGATGAGCTTATTCTGAAGTCCAGTGACCATATCGTGCTTTCACTTCGAATACAATGACCGTAAGCGTTGTCAACAAAATACGGAGCACGCATCAAATGCAAAGTCCGTCAGTGTCATCAAGAAAATACGGAGACGTATCGTGAGCTAGATACCGTATGATCACCACGAGAATGTATACAGTTACCGTAATGAGCACATTCTGAACTCCAGTGACCGTATAGTGCTTTAGCTTGAAATATAGCGACCGTCATGCATGAATGTGTCGTGGGCATGCATACTTTTAGAGGGCCGAGAGATAGTTTGTGTGCGTACGTGAAAGTGGTTTAGAAAGAGGGGATTTCCTATGGAGACAAAGAGAGATATGCCCTTCATTTCTCTTTCCCATGACTAATATTTTAGGAGAATATATGAACATTCACAATGCAGAACAAATATTTTTGGATGCACCATGAAATTAACTTTCATGTATAACATTGTACTACTGTATATGCTTATTTTCTTAGTGGCCTATTGCGTGTGTGGTGTGGTGGGCACATCATTTGTAGTTGTGGTGGGTCAACATGAGGACTCATGGGTCTGTTCCATCCTACGCCCCATAGGTTGGACCGAGATGCGTTATACGGAGACCCGTGTGGAGGACTCGGCGTACAACACGAAGCTAGCTACCAGAGTCGCGGAGGACTCTATCCCCACTGGTGATAAGCCGACTATATATGATTTGTAACCCTAGGCCCCCAGTATGTTATAGAAGCTTGGGGGCTAGTTCGTCGATATTATACACACACGCACAATGCCTGGTATTAACGTGTACTTTTTACACACCCCTATCACTAATATACAATACCAGGAGTAGGATTTTTCCTCAACTGCAAGGGTCCGAACTTGGGTAAAACTTTGCCTCGTATTACCATCCAGCCTAACAGTCAGGGATATCCTACGGAATGATATGATGGAATCATATCTGCAAACTACTAAGAGAGAGGTGTGTCTGGGGGGGGGGGTGCAATGTGTGCGAGAGAGGCCTAAAGATAATGTGCATGCGGGAGACACATAGGCACATATATATATGTGCGTATAGAGGGCTAGTAGAGACCGTGCGTGTGTATATATGCATGTGAGAGAAATAGTGTTTTCCAACTGAGATTAGTGAAAAGAGTGGTACATAGTAGTTAGAAAGAGAGAGAGAGAGAGAGAGAGAGAGAGAGAGAGAGAGCATGTGCGTGAGACTCCCCGACACCCCGAGAAAGATTGTGAGAGAGCATGCGTGAAAGAGAAATGCCGATGCATATAAAGTGTGTGCACTTATGCGGCAGATAGAGAGATATATAGCGCGTTTGTGAGAACGGGCCGAGGCATAGTGCATCTACGTGTAAAAGGCGGTTCTACGCATTAAATTAAAATATAAATGGCATTGTTATTTTTGGATAAGATCATGAATTTTGCAAATTGCGTATGGACAAAAATCGGTCTATCAGACACCCATACTCTATTGAATTCTAGCATGTGCATGTGTTTATTTCATATTATCGATACGTAGAGTGAGAGCGGTTTAAAATACAGGCAATGGATGCTTTTGCAATTCATATATAAACATTAATTAGTGCACTCCATGTTGTTAGTGTGAAGCACTTTATACATTTGTCACTTGCATGGATACATTCCAAATTGCTAGCTATGAAATGGAATACATGTCGAATTCAACATAAAGGGGGTTTAGAAGATTCGAATTCATAGCAAGTGCATTCATCTATTTGAACCCGAGATAATGGCATTTGTAAATTAGATGTAAAAGGGGGCATCAATCTTTGTTGTGCGTCTGAACATGCTATATATATTCATACGCATGTCTAACTTTTTTTTTTGCAATCAAGCAGATTGTATCTGGAACCATGCATGAACTGAGGTAAGTTGCATTTTTATATATATACTTGTGTGCAATGTATATTCAAATGTACCACCTCCATTCCAAAATAATCATAGCTTTAGGATTTCAAGAGTAAAGATTTGTGAAGTTTGACAAATCCTGAATGTTCAATTCAAGAGAACCAAAAACGTTAATGCTTCTGCTCCCCAATATTGAACGAAGCGCCAAATAGGCCTCTGGTCACCCGAAACCGCGCGATACTAATGTTTGGTGGTAGGAAATTACTGCCCTGACTCTGGCCCGTGTAGCCTATCGGCCCGATGTCCAAAGGTCTAAACCGGGGTAGGTTTGTAACTTCACCAAGACACTAGTCTCAACCGCCTCCGAGAGGCATTCATACACCGTGGGCACCTAAACACCCATGCGCTCGGCCGAAATCTATCCTACCCACATTTGGGACACCTGAGATTACTGTCCTACCCCAACCCATAATATGTCCGCAATTTTAGATTGGGGCAAAGTTTGTAACTTTCCCCAAATTTCAAACAAGCGCGTCCCAAACTGAAACATTGTTCCCCCTTAGTTCCCCGCCTCCCTCCATTTCCCATTCATACTCCGTGGGTGCCAAAACACCCTCTCCACCAGCCGTGAAACCCCAGCCTCCTCCATCCTCCACCCCATAGCACCCAATCCACCACCGCCGTCCTCCATCACGCCGGAGCCGGTACCCCGACGTTGTCGTCCAACGCAACCGCAACCGCAACGCCCTCAAGGACTTAGCAGCTGAAGCCGAGGTAGAGCTGCCTCCACGATGCCAACGTCAACGTGCGCCGTACCAGAACTACTCCGACCACGTCATCCTGCGCCTCACTGCTGCCGCTCCACTGTCGCAATCGTCCACCGCACCGGAGCTGTTCCCGCTACGCCGTCGTTCGCCGCCTTGGATCTGCTTCCCCGCCGCTGACAGACGGCCACCGCACCACACTCAACAACTTGGCCATGGGTTCGTCCAAGGCTGCACCGTCCTCCACAACTTCTCGTTTCAAGCGAACCACAAGAAGATCGTTGGAAAAATAGAAGGAGGACACAGCACTGCCAGCAGAAAGAGGTACTCCTCTTCCCTTATTCGTGCAAACATTATGTCTCGGCTCACACCGTATTCATCCCACGAAAGAAACTAGTTGAGCGCTTCTTACTGCATCTTCTTCATGATACTAAATGCACAAGGTTTCCTCCCTTTACTATTTCACCTTTGCTAGAGGTTAGTAGCCCGCCTGGATTTCAATTCAGGGTCAGTCGAACCGCAATTAAAAGAAGCAGCACCCACGCGGAGCACCTAGTCCGCCTGTTCGCCGGGGAAGCGGCACATCAGTGTCTATCATAGGGGTGTGGGGCGCCGGAGCTGCTTGCGCCTGATCTGGAGGTCGGGGGGCTTGAATGGATGGCCCGGGGGCGGTGCCAAGCACGGCGGTGCGGTGAGGTCGAGGGGAGGGCGCAGGCAGGGGACTGGGCCGGTGGTCACTGCCTTTTCGAGGAAGATCGTCAACACTAACTGGCTAGAGGTAGATGAAGGCGATCTGCCCGTTCTTTGTACATCGGACGGTGCAGAAAAAATGGACTGACCTATTTGTTTTCAGTCGAATGATATTTTCATAGAATCCTATAGTAATTTAGTGTGCCATGCATGTTGTAGAGCTATCATATGTCTCCCGTCATTTATTTCTCACCGACCTGCTATCTGCTACCTTTACACTGTACTAATTGTGCACACACTTCACCCATACTCACACTATTGTTTTTTTATGCATGGGTATTTCAGACTCTAACACAATGTTGATGAATGCTGAAAAGAAAAGACAGAAGTCGCTCCAGTGTAATTCGAAGATAAGCACTAAGCTTTTCAGCGCTCTAAAGGATGCAGTGTCAACAGTTGGAGATAGTAAACGTAGCTCTGTAGTTGATGATCTCAATTGCCACACACAACCATCCCAGGTGCTTGCTTTAACTTTGCGCTGTCAAATGTGGTTGCATGTTGCATATGGTGTCTAGCTTGTATTGCTTCCAATTTGGTTAAATTGCATCTGCTTACTTTACACATTATACCTTTGACAATGACATGCCTTCCTGTTTTTGGTACATACTACATATGTCTATTAACCATGTTCATACATCAAACTAATGCTCTTTTGTATCCCTCGTCAATCACTTATGATGAGAAAGTCACCCAAGTGGGTTACTGTGAGACGCCATACTCTTTTAAAGAGTTCAGTGTCATCCTCCCCACATGATTCTCAAGAAACAGCAAGGCTAAATGAAGATAGTCAACGTAGCTCTCTAGTTGATGACTGCAATTCCCCCACACCACCATCACAAGTGCTTGCTCTAACTTCGCAGTGTGATATGTGGTTGCATGTTGCATACGGTGTCTAGCTTGTAATGCTTCTAATTAGGGTAAATTGCATCTGCTTAGTTTACACATTATACCTGTGAATATGACATGCCTTCATATTTTTGGTACACACTACATCTATGTGTTAACCTTGTTCTTACATGAAACTACCTCTCTTCTGTATCCTGCATCAATCACTTACGATGACTCACCTTTATTCGTTGCATATTGCATATTATTTCTAGCCTGTTGCCATGTATTGCTTCTAATTTGGTCAAATACATTTGTTAGGGCACCCTTTTAATTTGGCAGAGTGATATTGGTTTCATCTTTCATATAGTTTCTAGCTTGCATTGATTCTAACAAGTTCAAGCACCTTGTGCTTAGTTTACACTTTATACATCATACATGTCAATATGTCACAACATCCTGTTTTTCATACATATTCCATCCTCCTATCATGCGGCTGCGTTACATGAAAGTAGTGTTTGTCAGTATCATGCATCAATGAGTTCTGAAGAGCAAATTTTATTCCTTTTTCTTGTGGGTTTGACTTGACAAGGCAAAATCAAGAAAGAGGAAGGAAAAGAGTAAGGAAGGCAATGATGGTGGTCCTCTATAGCAACGTAAACGGAGCATCTGTACCGATTCTCCTTGTACTGATAGTGCATTACAAGGTCCAAGTCTCCGCTCCCCTACTCCACCATCCAAGGTGCTTTCTCTAACTTGGCAGTGTGATATCTGGTTGCATGTTGCATATGGTGTCTAGCTTGTATTGCTCCTAATTAGTGTAAACTACATCTGCTTAGCTTACACATGATACGTGTGAATATGACACGCTTTCCTATTTTTGGTACATACTATATCTGTCTATCACACCATGTTCTTACATGAAACTACTCTTCTTGTGTATCCTGCATCATTCACTTATGATGGAACACCTTTAAGTTGGCAGTGTGATATTGGTTTGCGTCTTGAATATGATTTCTAGCATGTATTGCTTCTAGTTTGATGAACGCCACCTATGACGAGACAGTTTTAACTTGGCAGAGTGATATTGAGTGCACCTTTCATATGGTGTCTAGTTTGCAGTGCTTCTAATTTGTTGAAGTGCCTTCTGCTTAGTTAGCACATCATAGGTGTGAATATGTCAAGCCGTCCATTTTTCATACATATTCCATCCTCGTATCATGACTTTGCCTTTCATCAGAGTAGTGTTCGTTAGTATCATGCATGAATGAGTTCTGAAGAGCGAATTATATTCCTTTTTCTTGTCGGTTTGAACTCACAATGCAAAATCAATAAAGATGAAGGAAATTGGCAAGGCATTGGATGATGGTGGTCCTTCTGAGAAACTGAAACGGAGGTTCTCTACAGATTCTACTCCGCCATCCTCCCAACAAGATTCACAAGACAACGCAAGGCTAGACAGTCAATGTAGCTATGTAGATGATGAGCACATCTCCCCTACTCCACCATCACAGGTGCTTGCTCTAACTTGGCACTATTATATGTGGTTGCATGTTGCGTATGATGTCTAGCTTGTATTGCTTCTAACTTTGTTGAATTGCATCTGCTTACTTTACACATAATGCCTATGAATATGACATGTGTTCCTGTTTCTAGAACATACGTGTACATGATGAGCACATCTCCCCTACTCCACCATCACAGGTGCTTGCTCTAACTTGGCACTATTATATGTGGTTGCATGTTGTGTATGATGTCTAGCTTGTATTGCTTCTAACTTTGTTGAATTGCATCTGCTTACTTTACACATAATGCCTATGAATATGACATGTGTTCCTGTTTCTAGAACATACGTGTACATGATGAGCACATCTCCCCTACTCCACCATCACAGGTGCTTGCTCTAACTTGGCACTATTATATGTGGTTGCATGTTGCGTATGATGTCTAGCTTGTATTGCTTCTAACTTTGTTGAATTGCATCTGCTTACTTTACACATAATGCCTATGAATATGGCACGTGTTCCTGTTTCTAGAACATACGTGTACATGATGAGCACATCTCCCCTACTCCACCATCACAGGTGCTTTCTCTAACTTGGAACTGTTATATTTGGTTGTGTTTTCCGTATGATGTCTAGTTTGTATTGCTTCTGATTATGTTGAATTGCATCTGCGTAGCTTACAACTTATACCTGCAACGATCACTTACCCATAAGACACATTTAACTTGGGACTATGATGTAGGTTGCATCTTGCATTGTCTTCTAGCTTGTACTGCTTCTAATTTCTTGAAATGGCACTTACAACGAGACACTTTTTACCTGATAGAGTGATATTGGTTGCATGTTCATGTGGTGCCTAGCTTTCATTTCTTCTAATTTTGTTGAAATGCCTTCCGCTTACTGTTTTTTCATACATATTCCATCCTCCTATCGTACGTGTGAATATGAAATGCTGTCTTTTTTGTATATATTCCATCCTCCTATCCTGTGCTTGCCTTACATCAAAGTAGTGTTCGTCTGTATCATGCATCAACCAGTTAGAGCTAATTTTATTCATCTTCTTGTGGTTTTGACTTCACAAGGCAATATCAGAAAATAGGAAGGAAAAGAGTAAGTTAGGGATGTTGGTGGTCCTCCGACCGACGCAAATAGAGACTCTCTAGATTTTCCCATCGCTATCGCTAATGAAGTTGAAGTCCCAAGTCTACATGATGAGTTCATCTCCGACTCCACCATCGCAGGTGCTTGCTCTAAGTTGACAGTGTGATAATTGGTTTCATGTTGCATATGTTGTCTAGCCTGTATTTCTTCTATTTTGATTAAATTGCACCTGCTGAGTTCATACGTTATACATGTGCATATGACACATGCTCGTGTCTAGAGTACACTGCATCTATCTATCATACCATGTTCTTACATCAAAGTACTGTTGTTGTGTATCCCGCATCAGTCACTCATGATTGGACACTTTTAACATGGCAGTTTGATAGTGGTTGCATCTTGCATTGATTTCTAAATTGTACTGCTTCTAATTTTTCGAATTGCCACTTATGACAAGACACTTTTAACTTGGCAGAGTAATATTGGTTGCATCTTTCATAATGTGTCTAGCTTGCATTACTTTTATTTTCTTGAAAATCCTTCTTCTTAGTTTACACATCGTAGCTGTGAATATGTCATATCGTCCTGTTTTTCTTACATATTCCATCCTCATACGGTTGTCTTACATCGAAGTATTGCTTGTCTGTATCATGCATCAATGAGTTCTGAAGAGCGATTTTATTCTTTTGTGTTGTGGGTATGGCTTGACATGGCAAAGTCAAAAAAGAGCAAGGAAAATAATATAGTAGGGAGTGGTGTTACTCGTCGGGTGAAACAGAAAAGGATCTGCCGTCCAGATTCTGCTGGTACTTATAGTGCAGTAGAAGTTCCAAGTCCACCGGCTAAATCTACAAACACAGTATCACCTGCTCCACCAGCTGCAGCATCCGCTTCAACTGTACCAGCATCTCAACGAGTTACTCATTCGTTTGCTCCGGAACTGGCCAGTTCCCAAGCTGCCTTCACACCTAACACTACTTCCGAAGCACTGCTGACACAACATGACTTGGCAAGATCAGATGAACCTCATGAGCATCAACACCAAGACGGTACCTGACCGAGTCAAGTTGCAATTGCATGCTCCTTTATATGTACTCTCACAGTTTGATGTACACTAACACTTTCTATATTCGTTGTTGAACTAGCACCACGATGCAAGCGGAAACAGACATCAGGCATAATGCTTGACAGATTAACAAAATCTAAAGTAAGAAGAATGGAGATCCATTTTGAGGCAGGTTTAAAAAGGCCACGTGATGCTACAGAGTCAGCCAAGTTAGTATCAGAGGCAGCCGTTGATGTTAGGTGTCATGCACGTATCCTCCCAACGTGGATCCAGTACAGGAATGAGAAAGACAATACCCAGTTTAACACCTTCCTTGACCATTTATCCATAAGTAATGTTATTCATCACAATTAGTAATATTGTCTTGCTCTGTCCCATAATTTCTAGCTTCCTCCTAATAAGACTCACATTCTTTTTTCAACAGATGAGGTTCAAGTTGGATCCGAAAGATGATGCAACTAAACAAGCATGCACTCATGTTTTTCATCGCTCTGACAAGATCGGTACCACCTTAGAAAATTTCACTTTGGAGGCAAGGCTAACAATGAAATCGCCCAAACATCTCCAAATGGAATATATTACACATGAAGACCGGACAGCCCTCGTTAAACACCGGTCCGATCCAAAGTATCGTAGGCTATATGTATTTGATCGACCACATATTGAACTTGTATTTATGTATGTTCCTTACAAGTGTATCTTCTTCTAGGCTAACTGTTTGAAGAACAATACCAACCATTCTAAAGTGAAATTCCAACAGACAACAAGATCTCGTAGCTATATTGCACACTGCAAGGCTCTTGTAAATAGCGGCTACTTCCTTCTTTTTTCTGTGCCATATTATCGTATCTATATTGACTTGTTCCAAATACAGAGGAAAGCCTGTGCGGACCAAAAAGAACCTGAACTGAATGTAGTGCAAATCTTCAAGGATTGCCACACCAGCAAGATGAAGGGCATGAGCACACCAGTTCAAGTCGCTGTTGTAAGTCCTTACTCCTCCTGCCTTTGAACTGATTGGTACTGTGATGTGTTCATTTAACTACTTGGTTTGCAGCCAATGTCAGTTACTCCATTCACATTTATACACAGTTGTCTTAATGTATCATTTCACCTTACATGGTTTAAAAGAGATGAAGGATATTCTTTTGGTCTTGATCTGTATTCTAGTTGTTATGTTCACGTGCGCACACAATGATAAAATAGTATGTTTGTTTTATATCTGTTTGTCCATGATATGAATGATGTCATACTATGTTCATCCTACTTTAAACCATGTCTCTTTATCCTTAGATATCAACGAATGTGAGGAAATAGACAATACAGTAGGCATGCTACATGGACATATGTTCCGAAAGTGATTTTATTATGTAGTTGGCACTACAATACATGCTAATGTATTACAGTAGTTGACCAAAATAAGTTATGTATAAACGTGTAAGCTACTTTATTTGTTTTTGTCTCATTAGTAACTTATCTGGTACACTAATCTACAAGTTCAAACTTTCAGGAAGCTATGGAAAAAAATGATTGAACAGGCACAACCACCTGAAGGTGACAAGGCTACCACAGGCACAATGTCACCTCTTGCTGCAAGCGCCAAGATCTCTCCACTAACAAAGTGCAAAAAGCACCTTCTGCGTAATTCTGGGTTGGTTGTCAAGGTAACCTCGTCCAAATCGCCTACTGAACAAAATCTTCCTGCTAGACAGAGTGATATATCTCTGCTCCGGACACAAGTCCAATCCCTAATGGACATCGTTTTGGAAACAAGAATAGTGGTTGACAAATGTCGTCAAGATATGAATGGTTTTGAAACCAGACTATCAAACATTCGCTTCGTTGTTCAAGAGCAATGGCGGAAAAAAGGTGAAGATCGTGCTCATCAGATTCTACAGCCTAAAACATTAGCACTCAGGTCAAATGATCTGTGCTTCTATACATCTGATGGTGCTTTTATCTGCAAGGTCTGTAAACTTTATGCCAATAGGCCTTTTGTTGTATGGTTGGAATTTATTTTGTTGTGATACAACATTTATGATGCTGCCAATGGCTGCAATAATTATGACGCTATTTTTGTATAGTGTAGGTTTATCTTAGTAATGTATTCGGCCGAAAGCTTCATAGGAGCCCAACATGCCAACATTCGTCAGGCCCATTCCAATTGGTCTAAAAATAATTATGGGCCGAAATTTGCATGTAGCCCACTAAAATTATCTGGGCCTAAATTAGCATAAGATTTCATATTTTTCTGGTAGGCCTGTGCCCATAGTGGGCCTTTAACATGCCTAAACATAATTTGGGCCCTCAGTAACAATAGGCCGTTTACAGGTGTAAATATCTCGAGCCCATAAAAACATGGGCCTATAAAAGACCAAAAGTGAGATTAGGCCCTGATTGTGCCAAATAACCCACTGGTCTTAGCAGGCCGAAATGGTGGCCCATTTACGAGGCGGATCTTTCACAGGCCAAAATTTGGATGGGCCGTAAATGCTCCGACCTAATGGGCCTTTAACAGGCCGGAAGTTCAGTCGGGCTAGATTATCGTCATTTTTATATGGGCCGTTAATGGGCCCGATGTGATGTTGGTCCACATATTGCCCTTGAATTTCGTCCGACGTTAACAGGCTGAAAATCACAACAGGCCGAAAGTGGCCCAAATCTATAGTGGGCCTCTAACATGCCAAATGTCAGACATGGCCGAATATGACCCAAATCCTTCACGGTCATTTATGGGCCAAAAGTTTTAATGGCCTGTAAATGGGCCCAAATGAAGCAGGACCTTTAACAGGCCAGAAATAGACCGCGCCGTATTTCGGCCCATATACTTAGCGGTCTGTTAATGGGCTAGAAGTGACCATGGGCCGCGATGATGACAAGTTTAGGACAGGTCGTTGGCGGGCCGATTTGACACTAGCCATACGGGCCTTAACTGAGAATGTTGGGCCTATAGCTGGGCCGGCCCATTATGGTCTACAAAATCTTGTGGGCCTTTACCTGGGCCGGCCCATTATGGCCCGCAAAATCTTGTGGGCCTTCAGCTGGGCCGGCCCATTATGATACGCAAAATCTCGTGGGCCTTTTGCTGGGCCGACCCGTTATGGACCGCAAAATCTTGTGGGCCTTTAGTTGGGCCAGCCCATTTAAACTTTATGGGCCACTTTTGTGCCGGTCCATGTGCCAACATATCATAGGTGCATCTCGCCCATTGGATGAGTTTCACCTGTGCCAACGAGGAGCTGACACGTGTTTCCGTCAGCCAATCAGAATTTTACACGTGGAAAATCCCCATTGGTCCGGGTTATTAACGGGTTATCGGATCCAAACCGGACCCGATAGCTTAACGGCATTCTGTTATGGTGGATGCCACGTGTCGGTCACCCTTGACGAAAGCACTTATGTGACGCGCGATTTATCGTCATGGAAGTGGACACTTCCGCGATAATAATTTTGGTAATGTCATGGAACACTTCTACGACAAAGCACAGGTATGACTATCTTGATTCTGTCATAAATTTGTCATGGATGTACATGCATGACAGAAAACGTGACCTACTATGACAAACACGTATCATCACGGAAGTGTATTTTTTTGTAGTGCTCTCAAATAACCCTGCAACCAAATAACAAAGAGTCTCTTGTGTCCCCAACACACCCAATATGGATGATATATATAGGTTTTTGTAATCTGAAATTATAAAAACAGCAAGGTAACTTATGATAAAAGTGAGCGAAAACGGTATTGCAATGCGTTGAAACAAGGCCTAAGGTTCATACTTTCACTAGTGCAAGTTCTCTCAACAGAAATAACATAACTGGATCATATAACTATCCCTCAACATGCAACAAAGAGTCACTCCAAAGTCACAAATAGCGGAGAACAAACGAAGAGATTATTGTAGGGTACAAAACCACCTCAAATTTATCCTTTTTGATTGATCTATTCAATAGTCCGTAGTAAAATAACACGAAGCTATTCTTTCCGTTCGATCTATCCTAGAGTTCATACTAGAATAACACCTTAAGACACAAATCAACCAAAACCCTAATGTCACCTAGATACTCCAATGTCACCTCAAGTATCCATGGGTATGATTATACGATATGCATCACACAATCTCAGATTCATCTATTCAACCAACACGAAGAACTTCAAAGAGTGCCCCAAAGTTTCTACCGGAGAGTCAAGACGAAAACGTGAGCCAACCCATATGCATAAGTTCACAAGGTCACTAAACCCGCAAGTTGATCACCAAAACATACATCAAGTGAATCACGTGAATATCCCGTTGTCACCACAGATAAGCACATGCAAGACATACATTAAGTGTTCTCAAATCCTTAAACACTCAATTCGATAAGATAACTTCAAAGGGAAAACTCAATCCCTTACAAGAGAGTATAGGGGGAGAAACATCATAAGATCCAACTATAATAGCAAAGCTCGCGATACATCAAGATCGTGCCACATCAAGAACACGAGAGAGAGATCAAACACATAGCTACTGGTACATACCCTCAGCCCCGAGGGTGAACTACTCCCTCTTCATCATGGAGAGCGCCGGGACGATGAAGATGGCCATAGGAGAGGGATTCCCCCCTCCGGCAGGGTGCCAAAACGAGTCTAGATTGGTTTTCGGTGGCTCTGGAGATTTGCAGCGGCGGAACTCCCGATCTAGGTTATTTTCTGGAGGTTTTGTTTATATATAAGAGGTTTTGGAGTCAAGAACAAGTCAGGGGGATCTCCGGGCTGTCCGCGAGGTAGGGAGGCGCGCCCCCCACCCTCGTGGGAAGCCCGGGACTCTTCTGGCCCAACTCTTTGACTCCATGGCCTTCTTCTGGTCCAAAAATAAGCTCCGTGAAATTTCAGGTCAACTGGACTCCGTTTGATTTTCCTTTTCTGCGATACTCAAAAACAAGGAAAAAAACAGAAATTGGCACCGGGCCCTAGGTTAATAGGTTAGTCCCAAAAGTCATATAAAATAACATATAAATGCATATAAAACATCCTAGATGGATAATATAATAGCATGGAACAATCAAAAATTATAGATACATTGGAGACGTATCAAGCATCCTCGAGTAGGTAAATGATAAAAATAGATTTTTTGATGTGGAATTCTACCTAACATATTAATCAATGTAATCTTGTTTATTGTGGGAAGAATATTCAGATCCATAAGATTCAAGACAAAAGTTTAATATTGACATAAAAACAATAATACTTCAAGCATACTAACAAAGTAATCATGTCTTCTCAAAATAACATGGCAAAAGAAAGTTCATCCCTACAAAATCATATAGTTTGGCTATGCTCCATCTTCGTCACACAAAATATCCAAATCATGCACAACCTCGGTTTCAGCCAAGCAATTGTTTCATACTTTAGCCTTTTCAAACCTTTTCAACTTTCACGCAATACATGAGCGTGAGCCATGGACATAGCACTATGGGTGGAATAGAATATGATAATGGGGGTTGTGTGGAGAAGACAAAAAAGGAGAAAGTCTCACATTGATGCGACTAATCAACGGGCTATGAAGATGCCCATCAATTGATGTCAATGCAAGGAGCAGGGATTGCCATGCAACGGATGCACTAGAGCTATAAATGTATGAAAGCTCAACAAAAGAAACTAAGTGGGTGTGCATCCAACTTGCTTGCTCATGAAGACCTAGGGCATTTGAGGAAGCCCATCATTGGAATATACAAGCCAAGTTCTATAATGAAAAATTCCCACTAGTATATGAAAATGACAAAACAAGAGACTCTCTATCATAAATATCATGGTGCTACTATGAAGCACAAGTGTGGAAAAAAGGATAGTAGCATTGTCCCTTTTTTCTTTCTTTTTTATTTATTTTAATTTGGCCTTTTTTGGCCTTTCTTATTTTTTTTCTTTTTTTTCTTTTTTTGGGGACAATGCTCTATTAATGATGATCATCACACTTCTATTTATTTACAACTCAAAGATTACAACTTGATACTAGAACAAAATATGACTCTATATGAATGCCTCCGGCGGTGTACCGAGATGGGTAATGAATCAAGAGTGACATGTATGAAAAATTATGCATGGTGGCTTTGGCACAAATACGATGTCAACTACATGATCATGCAAGGCAATATGACAATGATGAAGCGTGTCATAATAAATGAAACGGTGGAAAGTTGCATGGCAATATATCTCGGAATGGCTATGGAAATGCCATAATAGGTAGGTATGGTGGCTGTTTTGAGGAAGATATAAGGAGGTTTATGTGTGATAGAGCGTATCATATCACGGGGTTTGGATGCACCGGCGAAGTTTGCACCAACTCTCAAGGTGATAAAGGGCAATGCACGGTACCAAAGAGGCTAGCAATGATGGAAGGGTGAGAGTGCGTATAATCCATGGACTCAACATTAGTCATAAAGAACTCACATACTTATTGCAAAAATCTACAAGTCATCAAAACCAAGTATTACACACATGCTCCTAGGGGAAGGGTTGGTAGGATTAACCATCGCGCGATCCCGACCTCCACACAAAGGAAGGCAATCAAAGAAATACCTCATGCTTCAAATTTGTCACACAACGGTTACCATACGTGCATGCTACGGGACTTGCAAACCTCAACACAAGTATTTCTCAAATTCACAACTACTCTACTAGCATGACTCTAATATTACCATCTTCATATCTCAAAACAATTATCAAGTATCAAACTTCTCATAGTATTCAATGCACACTATATGGAAGTTCTTATTATACCCATCTTGGATGCCTATCATATTAGGACTAAATTCATAACCCAAGCAAATTACAATGCTGTTATAAAGACTCTCAAAATAATATAAGTGAAGCATGAGAGTTCATCTATTTATTCAAAATAAAACTACCACCGTGCTCTAAAAGGATATAAGTGAAGCACTAGAGCAAATGACAAACTACTCCGAAAGATATAAGTGAAGATCAATGAGTAGTCGAATAATTATGTAACTATGTGAAGACTCTAAAACATTTAAGAATTTCAGATCTTGGGATATTATTCAAACAACAAGCAAAACAAAATAAAAAAAAATGACGCTCCAAGCAAAACACATATCATGTGGTGAATAAATATATAGCTCCAAGTAAAGTTACCGAGGATTGAAGACGAAAGGGGGGATGCCATCCGGGGCATCCCCAAGCTTAGGCTCTTGGTTTTCCTTGAATATTACCTTGGGGTGACTTGGGAATCCCCAAGCTTAGGCTCTTGCCACTCCTTATTCCATAGTCCATCGAATCTTTACCCAAAACTTCACAACACAAAACTCACCAGAAAACTTGTAAGCTCCGTTAGTATAATAAAATAAATCACCACTTTTGGTACTGTTGTGAACTCATTCTAAATTCATATTGGTGTAATATATACTGTATTCCAACTTCTCTATGATTCATACCCTCCGATACTACTCATAGATTCATCAAAATAAGCAAACAACACATAGAAAACAGAATTTGTCAAAAACAGAACAGTCTGTAGTAATCTGTATCAAACGTATACTTATGGAACTCCAAAAATTCTACCAAATTAGTAAAACCTGAGAAATTTGTGTAACAATCCAGAGCAAAAAGAATCATATCAAATGCACGTTTCTGTGATTTATGAAAACTAATCTCGTGCGCAGAAGTTTCTGTTTTTCAGCAAGATCAACACAACTATCACCGTAAGCTATCCTAAAGGTCTTACTTGGCACTTTATTGAAACAAAAGCTATAAAACATGATTAATACAGTAGCTTAATCATGTGAACACACAAAAACAGTAAAGGTAAATATTGGGTTGTCTCCCAACAAGCGCTTTTCTTTATTTCCATTTTAGCTAGGCATGACGAGGACAATGATGCTCACATAAAAGATACAAATTGAAACATAATGGGAGCATCATGAAGCATATGACTAGCACATTTAAGTCTGACCCACTTCCTACGCACAGGGATTTTGTGAGAAAACAACTTATGGGAACAAGAATCAACTAGCATAGGAAAGCAAAACAAGCATAGCTTCAAGATTTTCAACACATAGAGAGGAAACTTGATATAATTGCAATTCCTACAAGCATATGTTCCTCCTCATAATAATTTTCAGTAGCATCATGAATGAATTCAACCATATAACCATCACATAAAGCATTATTTTCATGATGCACAAGCATATAAATTTTACTACTCTCCACATAAGCAAACTTCTTCTCATGAATATTAGTGGGAGCAAACTCAACAAAATAATTATCATGTGAAGCATAATCCAATTGAAAATTAAAATCATGATGAAAAGTTTCATGGTTATATTTATTATTTATAGCACACGTGTCATCACAATAATCATCACAAATAGGAGGCATGCTTTCATCATAATAAATTTGCTCATCAAAACTTGGAGGACTAAACATATCATCTTCATCGAACATAGCATCCCCAAGCTTGTGGCTTTGCATATCATTAGCATCATGGGTATTCAAAGAATTCATACTAACAACATTGCAATCATGCTCATCATTCAAAGATTTAGTGCCAAACATTTTAATGCATTCTTCTTCTAGTACTTGGGCACAATTATCAGAATCCTTATTTTCACGAAAGACATTAAAAAGATGAAGCATATGAGGCACCCTCAATTCCATTTTCTGTAGTTTTCTTTTATAGACTAAAACAAGAAACTAAAAGATTTGATTGCAAGACCTAAAGATATACCTTGAAGCACTCACCTCCCCGGCAACGGCGCCAGAAAAGAGTTTGATGTCTACTACACAACCTTCTTCTTGTAGACGTTGTTGGGCCTCCAAGTGCAGAGGTTAGTAGGACAGTAGCAATTTTCCCTCAAGTGGATGACCTAAGGTTTATCAATCTGTGGGAGGCGTAGGATGAAGATGGTCTCTCCCATACAACCTTGCAACCAAATAACAAAGAGTCCCTTGTGTCCCCCCCCCCCCACACCCAATACAATGGTAAATCATATAGGTGCACTAGTTCGGCGAAGAGATGGTGATACAAGTGCAATATGGATGATAGATATAGGTTTTTGTAATCTGAAATTATAAAAACAGCAAGGTAAGTAATGATAAAAGTGAGCGAAAACGGTATTGCAATGCGTTGAAACAAGGCCTAAGGTTCATACTTTCACTAGTGAAAGTTCTCTCAACAATAATAACATAATTGTATCATATAACTATCCCTCAACATGCAACAAAGAGTCACTCCAAAGTCACTAATAGCGGAGACCAAACGAAGAGATTATTGTAGGGTATGAAACCACCTCAAAGTTTTCCTTTCTGATTGATCTATTCAAGAGTCCGTAATAAAATAACACGAATCTATTCTTTCCGTTCGATCTATCCCAGAGTTCGTACTGGAATAACACCTTAAGACACAAATCAACCAAAACCCAAATGTCACCTTGATACTCCAATGTCATCTCAAGTATCCGTGGGTATGATTATACGATATGCATCATACAATCTCATATTCATCTATTCAACCAACACAAAGAACTTCAAAGAGTGCCCCAAAGTTTCTACCGGAGAGTCAAGACGAAAACGTGAGCCAACGCCTATGCATAAGTTTACAAGGTCACTGAACCCACAAGTTGATCACCAAAACATACATCAAGTGAATCATGTGAATATCCCATTGTCACCATAGATAAGCACATGCAAGACATACATTAAGTGTTCTCAAATCCTTAAAGACTCAATCCGATAAGATAACTTCAAAGGGAAAATTCAATCCATTACAAGAGAGTAGATGGGGAGAAACATCATAAGATCCAACTATAATAGCAAAGCTCGCGATACATCAAGATCATGCCACATCAAGAACACGAGAGAGAGAGAGAGAGAGAGAGAGAGAGAGAGAGATCAAACACATAGCTTTTGGTACATACCCTCAGCCCCGAGGGTGAACTACTCCCTCCTCATCATGGAGAGCACCGGGATGATGAAGATGGCCACCGGAGAGGGATTTCCCCCTCTGGCAGGGTGTCGGAATGGGTGTAGATTGGTTTTCGGTGGCTCTGGAGGTTTGCGGCGGCGGAACTCCCGATCTAGGTTATTTTCTGGAGGTTTTTGTATATATAAGAGGTTTTGGCGTCGAGAACAAGTCAGGGGGGGGTCTCCGGGCTGTCCACGAGGTAGGGAGGCGCGCCCAGGGGGTGGGCGCGCCCCCACCCTCTTAGGCAGCCCGTGACTCGTCTGGCCCAACTCTTTTACTCCATGGCCTTCTTCTGGTCCAAAAACAAGCTCCGTGAAATTTCAGGTCAATTGGACTCCGTTTGATTTTCCTTTTCTGCGATACTCAAAAACAAGGAAAAAACAGAAACTGGCACTGGGCTCTAGGTTATTAGGTTAGTCCCAAAAATCACATAAAATGACATATAAATGCATATAAAACATCCTAGATGGATAATATAATAGCATGGAACAATCAAAAATTATAGATACGTTGGAGATGTATCACAGTTCCACTAAGATCAAGCAATGAAGCAACGTTGTCGGTGTGACATTTTGGTTGAACTTCACAAAACACTCTTAAAACAAAAGTGTTTTGTGCAGTGCAACAAAAGGTCACAATAGCAACAAGGTGAAGTAGATAACCCAGTTTACACAGAGGTGCAAAGGAAACAACTAGTTGTCAATAACGGTGGATGACACAGAAGCCAACAAAAAGAAGCATCTAACTTATCTAAATGGGAAAGAAAGCAAGACAGTAGCATTTCTCAAACGGTGGCATTGATTAATATTAATAGAGAGATTATATTAACAATAAAATTCATTAAACATGTAATTTACTTTTAACTGTGACATTGCATCAATTTTCCAGCGGCATTATTAGAGGGTGTTTGTTTACAGGAACTTTTTGGTGTAGGGACTAAAAAAAGTCCGTGTCAGTCCCATCTAAACCAAACAGGAGGGAGTTTTAGGGACTAAAAGTGGGCATTTGAGACTAAAGAAAGAAGACCGCGAGGGACAGTCTTTTTGGGACATTTTCCAATAGTTTCCTCTGCCCCGCATCGCACCTTTTAGTTCATTACTAGGGGTAACATGGTCTTTTAGCATGTTATTTAATAACCTCTAGTCCATGTTTAGTCCCTGGAACCAAGCAGGCTGGGACTAGGGACTTTTTAACCAAACAGGGCCTTAGATTAACAACAACTAAAGAGTTGCACGGGACAATGGACGCACCAGCACCATGTGCATCTACCGATGTATGAAGGGGTGATGCACAGTCTGTTGCAACAAAGAACAAACAACCAAGGAGCATATTTGTTTTGGTCCCAGTTTTGTTATCTTTAGGCACCTTTCCCTATGTGAGCCTTGTCCCCCAAAACAAAAAGATCAGTTCGTTACAGATGTGCGTATTGCGTTTGTCATTGTTTTCCGTTTTCGACAAACGTAGGTGCTGGATAGCCAGTCTGTACTAGTACTTTTCCCCTTCCTTTCCTCTTTGAACCACGTCCTAGATTCATGATATACAACTTTCCCCACTACGTTCCCCCATTCCTTTCCTCTTTGAACCACGTCTTAGATTCATGCTATACAACTTTCCCCACTACTTTCCCCCCTTCCTTTCCTTTTTGAACCACATCATAGATTCATGTTATACAACT
This sequence comes from Aegilops longissima, assembly GCA_021605205.1. Taxonomy (NCBI): domain Eukaryota; kingdom Viridiplantae; phylum Streptophyta; class Magnoliopsida; order Poales; family Poaceae; genus Aegilops; species Aegilops longissima. The sequence continues at coordinate 96,076,648 of CM038679.1, read as the reverse complement.
TTCCCCGCTACTTTCCCCCATTCCTTTCCTCTTTGAACCACGTCCTAATTCATGCTATACAACTTTCCCCACTACTTTCCTGTTTGATCCAACACCTAGATTCGAGTGCAGAAGCGGAAAAAGCCCACATGCAGCTAGGGAAATGCATGTGGAATAAGTAAATTATACCTTAAGGTTCTTGGGGTGTGGTTCGGTGGGCGACCAGAGGCCGTTCGGCCCACACTACGTACGGTGGCGAGGAAGAAGGAGTCGGAGGCCCTCCTGCGCCACCGCTGGGTGAAAGAGAACAGCTGCGCCGGAGGTGGATTCCCACCCTCGCCGACAACGACAGCGTTAAGCCTCCTTCCCTTCCCGGCGGACGGATCCTGCGGCTCTTTGACTAGCAGTGAGGGGAGAGAGAGGCCAACGAAGTCTTATTTAGTTCTAGAGAGGATGAGAGAGTGTGAAGAGAGCAACTACAACGCTGAGGCTCCAGCGTGTATACATATACTGGAGAGAGAGTGTGAAGAGTGCAAACCCTAGAAAACAAGCGCCGAGGCTACAACATATACGTGATGAGGTGATTATACGGTCAGTACGAGATCGTATAGCTCCGTATCCATCCATTTTGACCAGTCAAAGAATCCTCCTGACACCGCCCCAGATCACTTTCTCCCTCTGTCATGCGGGGCCTGAAGGAAATATGCCCTAGAGGCAATAATAAAGTTGTTATTTATTTCCTTATATCATGATAAATGTTTATTATTCATGCTAGAATTGTATTAACCGGAAACATAATACATGTGTGAATATATAGACAAACAGTATGTCACTAGTATGCCTCTACTTGACTAGCTTGTTAATCAAAGATGGTTATGTTTCCTAACCATGAACAAGGAGTTGTTATTTGATTAACAAGGTCACATCATTAGTTGAATGATCTGATTGACATGACCCATTCCGTTAGCTTAACACTTGATCGTTTAGTATGTTAATGCTTTCTTCATGACCCATACATGTTCCTGTAACTATGAGATTATGCAACTCCCGTTTACGGAGGAACACTTTGGTACTACCAAACGCCACAACGAATCGGGTGATTATAAAGGAGTACTGCAGGTGTCTCCAAAGGTACTTGTTGGGTTGGCGATTTGAGATTAGGTTTTGTCACTCCGATTGTCGGAGAGGTATCTCTAGGCCTTCTCGGTAATACACATCACATAAGCCTTGCAAGCATTACAACTAAAGAGTTAGTTGTGAGATGATGTATTACGGAACGAGTAAAGAGACTTTCCGTAACGAGATTAAACTAGGTATTGGATACCGACGATCGAATCTCGGAAAGTAACATACCGATGACAAAGGGAACAACGTATGTTGTTATGCGGTTTGACCGATAAAGATCTTCAGTAGAATATGTAGGAACCAATATGAGCATCCAGGTTCCGCTATTGGTTATTGACCGAGAATAGTTCTAGGTCATGTCTACATAGTTCTCGAACCGTAGGGTCCGCACGCTTAAAGTTTCAATGACGGTTATTATGAGTTTATGTATTTTGATGTACCAAGGAGTTCGAGTCCCGGATGTGATCACGGACATGACGAGGAGTCTCGAAATGGTCGAGACATAAAGATTGATATATTGGATGGTTATATTCGGACAGGAAAGGTTCCGGAAGTTTCGGAGAAAACCGGAGTTGGGAGGGTTACGGAACCCCCGGGAAGTTATGGGCCTTATTGGGCCAAGAGGGAGAGAGGGCTGCACCAGGAGGTGGTGCCCCCTCCATGGGGAGTCCGACTGGACTAGGAGGGGGCGCAGCCCCTTCCTCTCCTCTCCCTCTCTTTCCTTCCCCTTCCTCTTCCTAGTAGGACTAGGAAAGGAGTCCTACTCCTACTAGGAGGAGGACTCCCCCCCCCTGGTGCGCGCCCAAGGGCAGGCCGCCTCCCCTTGCTCCTTTATATACGGGGCAGGGGGCACCCTAGAACACACAAGTTGATCTACGGATCGTTCCTTAGCCGTGTCGGTGCCCCCTCCACCATATTCCACCTCGGTCATATTGTAGCGGTGCTTAGGCGAAGCCTGCAACGGTAGAACATCAAGATCGTCACCACGCCGTCGTCGACGGAACTCCTTCCCGACGCTTTGCTGGATCGAGCTCGGGATCGTCATCAAGCTGAGCGTGTGCCAAGAACTCGGAGGTGCCGGAGTAACGGTGCTTGGATCGGTCGGATCGTGAAGGCGTCGACTACATCAACCGCGTTGATATAGCGCTTCGCTTTCGGTCTCACGAGGGTGCGTGGACAGATACTCTCCTCTCGTTGCTATGCCATCACCATGGTCTTGCGTGATCGTAGGAAAATTTTTGAAATTACTACGTTACCCAACAAGTGGCATCCGAGCCAGGTTTTATGCGTTGATGTCATATGCACGAGTAGAACACAAGTGAGTTGTGGGCGATACAAGTCATACTACCTACCAGCATGTCATACTTTGGTTCAGCGGTATTGTGAGATGAAGCGGCCGGACCGACATTACGCAGACGCTTACGCGAGACTGGTTTCACCGCTGTGAGCACTTTCGTTGCTTAAAGGTGGTGGCGGGTGTCTGTCTCTCTCACTTTAGTTGAACTGAGTGTGGCTACGCCCGGTCCTTGAGAAGGTTAAAGCGAGTCTATTTGACGAAGTATCGTTGTGGTTTTGATGCGAGGTAAGAACGGTTCTTGCTCAGCCCGTAGCAGCCACGTAAAACTTGCAACAACAAAGTAGAGGACGTCTAACTTGTTTTTGCAGGGCATGTTGTGATGTGATATGGTCAAGGCGTGATGCTATATTTTATTGTATGAGATGATCATGTTTTGTAACCGAAGTTATCGGCAATGGCGAGGAGCCATATGGTTGTCGCTTTATTGTATGAAATGCAAGCGCCATGTAATTGCTTTACTTTATCACTAAGCGGTAGCGATAGTCGAGAAGCAATAGTTGGCGAGACGACAACGATGCTACGATGGAGATCAAGGTGTCGGCCCGGTGGCGATGGTGATCATGGCGGTGCTTTGGAGATGGAGATCACAAGCACAAGATGATGATGGCCATATCATATCACTTATATTGATTGCATGTGATGTTTATCCTTTATGCATCTTATCTTGCTTTGATTGACGGTAGCATTATAAGATGATCTCTCACTAAAATTATCAAGTAGTGTTCTCCACGAGTATGCACCGTTGCCAAAGTTAAATCGTGTCGAGACACCACGTGATGATCGGTGTGATAAGCTCACGTCCATCTACAACGGGTGCAAGCCAGTTTTGCACACGCAGAATACTCAGGTTATACTTGACGAGCCTAGCATATACAGATATGGCCTCGAACACGAGAGACCGAAAGGTCGAGCGTGAATCATATAGCAGATATGATCAACATAAGATGTTCACCATTGAAAACTACTCCATCTCACGTGATGATCGGTTATGGTTTAGTTGATTTGGATCACGTGATCACTTAGATAACTAGAGAGATGTCTGTCTAAGTGGGAGTTCTTTAGTAATATGATTAATTGAACTTAAATTTATCATGAACTTAGTACCGATAGTATTTTGCTTGTCTATGTTTATTGTAGATAGATGGCTCGTCTTTGTTGTTCCGTTGAATTTTAATGCGTTCCTTGAGAAAGCAAAGTTGAAAGATGATGGTAGCAATTACGGACTGGGTCCGTAATCTGAGGATAATCCTCATTGCTGCACGAAAAGTTACGCCTGGAAGCACCGCTGGGTGACGAACTCTGCTGCAGATCTTGAGCGAAGTTGTGAGCGTCGCAAAGCGAGCTGATGACTACTCTATAGTTCGATGTGCCATGCTTTACGGCTTAGAACCGGGTCTTCAACGACGTTTTGAGCGTCATGGAGCATATGAGATGTTCCAGAGTTGAAGTTGATATTTCAACAGAATGCCCGGATTGAGAGATATGAAGTCTCCAATAAGTTCTATAGCTGCAAGATGGAGGAGAATAGTTCGTCGGTGAGCACATACTCAAAATGTCGGGTATTACAATCACTTGAATCAACGGGAGTTAATCTTCCGGATGATTGTGTCATTGATGAATTCTTCAATCACCGCCACCAAGCTACAAAGGCTTCGTGATGAACTATAATATGCAAGGGTTAGTAAAGACTATGCTCGAGCTCTTCGCAATGCTAAAAGCTGCGGAGGTAGAAATCAAAAGGAGCATCAAGTGTTGATGGTCAATAAGACCACTAGTTTCAAGAAGAAAGGCAAAGGGAAGAAGAAGGGAACTTCAAGAAGAACAGCAAACAAGTTGTCGATCGGAGAAGAAACCCAAGTCTGGACCTAAGCCTGAAACTGAGTGCTTCTCGCAAGCGACTGGTCCTTTGAAGCGGAACTGCCCCAAGTATTTGGCGGATAAGAAGGATGGCAAAGTGAACAAAGGTATATGTGATATACTTGTTATTGATGTGTACCTTACTAGAGCTCGCAGATAGTACACTGGTATTTGATCTGGTTACATTGCTAATATTTGCAACTCGAAACAGAACTACGGATTGCGAACACCGCAAAGGACGAGGTGACGATGCGCGTGGGAAGCGGTTCCAAAGTCGATGTGATCGCGATCGCACGCTACCTCTACATCTACCTTCGGATTAGTTTTAGACCTGAATAATTGTTATTTGGTGCCGCGTTGAGCATGAACATTATATCTGGATCTTGTTTGATGCGAGACGGTTATTCATTTAAATCGAGAGAATAATGGTTGTTCTATTTATATGAATAATATCTTTTATGGTCATGCACCCTTGAAGAGTGGTCTATTTTAATGAATCTCGATAGTAGTGATACACATATTCATAATGTTGAAACCAAAAGATGCAGAGTTGATAATGATAGTGCAACTTATTTGTGGCACTTGCCGTTTAGGTCATATCGGTGTAAACGCATGAAGAAACTCCATCTTGATGGACTTTTGGAGTCACTTGATTATGAATCACTTGGCACTTGCGAACCGTGCCTCATGGGCAAGATGACTAAAACTCCGTTCTCGGTACTATGGAGAGAGCAACAGATTTATTGGAAATCATACATACGGATGTATGTGGTCCAATAAATGTTGAAGCTCGTGGCGGATATCGTTATTTTCTCACCTTCACAGATGATTTGAGCAGATATGGGTATATCTACTTAATGAAACATAAGTCTGAAACATTTGAAAAGTTCAAAGAATTTCAGAGTGAAGTTGAAAATCATCGTAATAAGAAAATAAAGTTTCTACGATCTGATCGTGGAGGCGAATATTTGAGTTCTGAGTTTGGTCTACATTTGAAACAAAGCGGAATAGTTTAGAACTCACGCCACCGGAACACCACAACGCAATGGTGTGTCCGAGCGTCGTGTCGCACTTTTATTGGATATGGTGCGATCTATGATGTCTCTTACAGATTTACCGCTATCATTTTGGGGTTATGCTCTTGAGGCGGCCGCATTCACGTTAAATAGGACACCGTCGAAATCCGTTGAGACGACGCCTTATGAACTATGGTTTAGCAAGAAACCAAAGTTGTCGTTTCGAAAGTTTGGGGTTGCGATGCTTATGTGAAGAAACTTCAACCGATAAGCTTGAACCCAAATCGAGAAATGTGTCTTCATAGGATACCCAAAGGAGACAATTGGGTACACCTTCTATCACAGATCCGAAGGCAAGACATTCGTTGCTAAAAATGGATCCTTTCTAGAGAAGGAGTTTCTCTCGAAAGAAGTGAGTGGGAGGAAAGTGGAACTTGATGAGGTAATAGTACCAACTCCCTTATTGGAAAGTAGTTCGTCACAGAAATCAGTTTCGTAACACCTACACCAGATTAGTGAGGAAGATAATGATAAAGATCATGAAACTTCAGATCAAGTTGTCACTTTGAACTCAGTAGATCAACAGAACAAAATCCGCACTGAGTGGTACGGTAATCCTATTTCGGAAGTCATGCTACTAGATCATGATGAACCCACGAACTATGAAGAAGCGATGGTGAGCCCAGATTCATAAAATGGCTTGAAGCCATGAAATCTGAGATGGGATCCATGTATGAGAACAAAGTATGGACTTTGGTAGACTTGCCCGATGATCGGCAAGCTATTGAGAATAAATGGATTTTTAAGAAGAAGACTGACGCTGATGGTAATGTAAGCTGTCTACAAAGCTCGACTTGTTGCAAAAGGTTTTCGACAAGTTCAAGGGGTTGACTACGATGAGACTTTCTCACCCGTAGCGATGCTTAAGTCCGTCCGAATCATGTTAGCAATTGCCGCATTTTATGATTATGAAATTTGGCAAATGGATGTAAAACTGCATTCTTGAATGGATTTCTAGAAGAAGAGTTGTATATGATGCAACCAGAAGGTTTTGTCGATCCAAAAGGTGCTAACAAAGTGTGCAAGCTCCAACGATCAATTTATGGTCAGTGCAAGCCTCTCGGAGTTGGAATAAGCGCTTTGATAGTGTGATCAAAGCATATGGGTTTGTACAGACTTTTGGAGAAGCCTGTATTTACAAGAAAGTGAGTGGGAGCTCAGAGCATTTCTAATATTATATGTGGACGACATATTATTGATTGGAAATGATATAGAATTTCTGGATAGCATAAAAGGATACTTGAATAAAAGTTTTTCAATGAAAGACCTCGGTGAAGCTGCTTACATATTGGGCATCAAGATCTATAGAGATAGATCAAGGCGCTTGATTGGACTTTCACAAAGCACATACCTTGATAAAGTTTTGAAAAGTTCAAAATGGATCAGGCAAAGAAAGGTTTTTACTGTGTTACAAGGTGTAAGATTGAGTCGGACTCAATGCCCGACCACAGCAGAAGATAGAGAGAAAATGAAAGATGTTCCTATGCTTCAGCCATAGGCTCTATCATGTATGCAATGCTGTGTACCAGACCGACGTATGCTTAGCTGTAAGCTTGGCAGGAAGGTACCAAAGTAATCCAGAGTGGATCATCGGACAGCGGTCAAGAACATCCTGAAATACGAAAAGGACTAAGGATATGTTTCTCGTATATGGAGGTGACAAAGAGCTAGTCGTAAATGGTTACGTCGATGCAAGCTTTGACACTGATCCGGACGATTCTAAATCGCAAACCGGATCGTGTTTTTATTAAGCGGTGGAGCTGTCGGTTGGTGCAGTTCTAAACAAAGCGTCGTGGCGGGATCTACATGTGAAGCGGAGTACATAGCTGCTTCGAAGCAGCAAATGAAGGAGTCGGATGAAAGAGTTCATTACCGATCTAGGTGTCATACCTAGTGCATCGGGACCGATGAAGATCTTCGTGACAATCTTGGTGCAATTGCCTTGGCAAAGGAATCCAGATTTCACAAGAGGACCAAGCACATCAAGAGGCGCTTCAATTCCATTCGGGACCAAGTCCAAGTGGGAGACATAGAGATTTGCAAAATACATACGGATCTGAATGTTGCGAGACCGTTGACTAAGCCTCTTCCACGAGCAAAACATGATCAGCACCAAGACTCCATGGGTGTAAAGATCATTACTTTGTAATCTAGATTATTGACTCTAGTGCAAGTGGGAGACTGAAGGAAATATGCCCTAGAGGCAATAATAAAGTTGTTATTTATTTCCTTATATCATGATAAATGTTTATTATTCATGCTAGAATTGTATTAACCGGAAACATAATACATGTGTGAATATATAGACAAACAAGTATGTCACTAGTATGCCTCTACTTGACTAGCTTGTTAATCAAAGATGGTTATGTTTCCTAACCATGAACAAGGAGTTGTTATTTGATTAACAAGGTCACATCATTAGTTGAATGATCTGATTGACATGACCCATTCCGTTAGCTTAACACTTGATCGTTTAGTATGTTAATGCTTTCTTCATGACCCATACATGTTCCTGTAACTATGAGATTATGCAACTCCGTTTACGGAGGAACACTTTGGTACTACCAAGCGCCACAACGAATCGGGTGATTATAAAGGAGTACTGCAGGTGTCTCCAAAGGTACTTGTTGGGTTGGCGTATTTGAGATTAGGTTTTGTCACTCCGATTGTCGGAGAGGTATCTCTAGGCCTTCTCGGTAATACACATCACATAAGCCTTGCAAGCATTACAACTAAAGAGTTAGTTGTGAGATGATGTATTACGGAACGAGTAAAGAGACTTTCCGTAGCGAGATTAAACTAGGTATTGGATACCGACGATCGAATCTCGGAAAGTAACATACCGATGACAAAGGGAACAACGTATGTTGTTATGCGGTTTGACCGATAAAGATCTTCGTAGAATATGTAGGAACCAATATGAGCATCCAGGTTCCGCTATTGGTTATTGACCGAGAATAGTTCTAGGTCATGTCTACATAGTTCTCGAACCGTAGGGTCCATGCACGCTTAAAGTTTCAATGGCGGTTATTATGAGTTTATGTATTTTGATGTACCGAAGGAGTTGAGTCCGGATGTGATCACGGACATGACGAGGAGTCTCAAATGGTCGAGACATAAAGATTGATATATTGGATGGTTATATTCGGACACGGAAAGGTTCGGAAGTTTCGGAGAAAACCGGAGTTGGGAGGGGTTACGGAACCCCCGGGAAGTTATGGGCCTTATTGGGCCAAGAGGGAGAGAGAGGGCTGCACCAGGAGGTGGTGCGCCCCCTCCATGGGGAGTCCGGTGGACTAGGAGGGGGCGCAGCCCCCTTCCTCTCTCTCTCCTCTCTTTCCTTCCCCTTCCCTCTTCCTAGTAGGACTAGGAAAGGGGAGTCCTACTCCTACTAGGAGGAGGACTCCCCCCTCCCTTGGTGCGCCCCAAGGGCAGGCCGGCCCTCCCCCTTGCTCCTTTATATACGGGGGCAGGGGGGCACCCTAGAACACACAAGTTGATCTACGGATCGTTCCTTAGCCGTGTGCGGTGCCCCCCTCCACCATATTCCACCTCGGTCATATTGTAGCGGTGCTTAGGCGAAGCCCTGCAACGGTAGAACATCAAGATCGTCACCACGCCGTCGTCTTGACGGAACTCCTTCCCGACGCTTTGCTGGATCGAAGCTCGGGATCGTCATCAAGCTGAACGTGTGCCAAGAACTCGGAGGTGCGAGTGCGGTGCTTGGATCGGTCGGATCGTGAAGGCGTCGACTACATCAACAGCGTTGATATAACGCTTCGCTTTCGGTCTACGAGGGTACGTGGACAGATACTCTCCCCTCTCGTTGCTATGCCATCACCATGGTCTTGCGTGATCGTAGGAAAATTTTTGAAATTACTACGTTACCCAACAGGGCCTACCTGTCATTGGGTGAAAGAAAGAAGTCGAACAAAAACAAAATTATGCTCAAGTGTAGTTATCCAACCCGAGACCTCAAGTTTGATGAGCGAACAGGCTAACCAGCTACACCACCCTCCCGTTATGTTCAACGAGAGGAAAATAACCTTTTATACATTCCTGCATTCATGTGACAAGCATGCTGTGTTTTTTTACGGGCGAGTCATTGGGATTTAAATCATAATCGTGTCATGTGGCTTTGGTGGTAAGGTCTTTTGGGATTTAAAGCAGTGTTGGTAGTAAAGATATAATGCAGCCTTAGTCACCTTACCTCTCTCCACGTAGTATGTGGGGTCCCACCAGTTAGAGGGTGAAACAAACAAATTAATAAGAAAAACTCAAAGCGCCAGCGGTGTATCTTACCTCACACATCTTGCTGCTGCTCGTGAACACTGTCCAATTGATCCCTCTATTCGCTATTTTAAGTGAATCTTTATTATAATATGCACAATTTTGGGCACTTGTATTCAACCTAAGTCAGTGTGCCACCGTATCTCGTACTACTCCCTCCGTCTAGGTGTAATAAGTCACGTTAGAAGGTGCAGCGGGACCAAGGTGCAAGCAGATTGCAGGAGAAGGAGAAACTTGACCGGTCCTTCCTCCAATCAAAGCCCTGATTTCTGTCTCTAAACGCAACAATTAATCCCAACAACTAAGAGATGCCGTTTTAGCTACCATGCAGGACCATGTATTAACTCGCATGCAAGACAACTTTGATTTCTTGACTGATCAACGCGTAGTTGCGCTCCATGCATTGGGTTTCCAGGGGAGATAACAAGGCAGAGTAAGGCTGGTCATAGTGGTGAGTAACTTGGACTAGTAACATGCATATGTACTAGTCTATGTTACTACTTGTACCTTCGTCTTGGTTTATAGGTCCCCTTTGTATTTTCTACCAAATTTGGACCAAAGATTTAACTAACAAAATGTTAATGCATGTCAACAAAAAATATATCGTTGGATTCATATTCGAACATAGTTTTCAATGATATAATTTTTTGTGACATGCATGAACATTTTGTTAGTTCAATCTATGGTCAAAATTTGATACGAAATACAATGGGGACCAATAAACCAGGACAAAGGTAGTACGCAAAGTTTGCCATCGAAAGCGAGCCGATCTGGCTCTCCTGAGCTAGCAAGGTTTTTCTAGCGCACCCAAGCTAGCTGGCCCACAAAAGCTAACATATTTTAACAGTTCCAAACACTTAACCTTGCCCGGCTAGGCTATAAACTGTTCTTGCTAAGGATCCAAATGCTCCCTAGTAACTCTCAGGATATTCCTATTCTATGAACCTGTGTGTGCATGTGTGTGTGCGTGTGTGTTTAACAGCATGTGTGTGTTAGAGAGAGCGACACATCAACATACTCCTACAGAGAGATGGTGTGTAGTGTATGATTTAGCTGCGAGAGTCGGTGCATCCTCTTACGGGCGTCCGGTCGGGACAGGCGGACCACTGCCATGCCCGCTCCTGACCAGCCTGACCCACCCAAAGCTCCTCCATCACCCGTGTGCGCTTCCCGCCCGAAACGGTCAGCGCCTCTCCAAAGAACCGGTGCCGCATTCATGCCCGAGCAGAGCGGACGTGAACTCTCACTGGCACCCGCGTTGAAGAGAGAAGCGGATTCAAGAGTGATGGTTGCTTCATCCGTCCAACTTACTGCTGGGTCTATGTGATTTGATGGCTCATTGGTCATTATTACTGAGGTGGTAGGACTGCTGGATGCCCCACGCTTTCGGCGAAAGGAGGTACTACTAGATTACAATTTTCTCCATTCTTACAACGGAGGAGTGCGAGAGCAGTGAAAACATGCAGGATCAGTGATTACATGGACCACCTGACATTATCACCATATTCTCTGGACACCGTGCGACACCTAACTCTTTACGTAGTACTACTAGTATAGTACATACTGTAATTTATCAGCGAGATAAATTTGTACAATGCTATGAAGCTTCCAGCTTCTGTTTCATGTATCTTGCGTCCAACGTTGCCCGTTGCAACATTTCATCAAATACAAAGGAGACTAACATGCATGCTATTGCATCTCAATGATTGAAAGATCATAGCCAATATGTACTCCCTCCGTTCCAAAATAAGTGTCTCAACTTTATGCAAACTTTAGAACAAAGTTATACTACTACTAAAGTTGACACTTATTTTGGAAGAGAGACAGCTAAAGAAATAATGATCCATGCAGTCCCTAGCCCTTGAACCGTAAACCCTAACTAGGCTTTAATTTGCTAGCAATGTTGGAGCTTCCGAAGAAATGAAGTTTGCAACCCTTTGACCATCGGATCATTTTGTGCAGTTTCACCAAAATCGAGATGAGCATCCCTGTGGCAAAGAAATTGAAGAAGCGTGATTAGAATAAGATTACTGGGACTAGTTGATGAGAACGACAGGGACCCCTGATCGGGACGTGTCGACAGTGGGTTTTCGCCGTCGGCGACGGCGATCGCATCCGCACTAAGCATTCACCCCTTCCCCCGGCGGACGTGATCCACCGGGATGTTAGAGATGTGGCCATAATCGTTTTGTGCGAGAGAGTGTAAAGAGAGCAACCCCAGCAAGCAACCGTGTAGGCTAGTCCTGCCTATGTATATAGTGGAGCGGTTTCCTTTTCTCTCCATATGAACCTATTTATATTGTGTGCGTGCCACTGAAGAAAAGAAACTTTATTTATAAATGAGGTGGCACCTACTACTCGTTCTCCTATAAACCTTGCTCTTGGCATCTCCAAAATATTAACCTTGCGATTGGCTCTTCGCCTGTTCGGGAAGTCGAGCAATAATAGTACTGCAGTATATATCGTTCTGGCTATATGAGACCGAATGAATTGCTGCACGTCCACCACGTGGGTGAGGGTCGAGGGGTGAGGGAGAGTGCGTACTATTATGTCCGTTTCAATATGGACTACATACGGAGCAAAATGAGTGAATCTACACTCTAAAATACGTCTATATACATTAGTGTTTGGAGTATGTACAAGTAGTTCATATTGAAATCTACTAAAGGACATATATTCCAAACAATATGACAATCTCTCTAACCAAGGTAGGGACAAGGAGTAAACGGAGGGAGTAGTAAAATTTTCTCCTCGTCCTGCGAGCCACCGCGCGCGTGGGCGAGGGAGTGGGCGTAAGGCATAGTACTACTACCTCTGTCCTGGTCTATAGGTCACCTTTCTAGTTCGTGCCAAATTTTTACCAAATATTTAGCTAACAAAATGTTAATGCATGTCAACAAAAATTATATCGTTGGATTCGTTTTTCAACATAGTTTTCAGTGATATAATTTTTGGTAACATGCACGAACGTTTTGTTAGTTCAATCTATAGTCAAAATTTGACACAATATACAATGGGGACCAATAAACCAATATACAATGAGTAGTAGTAGTAAGAAAGCTTCACCTCGTCCTGAGAGCCACCGCGCCCGTGGGCGGGGGAGATGGTGTAGTAAGCAAGCTTCTCCTCGTTCTGCGAGTTGACGGGACACATCAGAAGTAATACGTACAGAGCATCTCGAGTGTATAGAACCTTGCCTCTAAGGTAGGCCCCACATGGTTTGCCTGTTTTTTTAACATAACGCGTCAAGTCGCAATTTGTTTGTCCACCCGTGATATATGATCCTCCATCAAGTGGACAACCAGTACACGTGTCAAATTACCACGTGGGCTGCCTTTTCATACAGAAATGAGCTCCATCGTGTACCCGCATGGGTGTGGTTGGGAAAGAGATGGGAGTATGTGCACCGTGCGTGCACCTCTTCTCTTTTGCACGTCCCCCACCTACGTGGGTGTGTGTGAGAGAGATACAAACCTAGAAAGATGGTGTGTGCGTTCGTGAGTCTTTTTTGTTTGGGAGGGGGTGATTTCGTGAATGTATCTGTGGGAATATGTGTTGATGACATCTCAAACAAAATTTTGCATGCAATGTGTGTGAATTAGAGGCCTATCCATATCATATATAGAGGGGGCGGTCCACGAGAAGAGAGGGAGGAGTCATAGATATCGATAGAGTCAAAGAGAGGATCAAGTGGGTGGGGGCGAGATCGATGAAGAGAGCCATCGGAATTGTGTGTGTGCAAGTCAAAGATATAGGGCGTGACCTCCACGGAACGCCGAGGGCACAGGGCAAGTGTGTGTGTGGCAGGGAGACATGAGTAGAGCACTCGATGTATCGGTGTGTGTTTGTGGGGGGGGGGGGAGGCAGAGGCCTAACTAGAGAGGTAGAATGACTCATATATGTGTTGAGAAGGAGAGACCCAACTATGCCTTGAGGGAGAGCGGTCGACATCCATACATAACTGAAGGACGGGAAATAGGTTGGGACAGAGAGAGAGAGAGAGAGAGAGAGAGAGAGAGAGAGAGAGAGAGAGAGAGAGGTAGAATGCTGGATGGGTGATGGAGTTGCTTCTCGAAGACGGTGGGAGAGGCCTACTAGACAAACTGAGGGTAGAACTACAATATTATCAATAAGAGTGGCGATGTGTTTCTGTGTGTGCCTGTGCGTGATAGATCTGTCGGGACACATGCATGGATGAAGAAGGGGAACCATGTGTTTGGTAAGCAGACCTAACTAGATCGGTAGGTCAATTGTTGTTTGTTTGAGGAAGGGAGAAACATAACTAATGAGGTAGATCGATCGACGCGTGGGGAAAAACGAGTTATAAGGACCTAGCTAGCTATATGTATAGCGGGAGATCGGTTGGTGTACATCCATTTGTTAGAGGAAAATAAGGCCTAGCGAGACGGATAGAAAGAGAGAATGGAGCTAGGAGGTGGTGCGAGTGGCCGAGCTACTAGCTAGATAGGGAGAGGATTGTGCGGTTGTGAGATCGATGAAAAGAGGGGCGAGAGTTTACACGTGTGTGGGACAGTATGAGAGACACGAGGCATGGACACAGAAAGGAGGAGATGGAAGGTGTGTGTGTATGTTGTAGGCAGACATCACTGGAGATGTTTATCGATCCGTGTGTGTCAGAAAGGAGTTGTGGAGACTGTGGGAGAACGACCTAAAGAAAGAAATGAATGTGCGCGATGGATGGAATGCTGAGGGAGGGGGAGGGCGAGGAGGGCGTTTGTGTGCACGAGAGAAAGTTAGTGCTAGCTACAAAGGTTAGAGGATTGTGTGGGTGTAAGAGACTAACAAATATCATAATTTGATATGAAAGTGGATTAATATATTTGAATAGGTGATCATAGTTTTATAAACATATGCATGCATGAATTTAGCGGTGATACGCGTGCTGTGGTTTTGCACATGTTATACCATAATGTGATAATGCATGTCGTTTGCAACTCACAGCTAAATGTCAAACAATCTAAACCATACTATACATGGAACAATCTCACATTTTATTTGAATTTGTGATAATGTGTGGTGTTTGCAGCTTACAACTAAATATCGAACAATCTAAACAATACTATATATCGAACAATCTCACATTTTATTTGAATTTGCAGTAATGATTGGTGTTTGCAACTCACATCTAAATACTTGTAGGCGTAGGGGACGGGGCACCATACATTATGTGATAAGCACATTATACATATGAGACATGGTTTAGATTATGAAGATTACAATTCAATCATACAACATAAATTGATTATTACACAAGTCTGCTACATTGAATCTGCTACTCAAAGTAATTACTCAAAGTAATTCTTTAGGGAACTCCAAAGAGACGAAAATCAAAGCTAAAGTTGTCACGTAATAAGATATAAAGCAGAAGGGAAGCCCGAACAAATAAGGACTCGCAATAACAAGCGCCAAACAGGCCAACATCGCAAATATTCAGCAGTAATAAAGCAATCAATCAAAAATATTGCACCATCCTGTACCATCAACAAAATAATCTCCCTTTTAGACTGGAATACCTAATTGAAAATGTAATTGCCAAGACCAAGCTGCAATGATTTTTCTTGTGAAGTTGTCTACAACCTTTTTAATCACAGAAACCTAATGGACCACTCATCATTGATTTATAAGAGAAAAATGTACTTCCGAAAGTTGCACACTATCGCACAGAGTAATCTGAAGTCGGTAGATTAGCTCTGCTTGATCTCTGTAGGAAATATACCATAATATATTTGCTATAATTATATTACGACATCTATAAGTTGTTCACCAGTACAATTAAAATCAAAATTAACATCGAGTCATTGAATAATCAATAATAGTCCTTGTATGATTGTAATCTCAATGTAAAAATAACAATGTAGCAGATTCAGTTAAGATGTGATTGTAATCATACAACTCGCAATGATTGGAATGTACTGTGATTTCAAAACAACATAAATTGGATTCAAAAAATCGAGTTTGAGTTCATATAGTACACATAGTTCATATCTAACTCAAGAGTAATCATGTGGTGTGCTGTGAAGATAATACACGAATGATGGTTTAACTTGACAATAATGATGATTGTAGATCTTATTAAAATAGAGAAACGAATTCAAATGGTTTGACTTCACAACAATCATTGTTGTAGATCTTATTCAAATAGAGAAACAAATTCAAATTTAGTTCATATTGAAGCGGTAGTATATACGTTTGGAATGCACTAAAACGTTCATTTGAGTAGCAGGTTGCATGCACTATACACGTAGCAAAGTATTTTAATTGAACATAACATGAATTCAATGTTTTGAATGACATTTGTAGTGCGAATTGATTTCGTACAGTACACGGACTAGACTCTCTTGTGTGCTGCGAATTGATTTCTTTTGTTTTTAAACGACGGAAGTGCGAATTGATTTGGTACAGTACACATTAGGCTTGTCCGGAAATTTCAACCAGCCTTGTTACCCGAAATATTGAAGATATATCTTTGTCTCACAGTTCGGCAACTCCTCCATATCAACACGCGCCTTGCTATTCCAGAATTAGAACGCGCGCAAAAACTCCCACCTCCTGTGAAATCCCGACAAGCGAAATGCCCATGATACCCCTGAACCGAAAGAACCGCTTAGGTCAAATCGGTGGGGGTACTTTCGTAACTTACCCCACATTTCGGACAAGCGCGTCCCTAAGCCATGGTACCCCACTCCCATCCCATCCGCCCACCCATTCGTACACCGAGGCCATGAAAACCCGCGAAGCCCCAGACCCTCCTTCGTCCGCCACCCAGCTGGAGCCTCTTCCCCGACGACGTCGTCCACAGCAACACCTCGACGTCCATGATCCACCATACCGGATGAGCATCTGTCGTCGATCTCATCGTCCCGTCGGTTCAGCCACCCCGTCCTCCACCTCCAAGGAGCTGCCCCGATGTTCCCCTCATCTTTTGCGCCACCTCCATTCCCACACCGCCGTCTTCACCTGCACCACCAGAAGAGCATCATCATCACCGTTTCCTCGGATGAAGCTAAGGCCTAATGGGCACCACCAAAGAGGTTGTACACTAATCGCCGCATTTTCTTCTTGATTCGATCTCACGGTGCTGCCGGCGCTCGGTCCCGAGCCGACACAGGACGGCTCCATCCACAGCGGCGTCACCAGCCACTTCTTCCACGATGTCTCTCCCTCGGCGGTGATGTCCACATCAGTAGGAGCTGCTACTGCTTTAGCTCTCGCTCGCGCTGCTGCTCTACTTTTGCTTTTCGGTCCCCTGCTTGGTCTACTCTTGCTCGCGCTGCTGCTCTCTCTCTTGCTCTTGCTTGCGATGCTGCTCCGATTTAGCTACACTTCAGTCGACTGAATTGACTTTTGGGTCAGTCGATTTTCAGGGGGTGGGGGGCTCGCCGGAGTTAAGAAAGAACCAGACGCAGCGGGGAGGGGGGATCGCTTGAGAGGTACCCCACTATCTATCTTAGGTTTCAAGGTGGGGCGGTGGTGGGGGCGGTGGCGTGGGGATCGCGGAGAAAAAGCTCGGCATGGGGGGGCTAGAGGGATGGCTGGGCGGCGGCGGACGGCGGTGGGGAGTGGTTTGAGGCGGTCGGGCTGGCGCACCACCGTCATGGGCGGGGCTCTTTGGCGGTGGTGGCTGGCGGCTCAGTAGGGTGGAGGTTGAAGATGAACTGCAGGCCCTTGATTTCGTATCCAATGGCTGGAAAATCGACTGACCAGAGATGAAAAAATCAGTCGACTGACGTGCAGCCTCACCTAATGCTGCTACACGACCAGCTACCCCGGCTCTCGCACGCGCTGCTGCTGCTATTGCTTTTCTTCTACTAGTGCGTTCAGTTTTGACAGCAAAATTCAGTTTCAACAGTTAAGTACAGTTTTGACAGTTAAATTCAGTTTCGACAGTTAAGTTCAGAGATGAGCGGCTGATGTATTTTACATCTAGCACTTTGTGGTTATGTATTTTACGTCATCTATTGGAGATGCTATTAGAATTCCACTCGGGTTAATGTTGTCTCTCCTGTCCTGCTTCAGCCATGGCGTTGTACAACTCACCGGAGCTGCTCCAATGATGAAACCCTCCATCACAGCGGAGTAGTACCCCGGGCTCCATCTCAAGATGCCTAAGATCTTCTACCCCTCCTCCGACAGCCAAGTCAGCCGGATCATCCTCACCGACCAACCCAATCACGCTGAGATCGACATGGCTTCGCCAAAGAGGTTGTACACTTGTTGCATCTCTTTTTTACTCTACATGTTATATATATATATATTGTCCACTGAGCACACGCAGTAACGTGAAATATGATTAGTTTCTCCTACTATATGACAAGCAGTGAGGTACCTGGCAACTTAGCTATCCGTGATGGACTCTCTTGAACGCCATCATTATTTATCTCTGCGCATTTGAGCTGTGCATTTGTCGATGGGCCTGGGATTTGAGCTAGTAGGGCAGTGGCCTGGGTCCAATGTACTAGAAGTAGCACAAAACATTTTTTGAGTGTAGGCTTTTCCTTGCTCAAGCCTGCCTGCTAGAATCGCCAGTGATTGAAAGGAAAAGTGAAGGAAAAACATAGGAATTGGAAAGGTTCCTATGGTACTACTATTCATGCATTTGGTTCAAAGGAATAGAGCAAAGGAAAATTCTAGGATTTGTTCCTTTAGTGTCTCCTTGAAAGAAAAACCGTAGGAATTTTAATATCCACTTGTCCTCCTTTCCAAATTTCTATTCATGTAGCACAAGACTAAGAGATAGTAGCATAATAGTATTATAACCGTGCATTTTCTTGTGGTTTGACTTAATCTCACCCTGCTTCTTTGCATCCTGTGATCTTCCAATTCTTGTGAACCAAACACCCAGATTGGTAGAAATCATGTGTTTTTAAATTCTCTATTTTGCACGTGCATTCCTATCCTATTACTGTGTATTTGCTATCCCTGCATTGTTAGAATCCTCCAATTCAAACGAGCCCTTACAGAATTACTTCTCTTACAGATAGTTGTCAAAGAAAACCTTGTGTGGTTTGTCCCGCTCCTGCTGCGCCGTCGTCCACCCTAGCTCACCTGCTCCAATGACAGAAGGGTCCAGCACAGCAGGGATCCGGCCTCCAGACTATCTTTCACCGCCTCAGATCTTCTTCCCCGCTGCTGCCAACCATGACAACTGCATTACCATCATCAACCGAGCAGATGACCTCGAGGACTACACGGGTCCGCAAGAGAGGTCACACTCTTTCGTGTCTGCTTACGTTATGCATCGCTTAATATTACATGCTACTTTATCATCATGTTCACTGATTAAACTCTGATTCAGCTCCAAACTAATGGTCAAACTTGAGTTTTTAAAAGGTTGTGGGGTACATATCGGGGCCACAATCAATAGTATCTATCTACTCTCTGGTTAATCTCTGGTGTCTACTATGAGTTTCATGTTGGGTGGGAAAAAACAGTAAAGAAGCCATTATCTGTATTTTTTAATTGAAGCCATTATCTGCCTGCTATCATTGGCTTTGGTTCTATCCACAGGTTGCTACCATCACTCTGGATTTCTGGATGCACTCCTTACATAATCTCACTATGTTTTATTCCTATGCATGTCAGTTATTGTACACAATGGAACTGAACATGTAGAGCAAAAGAGACGAGCCTTGCGTGGCAATAAAATTTCATGCAGACGTTGCTCCATGGTAAGCGCAAAGGCAGCCCCCCTCCACCCATTTCGGATTGTAATCGAGAGGAAGATATATGTTCCGAGGGGGATTTAGAAGGAGAAGACCACTCCTATTTACCCCATGAGGTCTTCGCTCTAACTTGGCATGCTGATGTTGGTTATATCATGCATATGGTGCCTTGCATTGCTTACTTTATAGATCAAATATGTCATCTGCTTAGTATAGACATGCTTTGTGTGAATGCCATCTGTTTAGTTTATTCATCGTTTATGTGAATTATGCAATGCCATCTTGTTTATCCCAGGCATCATATATGTGAATTTTGCAATGCCATCTTGCTTATCCAGTCATCTTATATGTGAATTATACCTGGCCATCCTTTTTTTCGTTACGTATTACATTTGTGAACAATGTTAATACATTCAACTACTCTTCGTGTCCATTAGGCATTTGACACGGTGATGGAAAATTCCGGAGTGAAAACAAGGTCTTCAGAGCAGACTATGCTATCTGACGAAGCGCATATCTCGCTGGTTACGGATAGCCCCTCAGAGGATTCAGAGACAGGTGACCAGTACTATTTCCCCCCAAGGTGTATGCTCTAACTTGGTAGGGTTATGTTGCTCATATCATGCATATGGTGTCTTGCATTGCTATGTCATTTGATTAGTTTAGACATGCTTTTTGTGAATGCCACCTGTTTAGTGTCTAATTACCATATATGTGAATTATGCATTGCCATCTTGTTGCAAGACATTATATATGTGAATTATGCAATGCTATCTTGTTGCAAAGGCATTATATATGTGAATTATCCAATGTCATGTTTTTTAGCCAATCATCATGTATGTGAATTATATCATGCTATCATTTTTTTGTATTACGTGTTCCATTTGTCGACAACATTTGTATATTCAACTACTCTTCCTGTGCATCAGCCATTTCAAGCAGTGATGGAAGTATCTGGAGTGAAAACAAGGTATTCAGAGCAGACAATGCTACCTGCTGAAGCAGACATCTTGCTGGTTACAGAGAGCTCCTCAGAGGAGGTTTCAGAGACTGATGACTAGTCCTATTTCCCCCCTAAGGTCTATGCCCAAACTAGGCAGGGTTATATTACCCATGTCATGCATGTTGTCTTGCATTGCTTAGTTTTTACATGATATATGGATTGCCATCTGCTTACTTGCTTACTATATAAATCATGTATTTGAATTATATCATGCCATCATGTTTACATACACAGCATCTATCTGAATATGGCATGGCAACCCATTTAATAGACATCATATAGTTATATCATCTCATCCTGTTTAGTGTTTAACATCATATTTTGAATTATGTCATTCTATCCGTGAATTATATCATGCTATCATGTTTCCATAGGCGGCATGTATGTGAATTATGGCATGCCAACCTATTTAATAAAGACATTATATAGTCATATCATGCCATCCTGTTTACATAGTCATCATATTTTGAACTATGTCTTTCCATCTTTTTTAGTTAGCCATCATAATGTGAAATTGTCTCATGCTATCCTGTTTAGTTAGCCATCATATATGTGAAATTGTGTCATGCTATCCTGTTTAGTTAGCCATCATATGTGTGAAATTGTGTCATGCTATCCTGTTTGGTTAGACAACATAAATTTGAATTATTTCGTGCCCTCTTTTATTTCCCACTATCCCACTACTAGAAAAAGGGCTATAGATGGGATTGACACTAATAGCGCACCAGAAAGTTAGTGCGCCATTAGTATATACTAATGGCGCACCACATGCTAATGCGCCATTAGAGTTGAAACTACTAATGGCGCACCATGCAAAGGGTGCGCCATTAGTATCATTTTTTTTGAACTAGTGCGCCTGTCCAAACATACTAATGGCGCATCCTTCTTAAGTGCGCCATTAGTAGTTGTAACTACTAATGGCGCACCAACGATAAGTGTGCCATTAGTATAGAAATTTTTTTTTGAACTAGTGCGCTTGTCCAAACATACTAATGGCGCATCCCGCGAAGCGCGCCATTAGTAGTTGTAACTACTAATGGCGCACCATGCAAGTGGTGCGCCATTAGTATCAATTTTTCTTTGAACTAGTGCGCTTTGTCCAAACATACTAATGGCGCATCCGGATGAAGTGCGCCATTAGTAGTTGTAACTACTAATGGCGCACGCGCAAAGGTGCGCCATTAGTATTTTTTTTTATTTTGCAAATCTACTAATGGCGCACCGCCAGGAGGTGCGCCATTAGTTACTGGATTACTAATGGCGCATTTAGTCAAGTGCGCCATTAGTAAGTGGGCAGCAACAAGATATTTTGGACAGCCTCTCCTACCCACACTCACTTTCTCCCCACTTCATTCTCTCCACCTCCTCCTTGTCTCGGGTGCCTCCTCTTTTCACCTCATTTCCACCATAGATTCATTCAAATTAAGTGGTTAAATTACCTTGTTTTAATAGGTAAGTAAGGGGAAGCTATATTTATGTTGTTCTCCCTACAACAATGTGCACATGCACTTTTACTGCCTAGCTAGATCTATGTATGTTCGTGGTGTTGCATATGTTTGTGGTGTTGCATATGTGTTTGTGTTTGGAGGTGTACGGTATTTGAAATGCGATAGTTGCCAATATTTTGCGGAATGTTGATTCATTTCCGTTTGGTGAGAATTTTGGCATTAAGCATTCTTCTTGGTCCTATTTTTAGGAAAGTCATGCCAAATTTTTGTTTGGTTCTAAAATATCGTTTTGCTCTACCCATGACGACCATAGTCCGCACGATGACCGAAGGCATCGTGAATAGGTTTTTGAGGTACGAAGGCGAGATGCTTCAAAAGAACGAGGCGGAGATAAGATGTCCGTGTCGAAGATGCAAGTGAAGAGCCTTATTTCGGATCCGGATTCGGGCAGGTGCGGGACCACCTGCTCTTGCGTGGTTTCATGGATGGCTATCGGTGGCAAGGTGATGAAGATGACTCGAAGTCGTCCATGGGGGCGGGCAAGAAATGAGGAAGGGCAGCAAGACAACCACCGTGGCTCGGGCGGGCGAGAAGACGAAGAATCCCGGGAGATGATCACGACGGTGATGTTGTACACGATCATCATGTAGAAGATGCAGGACATGATGATGAGGAAGATGCGGAGCAGGCGATGGGCATGATCATGAAGATGATGATGCGGCGGAGCGACGACGCTGGACCATCGATGGGCTGGGTGCAGGACGCTCATATTCAAGAGCTGCTTCTCAAGCGGACGGATAACGCCAGAGCTGCCGCCGAGAGAAAGCCAAGATGGATCAACTTGAGTTAGGCGCGTTACTCCATTGTATGAAGGATGCAGGCCCGAGGATACCCTTTGAAAGTAACGCTCATGGCTCGGAGATGAAGGTAAAACACAAAATGACCGGCGCGTGCTTCGGCGAGAACATGTCATTACGCACGAACGTCTTCCCAAGGGGAACAAGTGCCCGACCAGTTTGAGGAGGCGAAGAAAATCGTGTGTCCTCTCGATTTACCGACGTGAAATACCATGTGTGCATGAACAATTGCATCATTTATCGGGACGAGCACGCTGAGTCTACCATATGTCCGGTGTGCGGCGTCACTCGATACAAGAAGAGGAAGAAAGCTCCTCGAAAAGTGGTGTGGTACTTTCCGATCACTCCTCGTCTGCAGCGCTATTTCGCGGACCCTAAGGCAGCAAAGCTCCTGCGTTGGCACGCGGATAGGGAGGAGAAGAAGCGAGAAGATAGCGCAAATGATCCGGAGATAGATAAAAAGACAAGATCTGAGTCACCCTAAGGATGCGAGCGGTGTAGCGTTGAACTTCAAGACTCGGAATTTGGGAGCGATCCAAGGAACATTGTCTTTGGCGCGAGCACCGATGGAGTCAATCCGTTTGGCAGCCAGAGAAGCACACATAGCACCTGGCCTGTGTTTGTGTGGATGTACAACCTTCCCCTGGTTGTGCATGAAGAGGAAGTACATTCACATGAGTATGCTAATTGAAGGGCGAAACAACCAGGAGCGACATCAATCAGATCTGGGGCTGCTGAAAGAGGAGCTTGACACCTGTGGAAAACGCCAGCCAATACGTGGGACTCCGCAGACAAAGAATATTTCCCTATGAGAGCCGCACTGCTCACGACGGTGCACGACTATCTCGGTTACGGATATCTCGCGGGGCAGGTAGTCCACGGATTTTCTGGATGCGTAAGGTGCATGGATGACACAACGTATCACCAGCTAGATAGAGATCCCGGGTCTCCGAAAACCGAGTTCATGGGACATCGAAGGTGGCTTCGCGACGATGACCCGTGGAGGAAATGCAAGGATCTGTTCGATGGTGAAACCGAACCCAAAACGCCTGTATGACGAGGCGGCGAGGAAATAGACAAGCTGTTGAAAAATTGGAAAGACTGCCCTTGCGGGAAAGAAGCAAAAGGCGCCAAAGCAGGGAAAGAAGCGAAAGCGCCAGAGCAGCTGCTGAAGGTATGGAAGAGCGAGGTCTATTTTACGGGACTTGCCGTCTTGGAAGATCCACCGTGTGCCTCACAGCCTTGATGTCATGCATATCACGAAGAGCGTGTGCGAGAGTCTGCTTGGTACCCTGCTCAACATGCGGAGAGGACCAAAGATGGGCGAAAGCAAGGGCAGACTTGAAATCAATGGGCATCGGGCAGGAGCTTCACGCTAATGATGATGATGATGATGATGATGATGAGGCGAAGCAGGACACGAATGTCGTCGCAAAGGCAAAAGGCCAAGAAGACCGGAAATGACTACCCTCCCGCGTGCTTCACTCTAAGTCGGGAGGAGATCGAGCAGTTTTCACCTGCCTCCTAGGAGTAAAACTTCCTTCTGATTCTGTGAGGGAAGATAAGCAGATACCTAGACCCAGTGAAGCGAAGTTCAGCGGGATGAAGTCTCACGGTATCACGTCTTGATGGCGCAGATACTTCCGGTTGCAATCCGTGGGATCATGGGCACGCACGTCCGTGAAACGCTATTTGGCCTATGCAACTTCTTGACGTCATCTCTCGGAAGTCGATTGGCGTGAGGCAACTCGAAGGCTACGAGGAAGAGATCGTGGTGATACTATGCGAGCTTGAGATGTACTTCCGCCCGCATTCTTGACGTTATGGTGCATCTGCTGGTCCATATAGTGGAGGATATCATCCAACTCGGGCGGCGTTCCTGCACAGCATGATGCCGTTCGAAAGGATGAATGGTGTCATCAAAGGATACGTTCGCAACATGTCACGTCCGAAGGAAGCATAGCCGGGGCTTTCGATCGAAGAGTGCATCTCCTCTGCACGAATTATCTAGGCATCGAGAACCCGTTGGTCGCCGTCAGCAGCACCTCGGCAGGCTCGCTGGATGGGGTTACCGTGAGGGTCGCCGCGAAATGCATGTCGACTTCGATGGTCGACTCGCCGACTTTGAAAGAGCAAACCTAGTCGCGCTACAACACATAGGCGTGGTCGATCCTTGGGTGGTACAGCACAAAACCTTTATTAAGAAGGCGTACAATGACCGAGGCCAATAGAGGACGGACGGAGATATACTCAAAGAGCACAACTCATGTTTCACGCGTTGGTTCAAGCGAAGCTTCGTCGTACCCTTTACATGAGGATTCTTCCGCGGAAGAACAACTCATATTCGCCTTGTCACAGGCGCCGAGCACAACCTGATGACCTATGAGGCGTCACGATATCAATGACTACACATTCTACACGAGGCCAAGGACATGAAGGCGATGGTTATCGAACTCCGGGGTAACGATGGAATCCTACACCGTAACGACAAGGACAGATATCTGCGGAAGGATCGAGGAGATCTGGGAGCTGAGCTACTGTTGGAGAGAAGGTCCCGATGTTCCGTGTCGATGGGCCAAGAACGTCATAAAAGAAGACGGTGTTTCACCACCATGGTTATACCGAAGCCAAATCCAAGACCCATGGCATAAGCGTCACCGTGAAAAATGAGCCATGGTGCTGGCTTCCCAAGTGGACCAATGCTTCTTCATTACCGACCGCCAAAGCCCGGTCGTGTTGTCGTGAGGAGAGGCAAAAGGAAGATCATCGGAATGGATGGAGTAGCCAATGAGCAAGACTTGACAAATCGGCGACCGAGGATCGAACATGGCGACGATGATGAAGTAGCAGCATACACCACAAGAAGAAGCAGGACCACCCTACCTAAGGGCGTCCGTTTCATAGAAGAACTCCATTTGCGAAAAAGAAGGGCAAGAAGATTGTGAAGAGATAGCTAGCTAAGATCGATTGTATTTAAATCGTAGACTTCATTTCTCGATTGTATTTCATGGGCACTTTTGAACTATCATGAATATTTTTAATTTCATGGACACTCGATCCCCTCCATCTCGATCCCCTCCATCTCGATCGCTATCCCACCTCGCCAGATCCGGTCCACGCCGCCGCCGCCGACCGCGGCACCCTCGATTCCCCTACTCAACCGCCCGCCGACCCCCGCACCCTCCCTACTCAACCGCCGCCGCCGACCCCGCACCCTCCCTACTCAATCGCCGCCGACCCCCGCACCCTCCCTACTCAACCGCCGCCGCCGACCCCGCACCCTCCCTACTCAACCGCCACCGCCTGACCCCCGCACCCTCCCTACTCAACCGCCACGACCCCCGCACCTTCCCTACTCAACCGCCGTCCCCCGCACCCTCCCTACTCAACCGCCGCCACCCCGCACCCTCCCTACTCAACCGCCGCCGTCGACCCCCGCACCCTCCCTACTCAACCGCCGCCGCCGACCCCCGCACCCCCACACCTCCCGCTCCACCGGCATTCTGTTTGATGATATTTTTAAAAAATATTACTGTCTTATAAAAAATATTACTGTTATGATTTAAACAAGTTTGAACATATTTAAACACAAGTAAGTATCAAACAGCATTTTTAATGCATAAAAAATTTGTGGAGCACAGGAATCGAACCAGGACCTCTGGTGTGAGAACTAGCTGCTGACCGGTCGAGCTAGTAGAGGGACTTGGTGTGGATGAGGTCAGTGGGAGATAACCTGTTGGCTCGGCGAAATAAAAAAAAGTACTAATCGCAAGACTGGGTGAGGTGCGCCATTAGTATGGATGTACTTATGGCGCACCGAGGTGTGGTGCGCCATTAGTATTGTGACGCTGGCCCACACCTATCCCTCTCCTCGCCCTCGCCTCGATCCCCATCCCTCTCTCCCGCCGCTGCTGCCCGCCGCCTCGCCGCCCCCCACCGCCGACGCCGCCGCCTTGCCCCTGCGCCCATCGCGGCGCCCGTCGTCCCTGTCGCCTGTCTCCAACCACCGCAGCTGAGAGGCCCGGCGTCGGCGCCGCTCTCCCGTCCACACCACCGTCGCCACCCTCCGTGACCGGCCGCACCCGCCTGTGCCTCTCCTCCTTCCTCCTTCCTCCCTCTCCACCCTTCCTCCCCATTCCTCCTCCTCCTCCCTCCCTCCCCTTCCGCCACGCCTCCACATCCCTCCGCCCTCCTCCCGCCGTCAGCCCGCCCCAAGTCCAAGCTCCTGCCTCCCCACCGTCCAGGCGGGTTGGACTTGCCCACTCGCCCCACCCCACCCCACCCGCTCATTCCTCCCTCCCGTGCCGTCGACCGCCCCCACCCCCATCCTCCCTCGCCACGCTGCCTCGCCCCACCTACTGGACCCCGGACCCTTCGCTTGTGGAGGACCCGCCATGTGACCCCCACCAACCAACCTGAACCTAGCTTAACCTTGCTTGGATGATGTGGTAGCTAGCTAGAGCTAGACTTGGACAATTGAGGGTGGATAATCAAGTCAAGTGTTTGAACCATGCACGATGGTATGTATTGTGGGATCATATCATCTATCTATCTCCATGCATCCGGCTTGGTGAGAATGATGGTTTAGTGTTGCCTTCGCAGCGCGTGTGATTTGTTTGCACTGTGAATTTGAATTTGAATGTTTGTATCCTGAGTAGGGTATGGTGTTGCAGGTAGGTTCATGTGAATGTTTGTTTTTTTTGTTTGCAAGTTGTGGATGTGAATGTTGTGCTAACTGCAAGTCAGACAACATCTCATCTCATCCAGAGCAAGCAGAGTGACAACCAAATCAACGAAAAAAAAAACAAAACAATTATGGTAGCCATTAAACGCCAGAGCTACAATCAGACGTCAGCAGCCATTAAACCAAATCAACCAACCAAATTATTTATCACATGACATCACAGACACAACCATTCATTCATTCATTCATTCATTGAGAGCAGAGGCAAAACAAACTAGCCATCCATCTATCTATCTATGTAGAAAAACTGAGAGCGATCGAGCAACCAAATCAATTTAGTTCCATATACAATTTGAGGCAGTTAGTTCCATGTACAATTTGAGGCAGTTAGTTCCATGTACAAACTTGTTAGTTCCAAGCGTTATCTGATGTTTTGGCAAATACAAGATATCTGATGTAATTGACATCAGATAACTGTCGACTCCATTCACTAGCAGCAGCCAGCACTTCGAATCTAATCTTTCTTGGGCAAGCTCGGCTACTTGTTGTTAGTCATTCACTAAAAGATCCTCAACAGACTGCATGCATCTAGTATTAAATTTCTTGGACGGATCATCTCTTTTAGCAAAGGACTGTAATAATTAACTAACTGAAAATTTGACATTACGGACTATGCTTGGCTCTAGTTTTGTGAAATCTCATCTCTTTTCTAGTGCCATGACTACTCATGAATTTTATTTTACTTTCCCACTTTATAACATTCAGAAATTGTTTACTAGCTCAAGCTTCTCCTTTGCACTTTATCACTTCAATCTGCTGCTACCTCAAGCTTCTCGTTTACACTTGTGCCAAGTAGCATTTTTTCCTTGTATAATTATATGGTGGTTGGTGAGCTGCTACTTTTTCCTTGTAGAAGATCGCAGGTCGAGTGGGAGGGATCCAGCTTGACGACACCAAATCACTAGCAAGGTAGCTGCCTAGAATAATAGGTTGACTCACCTATATATACTACTATCTTGCATCTCTCTCTTGTTTCTTCTTCTACTACAATACAAAGAGAGTCATTTCAGTTACTTGTCTTAGTGTGTGGTGTGGCTGTTTATTGTTCAACACCAGCAGCTAGCTATATTTAGGTCCGAGAGAAACGACATGGCTCTCCAATTTTTAAGTAGTCTTGCATATGTTAGAAACTACATATATGGTCTCCGGTTTTCTTACCTCTACTCTAAAACACCAACGCATCAACAAAAGAAGATGGTATTTTTGTTACGCTTTCAGTTCGTGTCAAGAGGGAGATATAATGTTTTACAATATTTCGGTTATATTGGAGTTAGGTTTTTGAATATGAGTAGCAGTGACTTGGATATACCTTATGGAGTTGTAACAGTTCCTCTTGGTGCTTAGGTGCATTTTCTTTGTGTAACTTGGTTTAAAATGTGATTTGGTCTTTTGTGGCATTTGGATGCCTAAATCCCATTTTCTTAATCATATTGCTTGGAAACTTTTGGTTATCTCCTCTCGGTGATGAAATAATTTATATGTACTGCACTTTTTCATAATTAGGTAATAACGTTGGTTCAGATTTTGGTAGTTCAAGCGGAATGTATCTCATTTTGTAGACAGATTATTTTCTGGAGTATCATATATTCAAATTTGTAATGAATGATGGCTTCTACCTGAATTGGTAGACTCGTGGTGTTAGTTTGTTCTAAATACAGAAGATAATTTTAAGAACTGTAGAACATGTTGAGATTAGCAACTTTTTGTGACATCAACCAACAGTCACATCCTTTGGGTTATCCTATTTTATATTTTTAATTACTAACTTAAGTTTGAGTAAACAGTGGCGGTGAAGTCCTCATAATAATCAGCGGATGTTAACTTTTCGATGTCCCCGAAGTTAACTAAGATTGTGGTGCTAGTAGAGGCACATTGTGGCCTTTTCATCCATATGAAAGTAGAGGCACATTGTGGTGCTAGTTTGTTGGGTTTTGTCTCCGACCATCGTGTCGTGATGATATTGCAGGTACCCGAGAGGCCCTTGAGTTTGCGGAATGTCGATTAACTTCCGTTCGGCAAATTGGTACTCCATATGTCCTATTTTCAGCAAAGGTCATGCTGAAATTTTCCGTGAATTTTAGCATGACTTTGCTAAAAATAGGACATATGGGGTACTTGTGACTAATGCATGGGCCGGGTATCTTAGTAGTTAATTAAGTAGGATCAAGTGCCCCGGCGTACTTGTGACTAATGCATGGCTTTTAGGGTGCCTCGGTGTCGATAAAAACCGAAATGATGAAAGGTTAGGCTTTTAGGGTGCCTCGGCGTCGAAAAACCCTCAATGATAAAAGCTTAGATTTTAGGATGCCTCGGTGTCGACAAACCCTAAATGATGAGACCATGATCTTGTTCCTTGACAATAACCAACTTTTGACCAAACTTTGTTTCTATTTAGAGAGAAACATGGCCCACAACGATGAGGCCGGGGTTGAGGCGGCAAGGCATTCAGGAGCTGTCCCGGAGATGGAGGAACAACCTCACTTGTATGAGGACGCCGCTTCCCCACCGATCCCGAGACCACCGATGGTACCGCCAAGGATGACCCCCGATGCCACCACCGATGGTGCGGCGAGGATGCCACCATCGATGATGGCGGCGCGCGCACGATGGCAGCCAATGAAGAGGCAACGGAAGGGCGGGCGCCTGACCGTGCTCCGCACCCTCAAGGAGGAATTCTTGAAGTGGACTCCGACGGGAATCCAACGGCGCCCGAACGAATAGTCAAGGGTACTCGCTTCAGCTCGGTGCATTCTCCGAGCACCGTCTCGATCAACACCGAGAACACGAGGCATCCCGACCGAGGAATTTGCATAACCTCCTCTTCATGAAGCTGCACGAGCGATACAAGTTCCCCGCTGCTTTTGAAAACACAAGCCTCAAAGGGAATAAAGTGAACAATGCTGCCCTCACGAAGATGAGCAAGGCCCTGTCTACTTGGAAAAGCAATGTGAAGAGAATGATCGAGAAAGGTGAGAGTTATGAGAAGATCAAGGAGAAAATCCTTCGATCACCGAAGATGACTACAACGACTTCAAGATCAATTGCTCGAGCACGGCAAACTCCCAATCAAGTGAGTGGGGAAACAAATGCTGGGAGCTGAACATAGGGAACACACACTCGGTCCGGCGGTTCTGAGTGGCGGAGCCTATATGGGACAAGGAGGAGGCGGACCGTGCCGAGCAAGGCCTACCGCCCCTCTTCGATAAATACGGTGACAAGCAGACCAGGAACTTTGTCAGGGCCCGGTACAAGAAGGATCCGAAAACAAAGGAGCTTACCACGGATCCGAAGACCAGGCAGCTTGAGCTTGTTCTGGTAAGGAATACACCCCCGCGTAATTAGCTCCATGTGGTTGCATTCTAATTAATGAAGCCAAATTTCTAAATGGTTCACATTCCTTCCGTAGGCGACTAAAAGCAGTAGCGCGGGGTCGACTAAGAGCAACCCTTGGGACACCAC
This sequence comes from Aegilops longissima, assembly GCA_021605205.1. Lineage (NCBI taxonomy): Eukaryota > Viridiplantae > Streptophyta > Magnoliopsida > Poales > Poaceae > Aegilops > Aegilops longissima. The sequence goes on along the minus strand of CM038679.1, from coordinate 96,045,770 downwards.
TCTAAATAGGGGGTTGAATGTAATGAAGAACAAGGATAAGCTCGAGAAGCCGGCGTCACTGGTCGTGTGGCGGCAAAGGCTTGTCCACAAAATGGGGTCATACTATACGCTGGTGTGTGAAGGAGAAAAAGACCAGCTCGGAAAGCCGGTAGCGAGAGGTTCAAGAACTCAAGGGCAGGTGGCGCGGATTCGGAGATTGTCCAAGAGCAAGTGGAACAACGACTCGGGCGGCGATCACCGCCATTGTGCCTACCTTGATCCGGGGTTGAGTGCGTGGATTGCGGGCGGCCAACGAGGCCGCCCGATTCCTAGCTTCACGGTCAACAACTTCGCAGAATGCGATGGCGGGGCCATTGGTGTCTCCGGCGGAGGCGGCATTGGTGTCTCCGATGCCGGCACGGGAGCTTAATGCACCCGGGTGTACGCCGGCCGGCACCTCTGCAGCAAGCGGCCCCTCCGTCAACTGCACGCCCGCCGTTGGCGGTGCCTCGACATTAGCCGAGCTCGACGCCATCATCACGGTAACTAATTAAGCCTCTCTCGGTCGAGGACTTCATCTCCTTGCCTTTGATCGGGCATCCCCGACGCCCTACATGTTTTCGCAGGGCGCGCCGATGTTCCGTGCACTCTCCGCGCCGTGAACAACGAGTTGGTCGATGTCGCCAAGGGCAAAATCGTTCAACGGGCAACCCCTTGTTCCACGGTACCGGATGCCACCCAACTTGTTTAGGGTTCAACTGGTTGGTGCTGCCAGCTGCGACGAGTTGTTACCTTCGATTCAACCGCCGGGCCGGCGATGATGACGTGATGATCCTTAGCGCCGCTGAGCTGGCCCTGCTTTGGCGAAGAGCCAGATTCGTTTGAGGCGGGGACACCACCCAAAGACAACACCGCCGGTCGTGCCGCCGCCAAGTCAGCCCCATGGCAAGACCGCCGCAGCGGTGCGGACATCCCTATGCCATGGATCCAAACATGCATATGGCACAGGATCAGAACGGCGACGACGACGATACATTTGCCAACGTCGATCAGTACTTTGCCGATCATGGGTACGGTGGCGACTTCATGGGGCCTCCTTCTCAAGAACCCAACCCAACAAAAGACGTGCGCGATCTAGCTGGTACCGCGGAGAAGCCAAGTAGCAACAGGCGTCGTCTGCCGTTCAGCTCTCAGGAGACGCCTCCAGCTGCCGACTTCACCGAGCCTCAGATAGGCGAGGTGCAAAATATTATCAGCCCCAACACACTCAAGAAGGCGGTCTGTGAGCAGAACTCGGTCCCATTACAGGAGAAGAAGAAGGCACGCAAAAGAAAGACTAACAAGGGTGCGGGCCAGCCGGCACCGAGTACGATCCGTGCTCAGGACGGGCCACCTTCACCTGAGGATATCTCGAGGAGGGTGCATGTGGCGGGTAGGGCGATGCTACCGACAAATATGCTCAATGCTGCAACCGGTGCTATCGCGGAGTCTCGCATGACAGTGTTCTTTCTTTGGAGAAGCGGCGTCTCGAGAGAAGGATGTGGCATACCGGTTTTCGTGGCCAAGGTGGCGAGGGCAAGGGCTTTGTGGATAACTCCATCGGGCGTCACGATCGTCGTGCGGTTTGATGACATCCACGCTATGTTGAACCTTCATCCGCTCCACTACACCTTCGTTCGGCTATTTTCGCTGAGTATGGAGATGCGGATCATTCGCGACAAGACCCGGACATTGTGATAGTCGACCCTTCTACATGCGTGCCAAGATCTTGGGCAGCGCGGGGACCGCAAGTCGCGAGTTCTTACCTCAAGGCGTCATTCGGCAAACCAAGATAAGGATAACTTCCTCGTGCCTTACTTTCCGAGTAAGTCCTCCCTCAACCAGCCCGTAACATATGAATTCTTAGATTTCGATCGTTTTCTTTTAACATTCCGTGTTTTCTGCGGTGACACATTGCACGCTCATCCTCCTAAGCCCCAAATATTCCATGGCCACGTATTTCGACCCGGACCGTCGATCGAACGTAGACTACACAAATGTCAAGAAGGTTCTTGATGATGTTCTCCCGCCACGCCTAATCTGGAGGCACCTTCACCAGGCCTATTCGTAAGCACGGCAAGCACGTGTTCTCCCCAATACGACGTTCTGCTGCATCAAGCAGCCCTTTGGCGGTCGGAAGGGTGCCTACTACGCCATCCATCACATGCGAGGCGATCGTGCGGGACCATCATCAACTTCGCTACCAATTAAACTCCAAGATTGGGCGCGAGTGTGTCGGCAATCCAGACGCGGACATCGACAAGAATTCTTTTGCATCCAAATCGGAGTTTGCGGAAATCATCCATCAAGATGTCGCCGTACCTCGGGGCAGTTCTACCTCGAAATCAACCGTCCAACGGTGACATCGACACAATGCTACAAATGCAGGATGACAACGCCCGTTCTTTCATGACTCCCACGATAGACGGCGGCTTCATCCACGCTCCGATCCCTTGAGTCGAGTTGTCAGTTCTGAAACATCGATTGGCTCATGTTGTAATTAAACTTTAATGAACTTGTAGTATGTCTCTTTGGTTTGAGAGTCGTTCAACTTAGATGTAATCGATGCTATTAATGTCTTGCTTTTCTCTTCCGATCGTTCATTGCATACTTATATATTGCTTATGTATTGTCGTGAATTGGTACTAACGTTTCGTTTGGCTAGTGCATAGCGATGCCGACATATGTCGTGTACAAGGGTAAGGTTCCCGAGTCTCGATGATCGGGAGGAGTGTCGGAGACAGGTTCACCGATTCAGCGGTAACAGTTACAAAGGGTACACCACTAGGGCCGAGGCCGAATCTAGATACGCCGCTATCTAGCGGAGAGGGAGGGAGCGTTGGAGGAACCGGATGAAGACGAGTTTCATCGTGATGATGCTCATCGTGATGACCGCAGCTCTCTTCTATGTGATGGTAGTTTAGATGATCGATATCAACTTGTAATGTGAAGATAAACTCGCTACTCGCGGTCTCGAGACTTGTAATATAATGTTCTATCTTTGTTCGGTCTTTTCAATTCGGAGACTAATATGATGAATTGTATTCGGAGACTAATATGATGAATTGTATTCAAAGACTAATCTTCTATTGTATTCGATGAATCTGTTGTTGATGTGTGCTGTCTATATTTTGTCAAATTATACATTTTGTAACCTGTGCAAAAACAAAAATAAAAAATAAAAAAACCTAATATTCATACTAATGGCGCATCACATGACAGGCGCCATTAGTATGACAAAGCACTAATGGCGCATCTTTGGTCATGCGCCATTAGTATGCCGCGGTTTACTAATGGCGCATCTCGTGGTCGTGCGCCATTAGTATGCCAAAGCACTTGGGTATACATGGCCCCGGGAGGCATACTAATGGCGCATCGTAGTTTATACTAATGGCGCACCGGTGGTGCGCCATTAGTATATCAGATACTAATGGCGCACCACTGGTGCTCCATTAGTAAAAATTACTAATGGCGTGCTAGTAATGGCGCACCAGTGATGCGCCATTAATGGCCAAATTAGGTGCGCCATTAGTAGCGGTTTTTCTAGTAGTTGCGCCAAATTAGGTGCGCCATTAGTAGCGGTTTTTCTAGTAGGTGCGCCAAATTAGGCATTTGACACGGTGATGGAAAATTCCGGAGTGAAAACAAGGTCTTCAGAGCAGACTATGCTATCTGACGAAGCGCATATCTCGCTGGTTACGGATAGCCCCTCAGAGGATTCAGAGACAGGTGACCAGTACTATTTCCCCCCAAGGTGTATGCTCTAACTTGGTAGGGTTATGTTGCTCATATCATGCATATGGTGTCTTGCATTGCTATGTCATTTGATTAGTTTAGACATGCTTTGTGTGAATGCCACCTGTTTAGTGTCTAATTACCATATATGTGAATTATGCATTGCCATCATGTTGCAAGACATTATATATGTGAATTATGCAATGCTATCTTGTTGCAAAGGCATTATATATGTGAATTATCCAATGCCATGTTTTTTAGCCAATCATCATGTATGTGAATTATATCATGCTATCATTTTTTTGTATTACGTGTTCCATTTATCGACAACATTTGTATATTCAACCACTCTTCCTTTGCATCAGCCATTTCAAGCAGTGATGGAAGTATCTGGAGTGAAAACAAGGTATTCAGAGCAGACAATGCTACCTGCTGAAGCAGACATCTTGCTGGTTACAGAGAGCTCCTCAGAGGAGGATTCAGAGACTGATGACCAGTCCTATTTCCCCCCTAAGGTCTATGCCCAAACTAGGCAGGGTTATATTACCCATGTCATGCATGTTGTCTTGCATTGCTTAGTTTTTACATGATATATGGATTGCCATCTGCTTACTTGCTTACTATATAAATCATGTATTTGAATTATATCATGCCATCACGTTTACATACACAGCATCTATCTGAATATGGCATGGCAACCCATTTAATAGACATCATATAGTTATATCATCTCATCCTGTTTAGTGTTTAACATCATATTTTGAATTATGTCATTCTATCCGTGAATTATATCATGCTATCATGTTTCCATAGGCGGCATGTATGTGAATTATGGCATGCCAACCTGTTTAATAAAGACATTATATAGTCATATCATGCCATCCTGTTTACATAGTCATCATATTTTGAACTATGTCTTTCCATCTTTTTTAGTTAGCCATCATAATGTGAAATTGTGTCATGCTATCCTGTTTAGTTAGCCATCATATATGTGAAATTGTGTCATGCTATCCTATTTAGTTAGCCATCATATGTGTGAAATTGTGTCATGCTATCCTGTTTGGTTAGACAACATAAATTTGAATTATTCCGTGCCCTATTTTATTCCCCACTATCCATTGCACCCGTCTTACCATACAATCTATGTACATTCAATTACTTTTCTTGTTTATCAGCCATTTGAATTGGAGAGGGTGATGGCAGTATCTAAGGGAGTAACAACACGGTCTTCAAAAAAGATAGTGCTACGAGTTGATGCAGATAGAACCGCGGTTGTACTTGCCCAAGAACCAGCCCCACCACACATAACCCAGACTCTCGCAGATTGTACCCCTACCCAGTTGGACAGAGAACCAGCTACACCCCTTCTAACCCCAACCCTAGCAGATAGTAACCCAGTTCCAGTTGACACATCACCGTCTCCACCACAGAGCACCCAAACACGATCAGTTAGTAAGGGAACTGCAGTGTCCAAAGCACGATGACCACCACTCTGAATCCCAACTCAACGCTTAAAGGAGAAGAAGAATTGTTCTCAGGTCAGGTTCTGTAGCTATGGTTCATACTCCTTTGCTCTTGCATCACTGTATTTACTCATACTAACTATTTTCAAATTTGAAGGATGGAATTGAAACTCCAATGGTGCAACATGTATGTTTTAAACCTGTTTCTTTAACTGGTTTGCTATTGTAACTTGCTCTATGTTGATTTCAGTTTCAATTGAATAAAAAGTTATGTTCTCATGTCATGCACATTACAAGTGTTGTTATTGCTCTATAGTTTCCCACACTTATATTCTGTCTATTCTGCTTCGTCTTGAACAAATATTATATGAACTGTGTCTCTATCTTGATTTGGCAACAAAAACTAGAATTATATAGACCATAAAGTGACCATGGTACATAGATATATGTTTGTTTCATGTTGTTATCCTGTCCACTTTACTACTGGGCTGATTTACCAAAATGAGTTTCATATACAACATGGTAACCCTGTGATGTGTCTGCTTGTTTCTCTTTTAGAATGCAGACAAAATATTGGAGAACAGTACCCCATTATGCAATCGTAAAGGAAGTAATGCAGATAAGGTTCAAGATAGTGAGACATCCCTGTTGGTCTCCAAGAAAGCTGATAAAAACTATCTTGACAACAGTGAGAGAACCCAAAAGTCCTGTCTTGATGTAGTGTTCGAGTTACTGGCCACTACTGCTGGCACAAGCTCTTCGAACTCGCTTCCTGAATCAGTTCGTCTTCTTGAGTCTCAACTTCAAGTTGAAAGACATCGATCGATGTGCTCGACAGAAGTCAAGGACTAAGGAAGTCCTGCAGAATTCAGATGCATACTTTCGGTGCAACGACAAGTTTGGAGGATTTAAGCGCCAAACAAGAGAAAGTTAATAAGCTTGCTAAGCATATTGCCAGCATTATGGGTACCATGGATATTGTTTCTTGAGATATTCTGAAGTGGTTTCAGTTCTGGACTTGTTTTGCTGCAGCGTTTATTTGCACTGATCGCCAACTTTGACAACCAGTGTATATGATATGCTGCTTTGTTCCCTATATTTGCACTGGTGGAAAACTTTGATGCCCAGTGGATGTAATATGTGTAATAGCCGTGATAGCCTAGCGTAAGTTGCTTGCTTATTTATTTCCTTGTTGTCTTGTTTATTTGTTTGCTTGTAGTCAGTGCAGTTCTTTTTCTGCGGTTTGGCCGCAATAACCTATTTTTTAAAACTAGGCCACAATAACCATGGGCTACATATTTACTGTAGTTACCATGGGCCTCCTACGGGTCATAGAAACAATGGGCCTTGTAAGGGCCGTAGAAACAATGGGCCTTCTATGGGCCATAGAAACAATGGGCCTTGTAAGGGCCATAGAAACAATGGGCGTTCTACGGGCCGTAGCACCAATGGGCCTTCTACGGGTCGTATGATCGATCGACCAAACATGGGCCATTAACTGACCGCATTATGGGCCATAAACAGACTAGATTTGGAATCGTCCGTTCATGGGCTGACAATAACAGGCTGTCGTTAATCGGCCGTATTTGATGACGCTATGAAAACGACCCAACGGATTAACGGGCCGCAAACGGGCCGATTATAACCACGGGCTGAATTTGGCCCACAAGCAGAAAAGGCCAGTAACGAGCCGTAAGTAACCGAATGCTAGAAATAAGCCCAAGAATAAATGGGCCCTAAGAAGGCCGAAAGATAACACGGGTTGGAAACGGCCGAATGGAATAATGGGCCGTTAGTGGGTATGAAGCAATACATTGTTCATTGCGGGCCAGATTCACTATGGGCCGTTAATGGGCCAAGAGTTACAAATGCCCTCGTATGGGCCGAAAGACATCATGGGCCATACATGGGCCAGAAGTTACAACGGGCTGGAATCATATTGGACGGCCCAGATGAAACTACTGGGCTTAATTCTGATAGGCCGTAACGGGCCGTGAGTTAGCGGGTCGTAAATGGGCTATATAGGAACATGCTTTCCGTGGGCCTGCCCGTTATCTTTTGACCAATTCAAATGGGTCGGACTTTTCATCGGAATGGGACTCTGTTGGGCCGTGTCATGTGTCGACCTATCATAGGCACCTTCTGTCCAATGAATGGATGACATCTGTCCCAACGATGAGCCAACACATGTTTCCTCCGGCCAATGACAATTTTACACGTGGAAAATCCTCATTGGTCCGGGCTGTTAACGGGTTTTCACATCCAAAACCGGACCCGATAGCTTAAGGGCGACCCGTTACGGTGGATGCCACGTGTCGGTCACCCTTGAAAAAAGCACTTCCATGACACGCGATTTATCGACATGGAAGTGGACACTTCCGTGATGATAATTTTGGCAATGTCATGGAGCACAGGTATGACTATCTTGATTATGTCATAAATTTGTCATGGATGTACATGCATGATAGAAAACGTGACCTACTGTGACAAACACGTATTATCACGAAAGTGTATTTTTTTATAGTGTTGGGATGTGGAATATATGGTCAAAACGGTGTTGGTGGTGGGCTGATTTGGGGAGGTGCAGGCACCCGGGGGTGGAGGGTGCGGATGCCCGGGGTGGTCCGGGGCAAACAGCCCGGAGGTGCGGGTGCCTGGTGGTTCGAGGTGCGGGCACCCGATGGTCGACGATTTGGGCGGAAAATTTTGGGGAAAGGCAAAATTTCGAGGATTTCGTGGTGGGAAGGGTGGGGATATTTGGGGAGGGGCTAGATCCACTTGCCAAACATCAAATCCATGGACCAAAACAACCAAATCTCACAAGATCCAACAAATAGCAAGAAATTTCTTTGGGGGCTATTTTTGTACCGATTTTCGAATTTGGACAAAAAACAACAAAATCAAGCTAGCGAATGGGGGGATGGGACTCCAAGATGTGAATCAACCTTTCTCTTGATACCAATATGTTGTAGGGTGAAACCCTAGAGGGGATCTTTTCACACTTGGAGGCGGGAAAGAGGAAGAAGACTCAAGAACACAAGGAACAAATCACTCAAACAAACCCAAATATCACATCCACTAGAGTAGCATACATGAGATCCACAAGATTACATGAAAAATTCAAGGAAAATAGCACTAGGTAAGTTCTTCCCACTAGGTGAGGTCTTGATGTTGATCTTCTCCAAGAGGAGGCCTTGACAATCCAAAGGATTCTTCCCTAGGTGGGGGCTTGATCTCCAAGCGGAGGGGATACAAGGAGCAAAGCTCTCTTTGGTGTTCTAAATACTTTGCTAACCTTCCAAATGAGCTAGGAGATGAGTATATAAGGCCTAGGGATGAAACAAGAGGAAGAGAGGGGTACAAGGGTCAAGCGACCAAAAACACACGGGCTGATCCGGAGGGGTCCGGGCACCCGGGGTAGAACTGGTCGGGCACCCAGACCGGTCAGGGGCGCCGGCCGTAGGAGGACCGGGCACCCGGGGGTCCTAGGCCCGGGCACCCGAGGGTGTCCACTGGTGGCTGGGCGGGGCAGGCCGGGCACCTGGGCTGAGGCCCAGCACCGGGGGTGAGCTGGCGCGGCCTGTGGGGGCCGGGCACCCGGGCGGGGCTGGGGCGAGGCCCAGGCATGTGGCCGGGCACCTGGGGCTGAGGTGGCCGGGCACCCGGGGTGTACAGGGAGTTTGGCCCTCCCCACGTCTTCGAGTCCGGGCACCTGGGGTCCTTCCGTCCGGGCACCCGAGGTGTCTAAGAGCTTCTCTCCTTTGTCCTTCTCGACCTCTCCTTCCTTCTCTTGCTCCGTGGATGCTCGAGTCTCCGTCTTCTCCTTCTCACGATCATCTTCTTGGTGCCTAAGAATGCATAGCGAGTCTCTCTGAGGTAGGACCCAATTCTCATGTGAATGCGAAAGAAACTCGAAGAGGATAGAATTGACCTCGTTCTCGATATTGTGTGCACGTGCTCTTGTCAACGGTCCTCTTGGTGCTTGTGGTGGTGATGGAGTGTCGGTGCGGGTAGTCGAGGGATGCTCCACATCAAAAATTCTATAATGAAAAATTCCCACTAGTAATATATGAAAGTGACAAAATAGGATACTCCCTATTATGAAGACATGGTGCTATTTTGAAGCACAAGTGTGGAAAAGGATAATAACATTGTCCATTCTCTCTTTTTCTCTCATTTTTTACTTTTTTCTCTTTTTTCTTTTTGGGCTCTTTGGCCTCTTTTTTTATTTTGGGCTCGTTTTTTATTTAAGTCCGGAGTCTCATCCCGACTTGAGGGGGAATCATAGTCTCCATCATCCTTTCCTCACATGGGACAATGCTCTAATAATGATGATCATCACACTTTTTATTTACTTACCACTCAAGAATTACAACTCGATACTAGAACAAAAATATAACTCTATATGAATGCCTCAGGTGGTGTACTGGGATGTGCAATGATCTAGTGTGACATTTATAAAAAAATATGAACGGTAGCCAAGCCACAAATACTATGCCAACTATATGATCATGCAAAGCAATATGACAACGATGGTGCATGTCATAATAAAATGGAACGGTGGAAGTTGCATGGAAATATATCTCGGATGGCTATGGAAATGCCATAATAGGTAGGTATGGTGGCTGTTTTGAGGAAAGATATAAGGAGGGCTTAATGCACCAGCCAAAGTTGCGCAGAGCAAGAATGGCTAGCGAAGGTGGGAAGGTGGGAGTGCCTATAATCGATGAACTCAACATTAGTCATAAAGAACTCACATACTTATTGCAAAAGTTTATTAGCCCTCGAAGCAAAGTACTACTACGCATGCTCCTAGGGGAATAGATTGGTAGGAAAAGACCATCGCTCGTCCCCGACTGCCACTCATAAGGAAGACAATCAAAAATAAATCATGCTCCAACTTCATCGCATAATGAGAGACCATACGTGCATGCTTCGGGAATCACAAACCTTAACACACATAGTCTTACTAAACCATAATTACTCACTAGCATGACTCTAATATCACCACCTTTATATCTCAAAACAAATGCAAGGAATCGGACTTCTCATATATTCAAGGATCTCCGTGAAAGTTTTTATTATATCCCTCTTGAATACCCATCATATTAGGACTAAATTCATAACCTAAGAAAATTTCCATACTATTTTTAAGACTCTAAAAATAATATAAGTGAAGCACGAGAGTTCATCAACTTCTTCAAAAAACCACCTTCGTGCTCTAAAAAGATATAAGTGAAGCACTAGAGCCACTACCTAGCTCAAAAGATATAAGTGAAGCACATAGAGTATTCTAATAAATTCACGATTAATTGTGTCCCTCTAAAAAGGTGTGTACAACAAGAATGATTGTGGCAAACTAAAAAGCAAAGACTCGTATAATACAAGACGCTCCAAGCAAAACACATATCATGTGGTGAATACAAATAGAGCCTCAAGTAATTTACCGATGGATTGAAGACAAAATAGGGGATGTCATCCGGGGCATCACCAAGGTTAGATGTTTGGTTGTCCTTGAATATTACCTTGGGGTGCCTTGGGCATCCCCAATCTTAGGCTCTTGCCACTCCTTATTCAATAGTCCATTGAATCTTCACCCAAAACTTGGAAACTTCACAAAACAGAACTCAACAGAAAACTCGTGAGCTCCGTTAATATAATAAAAATAAATCACCAATTTTAGGTACGGCTGTGAACTCATTCCAATTTTATATTAGCATTATATCTATTGTATTCCAACTTCCCATGGTTCATACCCCTCGATACTACCCATAGATTCATCAAAACAAGAGAACAATAAATAGAAAATAGAATCTTCCAAAAATAGAACAGTATGTAAAGATCCGAATTATAGTTATACTTCTATAACTCAAAAAAACTCTAAAACATTAGGACAACGTAGGAAATTGGTATATCAATCATCCAAAAAAATTAGTATTATTCCACGTCCAGCAATTTTTGATAATTTTGCTACTGGACGCAAAACTTTCTGTTTTCAAACAGAATCAAGTCAACTATCACCCAAATCATCCCAAAGGTCTTACCTGGCTAAAACACTAATTAAAACACTAAAACACAATCATAAAAGATGTATAATTGCATATACTCATAAAAACAGAAAAGATAAATATTGGGTTGTCTCCCAACAAGAGCTTTTAATGATGCTCACATGAAAGACAAGAATTGAAGCACAAAGAGAGCATCATAAAACATGTGGCAAACACATTTAAGTCTAACATACTTCCTATGCATAGGCATTTTGTGGGCAACCAAATTATCAAGACAAGAAATATCTAGCATATGCAAGGAAGAATAAAGAAACACTAGCAATCTCAACATGACGAGAGGTAATTTAGTAACATGAAAATTTCTACAACCATATTTTCCTTTCTCATAATAATTACATGTGGGATCATATTCAAATTCAACAATATAGCTATCACATCACATATTCTCTGCATGATCCACATGCATGCAAAGTTGACACTCTTCCAAAATAGTGGGATTATCATCAAATAAAGTCATGACCTCTCCAAGCCCACATTTATCAAAAACTTCATAAGATTGATCACTCTCCAAAGTAGTGGGATCAGTATTACCTAGAGTTGACACTCTTCAAAGCCCACTTTCAATATTATCACAAACATATTCATCATGAGGCTTAAATAAATTTCAAGATCATAAGCAGAATCACCCCAATCATGATCATTGTTGGAGATGTGCCCTAGAGGCAATCATGTATGATTATATTTCCTATGTGTTTATGAATAAAGATAGTCCTTGGACATTATCAATGATGTATATCAGCAAGTACGTGACTTGTTTGTGGGACTATGCATTGTATGATTACTGTCCTAAAAGGTCCCTACACTAAAGAAAAAATACACTTCCGTGATGATACGTGTTGTCACAGTAGGCCGCGTTTTTTGTCATGCATGTACATCCATGACAATTTAATGACAGAATCAAGATAGTCATACCTGTGCTGTCATAGAAGTGTTCCATGACATTACCAAAATTATCATCACGGAAGTGTCCACTTCCGTGACGATAAATCACGCGTCACAGAAGTGCTTTCGTCAAGGGTGACCGACACATGGCATCCACCGTAACGGAATGTCGTTAAGCTATCGGGTCCGGTTTTGGATTCGATAACCCTCTAACAGCCCATACCAATAGGGATTTTCCACGTGTAAAATCATCATTGGCTGGAGGAAACACGTGTCGGCTCATCGTTGGGATAGATGTCATACACTCATTGGACCAAAGGCGCCTATGATACGTCGACACATGGCACGGCCGAACAGAGGCCCATTCCTGTGAAAAGTCTGGCCCGTTTGACTTGGTCAAAAGGTGGCGGGCCGGCCCACGGAAAGCCTGTTAACGACCTGTTCGCATATAGCCCATTTACAGCCCTCTAACCCAGGGCCCGTTATGACCAATCCGAATTAGGCCCAATAGAGTCATCTGGGCCGTCCAACATGATTCTAGCCCATTTTAAGTTCCGGCCCATGTATGGCCCATGACGTCTTTCGGCCCATATGAGGCCCTTTGTAACTCTTGGCCCATTAACGGCCCGTGGTGAAACTGGCCCGTAATGAACAGTGTATCACTTTATACCCATTAACGTCCCATTAATCCATTGGGCCGTTTGCAGCCCATGTTATATTTCGGCCTTCTCAGGGCCCATTTATTCTTGGGCTCATTTCCAGCATTCGGTTACTTACTGCCCATTACTGCGATTTTCTTCTTGTGGGCCAAATTCAGCCCGTAGTTACAGTCGGCCCGTTTGTGGCCCGTTAATACGTTGGGCCGTTTTCATAGCGTCATCAAGTACGGCCTATTAACAACGTCCCGTTATGGTCGGCCCATGAATGGACGACTCCAACTCTAGCCCGTTTACAACCATAATCCGGTCTGTTTTTGGCCCATGTTTGGCCAATCGATCATACGACCCGTCTAAGGCCCATTGATGATACAACCCTTAGAAGGCCCATTTTTTCTACAGCCCATAGAAGGCCCATTGTTTCTATGGACCGTAGAAGGCACATTGTTTCTACGGCCCGTAGGAAGCCCAGTGTCACTACAGTAAATATGTAGCCCATGGCCTGTTAAAGGCGGGAAACTACTATAGGTTTAGACATGCTAATGGCCCAAGATGATTATAGGCCCACATTTTGGCCCATATGAGTAACGGGCTGGCCTGAAGACCGATAACACTGAGATCCACTGAACCTTCTGGCCTAAATTACAGCACACCGACCAAAGAATAAACCTAACTATACTATAAAGAAATTACGACGTATTACATCCACTGGGAATCAAAGTTCGCTACCGGTGATAATAAAGCGCAACATGATCGCGTATTACATACACTGGGCATCAAAGGTCGCCACCAGTGCGTATAAACGAGCCGACAAAAGAATATACAAAATCGAGAGCACTTTATGTAGCGACCCGACCCGAATGGATCAAGTCTCTGTGCTTTCGTGTCATCCCTGGATCGGTATGCTGACACACACACTACTCGAAGGATTTATAACAGAGGTAAATCACATGTATGAAATAACGTAAATACTATTACCTCGATCCATAATATAGCAGAAGCAACAAGGTTGTGGATTCCCATCAACACCAACGGCAAAGTTGAGTATAGGAAATCGTAACCCTAACGTATCACTTACTGTCGTTCGAAAATTCTGCAACATGAAAAGTTGCAGATCAAAACGGTCAGCACATGGAATATGCTGGCAATGTAACACATAGAGAGTAATGAAAGAATAGGCTATACTACATGCATATATGGCTGGTGGAAAGCTCTATGGTTACAGTTTTTGCGAAAAGCCAATTTTTCCCTATTTCAAAGGAATAAATTTATTTAACTATCATGGTGGTTGTGAAACATTGAGAATGGTTGACAGCATCCTCAATCCCAATTAAAAGTACTCAATTAAACCCAAACAAGTTATATTAAGTAACGTGATGAGATCAACAGGATATCCAGGTACTAGATACTCAAAATTGTCCATAACCGGGGACACGGCTAACCATGATTAGTTTGTACACTCTGCAGAGGTTTGCGCACTTTTCCCCACAAGACTCGATCGCCTCCGCTTGGTTCTCGTGACTACATGGTGTTTGAGAAACGGATGACCGAGACATAGTCTTTCGAAGCACTAGCACCTTACATGTGGGTAGACCGTACCAACCTACATCCCCTACATCAGCTAGCCTATCCGTAAGAGTTCGCACAACTTACTCAACTATGCCGAGCCCATATTGGCTTGTGGCTGCACACGGAAGTTTCAGTTTGAATAATCTTATGATCCCTTAGAGCCTGGGTGGCGGTCCGAAGAAATACAGGCAAGTCTGATAGAAACCAGTGCCTCAATCCACCCAGATGTGTGTTTAGGTTGCCACCTTAGATAAACCATTAATTAACAATCTCACATCTGTCATGGATATTCACTCACCCAATCCACGCTCACGAGCATAGCATGGCGTAATAAGCAAACGTAGAAGTAACTCCCAAAGGTTCATAAGTAAAACAGGTAATAGGTACTACCTCAATCTACTTCCCATCCCACAATTTAATTAGATCCTAACCATGCAAGTGTTTGAGGATTGATCTAATGCATAAAAACTGGGTAGTAGAACAGATATGATCAAGTGTTACTTTCCTGCAAAGTTGATGAAGATGATTAGCACTCAAAACTCTTGATAGCTCTACTCGTCACACTCCGTCAATCTATCGTAATCAAGCAATAGTAACCACACATAAGCAATCACCAAAAGATCGGAAGGATCAAGAAACAATTCGAAAACGTCAAAACCAAATCTAATAACTCTTGCAGCATAAAACAATTTCTAACAGTACCAAAACTATGCGATTTAGCCTTATCAGAAAGTTTAGGTCAAGAGCTTGATTTGCAAAAGAATCAACTAAATCGAGTTACTGAAACTCAAGTTATGATCAAACGAAGTTCAAATACAAATCTGTTTGAATTCAAATTTTAAAACTTTCAAAAACATGTTTGAGTTGTATTACTGGATAGAGGAGATCATAACGAAGAAGTGGGCGTTGGTTTCGTTGGATTCCGACTTACGAGTAAAAAGTTATAGCCGTTTGAAGATTAGGGACACTACGGATAGGTCCATGACGGAAATTAAAAATAAAAGAAAAATCTATCGAGCTTAACGCCGCTAAACAAAATCGGAAAGAAAACCGCGAGAAAATCGATCTAGGGTTTGGAAAGGAAACCAAACGAAAAACCGATCTAGAAAACGGAACGGAAACCGATCTAGAAAACCGATCTAGAAAACGTGACGCGGCGCGGGGCTAGTACCTCGAAGAGGCGAGGGGCTCCGGCGGTGGCGGAGGAGGGCGGCGGCGGCGGTGGCGGCGGCGGCGCTGAGTGGGGGGCGCGGCGGCTGGTGAGGGGCGGCGAGGGCGGCGGCGGCGCTGGCTATGGCGGGCGGCGGCACTGCTGCTGCTGCAAGGAGGAGGAGAGGAGAGGAGAGTTGATTTGATGTGTTGGAGGGGGGGGCGCTTGGGTATTTATATTGGGGAGGGGAGGGGTTTTGCTTGGGGTAGGGGACAAGAAATAGATTAGGATTAGGAATCCTAGGAATAAAAACGGAATAACAAAACGGGTCAAATTCTACTAGGAATCGAAAAGAATAGGAAACTTGGGGCTCCTGGCTCCCTAGGTGCGTGGTGCGTGGCCTTGTGGCCTTGGCCGGCCGGTGATTTAGCGGCTTGGGCCTTTGGCCCAGGCGCGCAGCCTTTTTTTTTAATTTTTTTAACAGAGACAAATAAAATAATAAAACCAAATAAATAAATATATTATATAGGCATATGATATATCAAAATTTTCAGAAAAAGATTTCCTACATGATGAACTTTATTCTAGCTTCAAATAAAATACACAAAATTCAAATAAAACAAACAGTGCTACTGCCCTAATAAAATCCACTGAAAATCATTTTAAAAACCAAAATGATTTCAAATTAATTTCTCTCCAATTTTCTGATGTAGGGAATCATGTTACCCTATTTCCATATATTTTATTTTATGAGAAAAATAATTTGAATAAAACTCAAATAACTCCAATTGAAAAATAATTCAAAGGAACTTTGAATTTAATTCTTTGAAACTCCCAACTCATATTTCATATGTTTTGAAGAAGTCATTTTATCTTCGCTCGTGAAAATCATTGAGTTGCATAAAGTTTCAGAATTGGAAAATATTTTCCAAATGAAATTCAAATATTTTCAACACCCTTGTCATTTAAATAAATGGAAGAAGTCATGTCATCTTCTCTCCGTGGTTTTGTGATGAAAAGAATTTGAATTCGAAGATCATAAAAGCAAAATGAAAGTTTGGGAAAGTCCTTTTATTCCCTCTCATTTAACTTTCAAAAGTTTCAATTCACTCACTTTCAGCCAATCAATCAAACAATCAGCCAAAACTATCTATTTGTTTATAACATTCCAAAATTTAGAATTTTGGGATGTTACAAACTACCACCCTTAAAATGAATCTCGTCCTCGAGATTCGGAGAGGCTAGAAATAAATAGGTTAGGGTTTGGGGGTCTTCTAAAAAATTCCATCGATCGTCTCCGGGGTCTCGGGTGCTACCACCCTTAGAAGCATTGTTACGGTTCCATCAAAACTCAGATACTCCATCCTTATTGCTGACAGTGTCGGTCTTCTCAGATATTAAGGATAATTCCTTCTCTGGGCTCTTCCGGTAGTGGCATAACCTTTTCCTCAATTCCTTTGTCCTTTCCTCTTGGTAAGGTTATCCCGAAATCGGGTCTTCTTAGCTGACGGGTCTGGCGCCAATTCTAAACAAATATCGGTATCTCATGGTGGTCAACGATTTATGGTTTCTCCTGCAGAAAACGGGTCTGGGTTGAACCTCACCGTATGACCTACGGTTGGCAACAGCTGCCGTGTACACGGGAAAAGAAATACCTATACCGTTCTAAGGTTTAAACAAGGTTTAATATCGTCGTCTTGCAACTATAGGTAAGTCACTCAGATTTACTATCCCATATAGCAAAGCGAATAATAAGAGTAAGTCGGTATGGTGATCAATCCATCCCGCACCCAAATCATTACCTTGTACATGGTTTAGCTTAATCTTGCATTCTAACACTCGGTCATCCTCACAAGCATTGCAGAATTTCTCTTGTCGACGAACCAAGTTCGGAAAATCCATTGATTCTGCAGGCCAAACAAACATCTATCGTTCCTTAACAACTCTCGGTTTTTGCGTAAACTCCTATAGAATCGTCGGTTGATAAAATCATAACTCTTCCAGGTTTCTCCTTCACAAGAGTGTGCTTGCTTCTTGGCAGGTCTGGGGCACGTGGGTTATGGCCCATCTCATCACTTGTAAACCTTGAACTCATCATCGGGCAATTTATCGTTATTCCAACATTCAACTTCCAGCTTCCTAGCATACTTAAAATCCATCCAATTGTATTGTCTTCCTTCCTTCTATTGGCACCAAACTAGGACATGATTACTCAGACTCATCATGGAATTTCCATTGATCCATATTTCCAACATCACACCTCATTTATATCCAATAGTAATTCATCTCTTCATCCTCGTGGGATGTCCCACATACCGAGATAAAAACTTATACTTATGAAGTCCATACTCCACTTCGTGGAACATCATTATCCTTTCCAGGGTCAAGCGTCCTTACAGGGGAATATTGGCCATCTCTGCATGACATTTCTTCAACTGGGAAACGTGAAACACATTATGAACTCCTGACAGTCCTTTGGGTGACTCCAACTTGTTGGCCACTTCTCCCATACGCTCCAAAACTCGGTATGGTCCTACAAATCTCGGGGATAACTTTCCGTTAACTCCAAATCGTTTAACTGCTCGCAGAGGGGACACACGAAGACATGCTCTATCTCCAATTTCATAGACTACCTTCTTGCGTTTTTGAGTCTGCATAACTCTTACACTGGACTGAGCTATCTTGATCTATCTCGAATCAACTTAACATTCTCTTGACTCCTTGATCATATTTGGTCCAAACAACCGGCAGTCTCCAACTTCATCCCATATCAACGGTGTCCGCTCCTTCTCCCATACAAAGCTTCAAAAGGGCCATCTTCAAACTGACTTGGTAGCTGTTGTTGTATGAGAAACTCAGCGAAGGTAAATTATCATCCCTACTAGATCCATAATCTAGCGCATACGTTCTCAACATGTCCTCCGTATCTGATTGACTCTCTCGGTCTATCCATCGTATGCGGATGAAAGGCTGTCTTGAACTCTAGCCTAGTACCTAAAGTCCAGTGCGGCTGATTCCAAAACTTTGAGGTAAACTGTGTTCCTCTATGATGGTCCTCGAACTCCATGCGACATACGATCCTTGTCCAATATATCTTGGCCAACTTCGCACTCAGATTTCACTAGGATAAAGTGAGCCACTTTGGTCAAGCGAGTCAACTACTACCCAGATAGAATCATATCCCAATCGGGTTCGGGAAATCCGAAATTAAATCATGCCAAGCTTATCCCACTTCCATTCGGTATCGGCATAGGCTGTAGTAATCCTGCTGGCTTCGATGCTCTACTTTTACTTTCTCCGCATGCATCACTTACGACTACATACTCCATAATATCCTTCTTCATACCAGTCCACCGTAAACACTCCTTCAAATCCAAATACATCTTGGTGTTTCCTGGCGAATCAAGTATGGTGAGTCATGAGCCTCAAGTATTAACTTCCTGATCTTTGCATTATTGGGTATATGTACACTGTCCTCAAACCATAAGGTGTCGTGCTCATCCTTACGAAAACCTTTGGCCTTTCCTTTGCTCATCCTCTGTTTTACCTCAACAATATCTTTGTCATCCTTCTGAGCTTCACGGATCTTTCTCAACAATGTAGACTGAACTTCCATTGCTGCAACAAAACCTTTGGGAACAATCTACAACCAAAGTTCCCTGAAAATCCTCGGCTAACTCCTTTGATAATCCTCCGATTATGAGGGTATTCGTCCTTATTTTCTTTATGGTTGTGTCCTATTTCTCCACAAAGCTTGCATGCACTTTCTCCATATCATTTCCATAAGGCTTCAACTTCTGGGACACAAACCGAGACTTTAGCAAAGTCAACTTAAATTCTTCCCAAGTGGTTACTCCTGGCCACATTGATGGTTTGGTACATCCTCCACTAGATAGCAGCACCTCTTTCAAAGCACTGAAGAGCATGCGGGTCATATCTTTTCTGACTATCGGGTTATTCTTCATGTGATCCTCCATGTTCTGAATCCATCGGTCTATCTCCAATTGACTCATTGGTTCGGAAATTACAAGCTCATCTCCATCCATCCTCTAATGGGTCCATGGGTTTGGGGTGGGATAAGAGAGATCGAGAGGATGCACACAATACAAACAATGGTTTTGAAAAGACAGATTTTATTGTGGCTGTCGGAAAACATCAAACAAATGACAGCTCACAATCGTCGCATCTAACGTAGGTATGTAACAGGGGTTTGGTCTTCTAACGGTCAAAAAAATCTTCAAAGTCATCAAACTCTTCCAATCTTGATCATGTCTCGATGGCTCCTTCGATCATGCTTTTCCTTCTCAAGTTCTTTTGCGGATCATCTCTGTTGACGCCAAGTCTCTCGCGACGTCCTTCAATATTTTCGGTGTTACGTTCCAACTGCGGTTTCAACATCCTTGACCTGATCCATGATCCACTGTCCTTCGCCATGTCAAATCTTCGGTATCTCGATGTTTTGCTCCTTCATCTTGTCTACTTTCAGCTTCTGGGTCCTGAGTTCTTCACGAACTGCTTCCTTATCAAATACTGCTTCCTGCAGATCCACCTTAAACTTCTTCATGTAATACTCCGGATCCGGTGATACACCAGCTAAGGTTAAAACTCCAACGTTTGCGGATAGATGCTCCATCAGCTTTCTACCATCCAATCCTTCCATGCATCTGCATGCTTAACTCCGCACGGTGACAATAGCATAGGCGGCGATAACATCATGGATAGCGTGTTTTCGTTCTTGTCATTTTCATGAGCTATCATTCCATAGTTGATATCTCCTGCCTTAGGGTTTTCCGACAAAGCTTTGAATTCTAATGCTCCATGTTCCATCTTTCTCCGATACACCTTGATCTCGGTTATTGATAACTTCCATAGTCTGCCAAGTTCCATAAGCGTAACCTTCCTAGGTCATACAAATCCGAATTTATTTGGAGCCTTCAAATCTCCTAGTCTTTGAGTCTTCACGTTGTAGTTTCCGTTTACGGTAAAATCATCTTCATTCCAAATGGTCTTAGTTGTCCGATATCTTGTCTCCTTGGAGTGGTCTCATCATCAAATCTTCGAGTGGTCAAAAGGAAAAGGGTATGGTCTCACTAAAAGGAATATTTGAATAAGCTCAAGAGAAGAGAGGTAAAAGATCTTTTGAAAATGAAGTTGTAGAGAAAAATCTTTCCTATGGGCTTGTCGGTTTCTAGGGTCACGTCCTACAGTCAACATGTGCTCGATACCATCTTGTAGCGACCGACCGAATGGATCAAGTCTCGTGCTTCGTGTCATCCACGGATCGGTATCTTTGACACACACAAGACTCGAAGGATTTATAACAGAGGTAAATCACATGTATGAAATAACGTAAATACTATTACCTCGATCCATAATATAGCGGAGGCAACAAGGTTGTGGATTCCCATCAACACCAACGGCAAAGTTGAGTATAGGAAATCGTAACCCTAACGTATCACTTACTCGTCGTCTGAAAATTCTGCAACATGAAAAGTTGCAGCCCGAAAACGGGTCAGCACATGGAATATGCTGGCAATGTAACACATAGAGAGTAATGAAAGAATAGGCTTTACTACATGCATATATGGCTGGTGGAAAGCTCTATGGTTACAATTTTTGCGAAAAGCCAATTTTTCCCTATTTCAAAGGAATAAATTTATTTAACTATCATGGTGGTTGTGAAACATTGAGAATGGTTGACAGCATCCTCAATCCCAATTAAAAGTACTCAATTAAACCCAAACAAGTTATATTAAGTAACGTGATGAGATCAACAGGATATCCAGGTACTAGATACTCAAAATTGTCCATAACCGGGGACACGGCTAACCATGATTAGTTTGTACACTCTGCAGAGGTTTGCGCACTTTTCCCCACAAGACTCGATCGCCTCCGCTTGGTTCTCGCACCTACTTGGTGTTTGAGAAACGGATGACCGAGACATAGTCTTTCAGAAGCACTAGCACCTTACATGTGGGTAGACCGTACCAACCTACATCCCCTACATCAGCTAGCCTACCCGTAAGAGTTCGCACAACTTACTCAACTATGCCAGAGCCCATATTGGCTTGTGGCTGCACACGGAAGTTTCCAGTTTGAATAATCTTATGATCCCTTAGAGCCTGGGTGGCGGTCCGAAGAAATACAGGCAAGTCCTGATAGAAACCAGGTGCCTCAATCCACCCAGATGTGTGTTTAGGTTGCCACCTTAGATAAACCATTAATTAACAATCTCACATCTGTCATGGATATTCACTCACCCAATCCACGTCTACGAGCATAGCATGGCGTAATAAGCAAACGTAGAAGTAACTCCCAAAGGTTCATAAGTAAAACAGGTAATAGGTACTACCTCAATGTACTTCCCATCCCACAATTTAATTAGATCCTAACCATGCAAGTGTTTGAGAATTGATCTAATGCATAAAAACTGGGTAGTAGAAAAGATATGATCAAGTGTTACTTGCCTGCAAAGTTGATGAAGATGATTCGCACTCAAAACTCTTGATAGCTCTACTCGTCACACTCCGGTCAATCTATCGTAATCAAGCAATAGTAACCACACATAAGCAATCACTCAAAAGATCGGAAGGATCGAAGAAACAATTCGGAAAACGTCAAAACCAAATCTAATAACTCTTGCAGCATAACACAATTTCTAACAGTACCAAAACTATGCGTATTTGGCCTTATCAGAAAGTTTAGGTCAAGAGCTTCGATTTGCAAAAAGAATCAACTAAATCGAGTTACTGAAACTCAAGTTATGATCAAACGAAGTTCAAATACAAATCTGTTTGAATTCAAATTTTAAAACTTTCAAAAACATGTTTGAGTTGTATTACTGGATAGAGGAGATCATAACGAAGAAGTGGCGTCGGTTTCGTTGGATTCCGACTTACGAGTAAAAAGTTATAGCCGTTTGAAGATTAGGGACACTACGGATAGGTCCATGACGGAAATTAAAATAAAAGAAAAATCTATCGAGCTTAACGCCGCTAAACAAAACCGGAAAGAAAAACCGGCGAGAAAACCGATCTAGGGTTTCGGAAAGGAAACCGAAACGAAAAACTGATCTAGAAAACGGAACGGAAACCGATCTAGAAAACCGATCTAGAAAACGTGACGCGGCGCGGGGCTAGTACCTCGAAGAGGCGAGGGGCTCCGGCGGTGGCGGCATAGGGCGGTGGCGGCGGCAAGTGGCGGCGACGGCGCTGGTGAGGGGCTGCGGCAGCGCTGGTGAGGGGCGGCGGCGGCGCTTGGTGAGGGGCGGCGTGAGGCGGTGGCGGGCGGCTATGGCGGGCGGCGGCATAGGGCGGCGGCGGCGCGGCTATGGCGGCGGGCTGCTGCTGCTGCTGCTGCGGAGGAGGAGAGGAGAGGAGAGTTGATTTGATGTGTTGGAGGGGGGGTGCTTGGGTATTTATATTGGGGAGGGGAGGGGTTTTGCTTGGGGTAGGGGACAAGAAATAGATTAGGATTAGGAATCCTAGGAATAAAAAACGGAATAACAAAACGGGGTCAAATTCTACTAGGAATCGTAAAAGAATAGGAAACTTGGGGCTCCTGGCTCCCCTAGGTGCGTGGTGCGTGGCCTTGGCATTGGCTTTATTTAACATTTTGGTAAGAGTAAATGTAGATATGATAATTTGGAGAAAGTGGAGGGCAGGGCAGATAAGATGCAGAGTAATGCTAGGAAATCAACTATCTCGCGATGCATGTATAGTAATACCACCACCGTCCGTTATTAGTTGTCGCTCAAATGGATGTATCTAGCACTATTAAGTTCTAAATACATCCAATTGATCAACAATTAATTCGATACAGAGGGAGTACATGACAACAGGTTCTTACACGAGCAATCCAAAACTTCATAACCATTGTGTTAATTCTACATTTATCTAAGAGTAAATATAGATCTTATAATTTCAAGAAAAGGGACGATAAAGAAGCGAACATTTACAGTGATGCTACATAATCAAACAACAATGAGTGTAAGTGTGCTGACAAAGGGCAAGAGGTACTGACAAGAGTAATGCAGAGCCCAATATTGTTGTGAGATCCTATGATCCTTTGAGCAAGGAGATTCATCTGAAATTAGTTTTCATACAAGAGAGAAGGTAAGGCACATGCAGAAATTTAGGAGTTCAAATTTTGAATTGATATCATGGACAGTACCTGACGCTGGGCTGTCAGTAGTTCTAATAGGGGTCTGGCCACTGGAGTAGGGGTAAAGTCTGTTACAGTTGGGCCTGTGTTTTCTGTGGCTGCTGATCTATCTGATTTAACAGGTATCACTACCTTTTCCAAATACCTAGTTTGTACTCCTTGAGGATCTGCAATCACCCTCTTCCTTTTGGACATCTATTACGAAAGAACAACATTTGACTAGAAAAACATAGTATGAAGACACATGGAATAGGTATAGAAAATAGATAGGTATGGCATATACTCATATATGATGCTTAAACTAAGCAGATGGTGTAACAAAGTAGAAGTAATGCAAGGGGTCATATGCAAAATATGTGCGACCAATACAACCTTGCCTAGTTAGAGCATGCACCTTGATGGGTGAATAAGATAGGCCATCCTCCACCATGCCAAGTTTGTTAGCCAGTGGATTGTTCCGCAATATTCCTCTCGTGCGCCATTCTCATATTCATTTTGATAATGTTCAATACCTGACATGCATGAAAACATAAAAACAAGTGAGATTATCTTTGTAATGCAGAAGTGATTCTAATCCAATACTTCCTCCCTGCAAACCCCTTTGTGCTATCTCTACAATTCTTCTAAGAGGTGCCATGCATGCTATAATTTGGTGTGTGCATTAATATAATGTGGCCTACTACTCAAAATATGAGAGCTCCAGAAGTGATGATACTTCGCAGATGACAACTTCAACATATAGTAAAGAAGAACAAGTCGACCTGACCTGACAGATTCAAAATATACTAAGGGAGAATAACTCGACCTGACTAGTCGACCGCAAGAGAAGAGGATCATCTTAAAGAAGAGCAGAAGAGCAAGCAGATTGAAGATATTACATGTCTTTCTATACAATGTCGGTTGGCCACCCATGATGAACTAGAGTGCACAGAGAAATACTATTCCTTCCGGTCTCTCCATATGTGGCTCACATGTATTTCGAAACTAAAGTAGGAACATTTAGCTGACCAATTAAACATCTCTCAGTTTTACTAATATTAGCATAATATCATATTTGAATTTGTACAACTAAGCTTGTTTAGCTCGATGCGTGGAGCAGTGCTATTACGACACGAACCACGTAGGCTGATCGTGGTCATCATAAAATGGGGAAACCGTAAGCATGATGAGTATAGTGTTGACCGTGTTAGTGGGATGGTAGATCTGAAGCTGCAAACCGCGCAAATGGTAGTTAGGAACCGATATTTTCTTTGAAATAACAACTAAAATTTGGTATGGACAAGAAAGTACAATAAACAAGTGACAAAGAAATGCAATTCTGTTGTCTCTCTATATGTCGCGACATGCATTTGGGAACTCAAGTGGGACCTTTAGCTAACCAATTAATTGTGTTTGTTAACTAATATCAGTATCATATCACAATCATATTTGAACAACTAAGCTTTGGAATTTTGAGTGTTGTGTTGTTTAGCTTAAAGGGTGGAGTAATGCTAGTATGACAGAAAGCACCTACGCAGATCATAGTAGAGTAGATAAAAGGGGAAAACCCGAAGCATCAAGAGTAAAATCAGGAATGTGGAACTAGCTGGACCAGTGGGTGGCACACATGCTTTTCGAAACGAATATAGGAACATTAGGTGACCAATTAAACGTTCTCTGTTTCAGTAATATGAGCATCATATCAGATTCGTATTTCAACACGTAAGCTTTGGAATTATGAGTGGCATGTTGTTTCGCTTGTTGGGTTGAGGTCTTGAGGAGTAGTGCTAGCACGACACGAAGCAGTGAAGCGCCTACGATGATGGTAGTGAATATAAAGGGGGGAAACCATAAGCTTTACGAGTATAGTGACCGTGACATGGCGGATCTGAAGGTGCAACCGGACAAAGCTACTTCGCAACCAATGTTTGCGTTCAACTAGCCACTATGATTTGGTACGGACAAGAAAAGGACAGTAAACAATTTAAGATCTATTTTTCGGGTGATATCAATAACTTAAGCACATATGGAAGTGTACGACCTCTCTTGCGATGCTGTGTAGGCCCCTGCTGATACATTGAGGGTGCTGCGGGTGCGATGTCTGTCAGCGGCGGGGAAGAAGACTTTAGATGGCAGACGGCCCGGTCGGGGGATAAATCCTGTTGCCGTGGACGAGGCGGTCGTAGGAGAAGCAATGACAAAGTGGACGACGGCGCCGATGAAGCGAGACGACACGATGAAAGGATCCTGGTCCGGTGCCATGGATGAGAGACATCCATCTGTTGCAGTGGACGACGGGGTAGGGGTAGCGGCTCCGGCAAGGTGGAGGATGGGGTGGCGGACGGAGGAGGCTGGCCGCAGTGGGGAGGTTGTCGTGGCGCCGACGGTGTATGAATGGGGAAATGGAGGGGGAGGGGGATCTCAAACTTTGGGACGTGCTTGTCTGAAATGTGGGAAAGTTACGAACTTATCCCCCGTTTAAAATTTCGGACATCACGTCGGTTGGGGATAGGACGGTAATCTCGCATCTCCCAAATATTTGCCGGTAACGATTTCGGGCGAGGAGATGGTGTTTTGCCACCCAGGGTTGGTGCCCACAGTGTATGAATGGGGCTGATAGGTAGGGCGGTTGTGTCACGTCTAAGGGAAGTTACACATCTGCCCCTATTTAAAATATTAGCCTACATCGATTTTGGATGAGGAAATTTTGTTTTGCCGCCCATCGTGGATGAATGGGGAAATGGAGGGAGAGACACATGTCTTTCATAAGAGCTTGAATCAAATGTGTTTTGCCGCCCACGTTTGGCGCCCACCGTGTCTGAATGGGCTTAGAGGCCGTCGTGTCACGTGTGATTGAAGTTACTAGTCTACCCCTATCGACAGTAGTGTAAATCCGGTCGATAAGGATGTCAAGTGTCAGGGGTAGACAGTAATTTCCATCTCGCAAACACTTGCTTCGGGCAGCCCACAAATGATAGTGGGTGTTTAGCCGCTTCGTTCAAAACTTGGGAGAATTAGCATTCACGTTTGCCCTGGGCCCTAGCAACTAAATCCAAATCCAATTTTTATTCGATTACGCATAACCACAGATAATTCTACGTTTTGTTTTTTATTTCTTCAAAAACACAAGAAAGATTTATTCCACCTTTATATATGATTATGATTTAGAAATGTCATGATCTTCGAATTCAGTAGGTTGGATACACTTTGAGTCAAACAGTTATTTCATCCAATACAATATGCTCACACGAAAAACAGTTCTCCTTATGTCAATCATACAAGTACTGAGGATTACCTCACCTAAAAAATTCGGATCATTACAACACGTGGACAACATAAGGGGTCTTACAACATAATCCATTCAGAGACATGACGCAACATGCAAGTACAATAATCTAATGACAATTTCAACTGCTATCTA
The DNA here is from genome assembly GCA_021605205.1 of Aegilops longissima. Taxonomy (NCBI): domain Eukaryota; kingdom Viridiplantae; phylum Streptophyta; class Magnoliopsida; order Poales; family Poaceae; genus Aegilops; species Aegilops longissima. Next base: position 96,018,666 of record CM038679.1, on the reverse strand, counting down.
AAGAAGAACTGGGATTAGCCTGGGCTTCAGATAGCAGAAGCAGCAGGACCTCCTCCGTCTTCAAATGCAACATTCTTACTTCCTCCAATTCTTGGGTTGCTTGCATAATGCGTTCAGCTAATTGCATAATTTCCAGCTTCAAGATCGAGATTACCTCATTCATGGCAGCCACACCATCTCTTTCTGCCTCTAGTAGAGCCTCAAGAACTATAATATCTGTACTCAGACTGCTCTCCGGTGGTGTTGCCTCTGAACTGCTACCATCTGGTAACATGGATGGCGCACTGCTTCCACAAATAGATTCTGGGGTTGTACGTTGCGTCCCAGTGTGAACGGTATCCTGAAAGGTTTCCGCTGGACATAAGTAAGAGATAGTTATCGCATGATCCAGGCAGTAAGCTTACAGGGTAAACGACATATGAATTATTGTCGAGCATGGCAAGCTATATTTAAATGGTTCGAAGCAGCTTTAGCCGAAAAGAAATTAAAATGGTAAGATGAAACTTGGGATGTAAGAGGCAAATAAACGACATCCGCCAGTCCCATCTAGTTAGTTTTTGCCAGCTCCCTGGTTCATTTTCCTCAAAAAACAAAAACTCTTTTGAACTATCATAACACTAGTGGACTTTAATCGGGATTAAACGGGACCCAGTTTGACATCCCTAGTTGAAAGGGAGTTTACCACCACTATATTTAAGTTGCCAAGGCATCTAAGCAGTTGAAATAATCTGAGAAAGCACTTAACAATGTGGCCTCATATAAACTACGAAGACACTCTTGTGATGAAGTTCAGAGGAAAAGTTAAGGACTCAAATGAACTAGGCATGCATTTCTTTACGATAGTACAGCAGGCACTGCTGACATATTGGCCAACTCAGGTATAGCGTAACAAGTAACAAACAAGCATTCAAATCAAGCAATACAGCAAAGCAGACAACTGAACTATTTATTCTATAGGATTACAGGTTGAGGGCACAAGCCAAGAAAGCAGCCCACACGCATTACATTTCACATGTACTAAGACACACTGGCTTACCATATGTTGCTGTGAAGCCTCACTGCTGTTGCAATGTTCTTTGAAGATATCGTCAGCATCCCGTGGTTGCAAATCTACTTGTTGTAGTTTATTCTGCACACTCTATTTAGGTAAAATTAATTTTAATCGCATGCACTGGTTCGAATTGATCATCAATGGTTCATCTAAACTAATGAAAGAAAGGTGTGTTCATACACGACAATATATCTGCTTCCCTCTATTTTTATGCTTGTTCGAGATGCCAGCCCCAAAAGAACAAATATTTTGCTTGATGGGGTTGGTAGCTCCATAATTAATAGAAGCATCAAATTAGTCATGCAGCTTGGGAAGATAAAGAACACACATAAAAGTAATGAACAGAGGCTCGTATAAGTGATGTAATAGCTAGCATCAGAAAATGTAGGGTAAAACGAACAAAAACCAGCGGAACCACATGCTAGTTTGCTGATGTGTAATTAAGCATAGAGAACATGAAGCGATCGATGGAACCAACAGTGGCATCGTAACAACACCATTATCATAAATATAGCATGCAAGAAGTAAAATAGTAGGCAGTGATATCTAGGAAGTGCAGAATACTTAGGAGAAAACTAAAGCATATTAACTATATGTGCTTTGGTATGTAATTTAGCACATGTAACATGTTCACTGCCAGAAGTATGGCCCTACAGGTGCAAGTAGAATAACGCATCTCATGAAAAACTGAATGATGCCCTGAAGAAATTCAAAGGTGCGGTGATTATGCTAAGAAAGTGAACGTAGGCGCCGGCCGTTGGATAATAGTACCTGATTCTCGGCTGTGTATGGGTATCGTTGGCATACTTGATAGCTAAGGATCGTCGACAGTGCTCGTGTTGCGGTTGAGTTTGGGCCGGCTGTCGCCGTTGCTAAAGCAGCTCCGGTGCTACGGTTGCGGCGCCTGTCGACATACAAGAAAGCTCATCTGTGGTAAGTGAACAGTTGCACGATAAAGAGAAAAACCGAAGGAGTACAGATCGAAGTAACCTAATGAGGCTGCGACATCGGTAAAGCAGGGCTGGTGGAGTTGAATATGGCATCCGTGGAGCGGGTCCGGTGCAGTGGACGAAGGCTTCGGCGGGCGTGTTGTACAGTGCTTTCGGTGGGGCGGATCTGTTGCGGCGGACGAGGGCTTATATGAAGGGCCAGCGAAGGGACGGACGAGGGAGTCAGTGAAGGGCCTACACTGTGGTGGACGAGGGCGCCGGTTACACAGATCCGGTGCGGTGGACCATGATGGCAGTCAAGGAGATCTGGAGCGGTGTACAAGCCAGTCGCTGAAGCGGCTCCGGTGAAGTGGTGAGTTGGCAGTTGGGGGTTCCAAGGTGCGGAAGGTAGATCCATCAGGGTGTGAGGTCCACCGCTGCGGCAGAGGACTAGATTTGGCGGCTTGCCGTGGTTGGGGGGGTCGGGGAGAGGAAGGGGAGGGGTTCTGGGGGAAGGATGTTGGGGGTAAAGAGGGGAAAACAATGGAGTTACCAAAGCAGCCCTTTTCCGTTCATGTGGCAGGGGTAAAACAGGAATATCGCAGGGCTAAACTTTCGAGCGCGAGATATTTCGATGTGAGCAGGAAGTTTGAAAGCTTTTGGCGCCTGAAATTATATTCTGCTCTTGTACGGCCGACTATGATATCATGGCCGAGAATTTGTTTGTTTTGCACGCAAAAAAAGTGCAAGTTTTGAAAATCAATGTCTCCAACTCGAAACTTAGATTGTCCATTCAATTCAAACATGGATCATTGAGCTACTACAAGCAAATACCATCATATGGTCCAATTCATATGAAATTCCAAATGTGTTTATCCTAAATATGATGACAAAAGCAAAAATGTGTACGTGTATGAATAAAGTGGATGATTATAAAGTTTGAACATGCCCGTATGTGTATATCTCTAGGTTTGATATATGAATTTGAAATCACAAAATCCCGGCTTTAAAATGTACCTCCGTTTGAATGAATTACAAAAGCTAATTCTGGTACATCAAAGTATATCACGCATGTTCAAAAGTATCGTTATCTCATAGTCCAAACTGTGAAACAAATTGATCAACCTTGAGTGCACACACTATTGACCATGTATATCTCAATTACACTAAAGTTCCTCAAATATAGACACATCACTCTTTATCCAAGCCAACCCCCCCTTGTCACCCACCCCCACTCCTTGTCGCCGCCCCCCCCCCCACACACACAGAGAAGTCGTTCTCTCCCCCAAACACCAACACACGAGCACATAAACACCCCTCTCTCTTCTAAAGTCCGGACCCCAATATAGGTCTCTATCACTTTGTCTCTTGGGAATGCACACATCTCTTCCTCCACTCTCTAGCTAGGTCTCCCGGCATCTCTCTTTCCCAAGCACACACACTATGTAGAGTGTATCTTTCCTATACACACAAAATGTCGCCCCCAAACGTCTATCTCCCTAGTTATGTGGTTCTCGCGCACTCACCTCACACACCACCCCCACTGCAAAATGTAGGAGTAATAGGCCACGGGTAGGCTAACCCGAGGCCCAGAAACTTTCAAGACATCGGGGCTGGCTGCGCCCCTCAAGGCGCCAGGATGAAGTGCCGCCTTCTGGAGGCTGGCTGGAGGAATAGCCGGCTGCCCATGGACGCCCGAGTCTCGGAGACCGACTTTAAGACAAGCCGACTCCTAGTTGGCGGTTTCTGGAGAAGCCGACCCCTAGCAGTCGGCCCGTGGTGCCAACAAAGCTTGCGCCCTCATTAAGAAAGACAAGACAGGGAATGGCTACAATATAGCCAATTCCCCCCGATCCGAGGGGCAGGCGTGGCCACGATGCACGTGCAGGCGGAGATCTCCGCCCGGCACGACACTATTGCCATGCCACCCCTGACATCACCACAAGCAGGCGAAGCCCTGCTCCCACGACGGCCTGTTGGTACAGCCCAAGGACGACGGGCCCCACCAATCAGCGAGAGCCCGGAAGACGGCCAAAGCCCCACCAGTCAGACCCGAGGGAGGTCGGCGCCCAGCAATCGGCCCGCCCCTTCCTCGGGACCCACGCGCCATTAACCAGACGAGACGCAGAGTGGCTACAGTAATCGCCCGCCAGGCGGCGGAGCTGTAGCCACGATCCCCTGACCAAGCTTGCGTCATTAGTATCTTGGCTACAGTGATCAGCAGTCGACAAGGCCCGAGAGCGGCGGAGGCGGCCTATCGGCCCCGTACCAGACTAGTCGGCGGGGCCCACCAGACAGCGGGCCCCAGCAGTCGGCGGTGAAGCCGGCGGCCGAAGAGACTGACAGCCGGGCCCTACACCAGGCCGGATTACCATTGTACCCCTGGGGGGTAAGCCTATATAAACCCCTCAGGGCACCCATGCAAAGGGTTCCCAACCTGTTAGAACTAGACCAACCCATAGAGAAAGGAGAGAGCTAGCCTTGCCTTCTCCTACCTCTAGCAAACAGCTCAAGGAGCACCATTCTACCACTTGTGCCTTAGTGATCATGCGGAGACCCCACAGAGTAGGACTAGGGGTGTTATCTCCTAGGAGAGCCCTGAACCTGGGTAAAGTGCGCCGGCGTTCGTGTCTATGCCTTATCCCGCTTCCAGGCACCGGCGACGTTCTACTCGCTCCCACCATGATAAGCCATCCATTGGCATATGTCTCACCCAACCCCCGACATTTGGCGCCCACCGTGGGGCAAGGTGCACCGTCGTCCGGAGACCTGTTTTGGACGGGAACCCTTTTCCTCCCTGGCGAGCGCAGCCAGCCCGGCATGCCAGACGGAGTCTGCGCCGACACGCTGCACGGCGCGGAGGTCGCCTGCACGACGAGTTGCCTCGCCGACCTTGTTGGCGAGGTTCACTTCTCCGACGAGCCAGCGTCTGATGCGAGCAATGATGGCCCTGAGAGCCGCCTCATCAGCCTTCTCGATCAGCTCCACATCGCCAACGAGCCTGCTGTAGACTTGGAGTCTGTTGGCTCCACCGACCCGATGCTTGTCGATTCTGACACTGCGTCGCTCGACGCATTCCCCGCCAACGTGGTGGTCTACGACGAGACGCTTCTTCGCGCGGAGAGCGGCGAGAGTGCCGTCACGGAGGTGCTAGTTATCGGCCACAGCGAGCATTCCGGCGGAGGTGCTCATGACCCGCTCGATGCGGCACTTCAAGACCTGACGGCGCCCATCCCAGAAGACGACGACGCCGAGATGCTGGAATCACGCCGCATCCAGCTCGTCGAGGGCGCCAAGAAGCTGGCCAGCATGAGACGCCTATCGGAGGCCTACCAGCGCGAGATGGACCGCGCTGTGGGCGGCACGCCGTCTCACGGTGGCCCCAGCCGCCTTGGCACAGCCAGGCAGCGCGTCGTGGCCATCGCCAACCTGTTCGGGGCAGATCGCCCCATCCATGCCACGCCAGTGGAAAATATCCGAGCTGCCCAGGCGGCAGCAGAAGAGATGGACAAGTTCGAGGGTGAAGAGCGTCGCCAGATGGCAGAGCGCGTCCAGCGACTCCTCGACACGGCTACCGAGCAGCACGAGGCCGGATGCCGCACTGAGGCGCCTCACCGGCAAAATGACGATCTGCCTCCCCGCCGAGATCAAGTCGCGACATCTCGGACACCGACTGGTGGCGTCCGTGGAAGAAGAGACAAGGAGCCGGCTGCCAGCCGCAACCGGCCCGCATCACCAATGAGCGCGACCAAGATGGTCGCCCGAGAGCAGTGGAGCGACGGGATGACTGTCTGCCTCCTCCCCCTCGCAGGGTAAGGCGCGTCTCCCCGCCGCCTGTTGATCACCCGACACTCGGTGACCGCCTTGGCCGCCGAGTGGGAGTCGGAGAGAACGATGCCCGCCACCGGATCGACCCTCTCCACCGATCCCTGGCGCTAGAAGAAGAAGATGAGCTGGGTCCGCCTTGTTTTGGCCCCCGCATTCGAGACGAGCCCTTCCCCAAAGGGTTCATGCTCCCAAGAGATACGCCCAAGTACATCGGCTCCGTGAAGCCGGAGGACTGGCTGGTCGACTACTCCACAGCCCTCAGCATCGCGAACGGCAACAAGCGCGTTGCTGTGAAGTACATTCCGCTCATGCTCCAGGGCACGACCCGGACATGGCTGAACAGCCTGAAGCCCCACAGCATCAATAGCTGGGCCGACTTCACCGAAGCCTTCATCCGCAACTTCGCCAGCACGTACAAGCGGCCGCCCAAACCTCGCCCAGCTCCCCTTGTGCGTACAAGGTCCTGGTGAGTCGACTCGCGACTACCTCACGCGCTGGGCCGAGCTCCGCAACTCTTGCAAAGGCGTGCACGAGGTGCAGGCTATCGAGTACTTCACCGCTGGATGCCGAGAAGGCACCCTCCTCAAGCACCGACTCCTCTGCGACGAGCCGACGACCCTCAACAAGCTGCTGATCATAGCAGATAAATATGCCACGGCCGACTCCTCCATGAAGGCAGAAATCAAAGTTGATGCATCTGGCAAAGTGGCCCCTCAGGCTCCTCGGACCCCGGCTGGCAATACCAGTCGGCGCCAACAACCAAGGGACAACAAGCGCAAGGCCATGCAGCCGGCTTCCACAAGCCGGCAGGTGGCGACAATCGAAGACCAGCAGCCGGAAGGGCAGCCTCCATCCAAGCGCCAGAAGGGCGGCAAGCCCAATTGGCTACCTGCTTTCTCGTATGAACAGACTCTAGACGCGTCCTGCAAGTTCCACAGTGGCACGAAGCCATCCAACCACACCACTCGGAAGTGCCATTGGCTCACCAGGATCGCCAAGGGAGACGGCCTTCTGCCTCCTCCACCTGCTGGGGAGCCGCCACCTCCTCCCCAAAGCAGCCGGTGGTTCGACCAGTCGGAGCCATACAAGACGAGTATCCTGAAGAGCACGGAGCTTATGTCGTGTTCACCAGCGTGGCCGACGACAAGCACAGTAGATGGCAACGACAACAAGAAGTGAATGCGATAGCATCAGATTCCCCCGAGTTCATGCATTGGTTCGAGAAGCCCATCAGCTGGAGCAGAGCCGACCACCCGGAAGTGATGCCCAATCCCGGTACCTACGCCCTGGTTCTGGATGCCACCTTTTGCCACTGATAGGCGAGCTGCTCGCTTTTCCCGAGTTCTGATTGATGGCGGCAGCAGCATCAACATCCTGTACAAGGATACCATGGATAAGTTAGGAATCAAACAATGGCAGCTTCAGCCCAGCCGGACCATTTTCCATGGCATAGTTCCTGGCTTTTCCTGCTCACCAATCGTCAAGATCTAGATAGACGTCCTCTTTGGAGACAAAGATCATTTCCGCCGAGGGCCAGTCTGGTTTGAGGTGGTGGACCTTGAGAGCCCATACCATGCACTGCTTGGCCGACCTGCTCTGGCCAAGTTCATGGCGGTCCCCCACTATGCTTACCTCAAGATGAAGATGCCGAGTTCCAAGGGAATTCTGACCATAGCAGGGGATTACAAGTTGTCCGCTTGTGCAGCAGATAGCAGCCAGCTGGGCGAGTCCCTTGTGATCGTGGCCGAGAAGCGGCTCCTTGACCGAGTTGTGGCGATGGCAGGCAAGCAGCTGGATATGTCACCCAACCCCAAGGAGTCAGAGGCCGAGGGCTCGATCAAGCTGGCCAAAGAGACAAAGAAGATACTCTTGGACCTAGAGCACCCGAAGAGGTACGCCGTCGTAGGTGCAAACCTCGACAGCAAATAGGAAGGCGAGCTCGTCGATTTCCTCCGTGAGAATCGGGACATCTTTGCATGGTCACCTAAAGACATGCCGGGTGTTCCGACTGATTTCGCCGAGCACAAGTACATGTCCGGTCTGATGCCGAGCCAGTCAGGCAGCCCTTGCGCCGCCTGTCAGAGGAGAAGAGAAGAGTCATTGGAGAAGAGATAGCCTGGCTGCTGGCAGCTGGCTTCATCATGGAAGTGTTCTTTCCAGAGTGGCTGGCCAACCCAGTCCTGTGCTGAAGAAAAACAAGTAGTGGTGCATGTGTATAGATTACACCAGCCTCAACAAAGCCTGCCCCAAAGACCCGTTTGCTTTGCCGAGGATTGACCAAGTGATAGACTCCACAGCCGGATGCGAGCTATTGAGTTTCTTGGATGCATACTCAGGGTATCACCAGATCAAGCTGAACCCGGCCGACAGACTAAAGACCGCCTTCATCACACCATTTGGAGCCTTCTGCTACTTGACCATGACGTTCGGCTAGAGGAATGTCGGCGCCACATTTCGATGTTGCATGCAGAAGTGCCTCCTCAAACAACTCAGCAGAAACGCCCACGTTTATGTGGACGATGTTGTGGTGAAGACGGATAAGCATGGAACGCTGCTAGAAGAACTCAAGGAGACCTTTGAGAACCTGCGCCGATTTCAAATCAAGCTCAACCCGGAGAAATGCATCTTCGGAGTACCAGCCGGCCAGCTTCTTGGATTCCTGGTCTCAGAGCGCGGCATAGAGTGCAACCCTGTGAAGATCAAGGCCATCGAGAGGATGGAAGTGCCCACCCGACTGCTGGATGTGCATAAGTTCACCGTCTGTTTGGTGTCCATTAGCCGTTTCATCAGTCAGCTGGGAGAGAAGGCTCTTCCCCTGTACCAGCTCATGAAGAAGACCACTTTTTTCGAGTGGAACGACAAGGCGGATGAAGCTTTTCTCCAGCTCAAAAAGATGTTGACTACTCCACCTGTCCTGGCGGCTCCGCCTCCTAAGGAGCCCATGCTCCTCTACATCGCCGCCACCAGCAGAGTGGTCAGCACAGTCATAGTGGTAGAGCGCAAGGAGGAGGGCAAGGCACTACCAGTCCAGAGACCGGTGTATTACCTGAGTGAAGTGCTGTCAGCTTCCAAGCAAAACTACCCCCACTACCAGAAGATGTGCTATGGCATGCACTTTGCCGCCAAGAAATTGAAGCCGTATTTTCAAGAACACCCAATCACTGTGGTCTGCGTAGCTCCACTGGCCGAGATCATTGGAAGCCGGGATGCTTCAGGCCGAGTGGCCAAATGGGCCATCGATTTGGCCCCCTACACCATCTACTACCTACCTCGCACCGCCATCAAGTCACAAGCGCTGGCCGACTTCCTCGTTGACTGGGCCGAGACCGAGTACCTGCCGCCAGCGCCCGACTCCACCCATTGGCGGATGCATTTCGATGGTTCCAAGATGCGCACCGGTTTGAGAATCAGCATCGTCCTCACCTCTCCCAAAGGCGACAAGCTCAGATATGTGCTACAAATCCATTTTGCCGCTTCCAACAACGCCGCTGAATACGAGGCACTCATTCACGGGCTCCGGCTTCACAAAGAGCTCGGCATTCGCTGGATCCTGTGCTATGGTGACTCTGACTTGGTGGTCCAGTAGTCGTCAGTATTTGGGACGCCAAAGATGCAAACATGGCGAGCTATCGCTTCCTCGTACAGCAACTCAGTGGATACTTTGAAGGGTGTGAGTTTCTCCATGTGCCAAGAAATGACAATGAGCAAGCAGATGACTTGGCACGAATCGGCTCCACCTGTCAAGCAATACCGACCGGCGTCGCCCTACAATGCCTCCTCAAGTCGTCTGTCAAGCCATCACCAGAGTCGGATTCTATCTTCGTGCCGGTTCCTCCTGAAGCATTCGGATCCGACTTGAGAGCTCCAGCAGCCGGCACGGGAACTCCTGCAGGCGGCCCGGGGGCTGCGACAGTCGCACCCGGCCCGGGGACTGCAGCAATCGGCCCGGGGACTTCATCAACTAAGCAAGCGGCAGCGGCAGCTGACTCCAACCCGCCACCTCCCGGCCCAACCGCCCTTGTGCAAGTAGTAGTCCTAGCAGTCGAAGAAATCGCAGCACCTTCATGGGCCCAGCCCATCCTCAACTTCCTGGTGCACAAAGAGCTGCCGACTAATGAGATCTTAGCCCGGCAAGTGCAACGCCCGGCAGCAGCATACACCATAGTCAACAGAGAGCTTGTGAGGCGCAGTGTCACTGGTGTCTACCAGCGCTGCATGGAGCCGGAGCAAGGCCAAGCAATTCTCAAATACATCCATCAAGGCGAATGTGGCCACCATGCGTCTTCAAGAGCACTTGTCGCCAAAGCTTTCCGCCATGGTTTTTTCTAGCCGAATGCTCTAGAAGATGCCAAAGACTTGGTCCAGAAATGCAAAGGGTGCCAGAAGTTCCGTTCCTAGCCACATCAGCCGGCTTCTGCACTCAAGACTATCCCCATTGCCTGGCCCTTTGCTGTCTGGGGCCTGGACATGGTGGGACCATTCAAGACTGCACAAGGTGGTACGACTCATCTGCTTGTCGCAATAGACAAGTTCACCAAGTGGATAGAAGCAAAACCTATCAAGAAGCTGAACAGTCCGACTGCTGTGACTTTTGTTTCCGACATCACCATCCGGTATGGCATACCACACAACATCATCACCGACAATGGTACAAACTTTGCCAAAGGCGCCTTGGCCCGTTTCTGCGCGACGCGGGGCACCCGACTGGACCTAGCGTCCGTTGCCCATCCGCAGTCAAGCGGCCAAGTAGAGCGAGCAAACGGCCTCATCTTGTCCGGCATCAAGCCCCGACTGGTCGAGCCTCTGGAGCGTTCGGCCGGCTGCTGGCTCGACGAGCTGCCAGCCGTCCTCTAGAGCCTGCGCACAACTCTGAACAAGTAAACCGGCTTCACTCCTTTCTTCCTCGTCTACGGTGTCGAAGCCGTCATCCCAACGGACATAGAATTCGACTCCCCTCGAGTCACCATGTACACCGAAGAGAAGGCAGAAGAAGCACGTCAAGACGGTGTCGATCTGCTGGAGGAGGGCCGGCTGTTGGCACTCAGCCGGTCCAGCATCTACCAGCAGAGTCTGCATCGATACTACAATCGGAAGGTCAAGCCGAGATCTTTCCGAGAGGGAGACCTTGTGCTCCGGCTGATCTAGCAAACAGCCGGCCAGCACAAGCTCTCAGCGCCTTGGGCAGGCCCCTTCATCATCAGCAAAGTGTTGAGCAGCGACTACTACTACGATCGATGCCCGAAGCCTCGAGTCGCATAAAAGGGCGACTACGGCAAGGAGGCAGGCGGCCATGGAATGCAAATCTCCTCCGAAGATTTTCTGATTAACGCAGTATGTACCACGCTACCTTTTGTATTAAAGTACGAAGACTCCGGGTCCCCCGAGAATAGCTCGGGGACTGCCCTCTTTTATCTATATGATAAGAATTATGCCTATGAATGTGTCATTTTCTTTATGCCGCTTGGTACGGGTCCGACTAGTCGGCCCGGGACTTCCGCCTTGTACTATGAAATGCTTCCCAGCAGAGAGTAATGTGTTGGCATAAGCCGTCTCTGCCGCCGAATCCGCAGCTCATGAGCGGCTATGCAGTGGGCAGGAGCAAGGTAAGAAAGGGTGCCCACATGAAAAATGGCTAAGGACACAAAGCATGTGCATAGTTTAAGCCAACCTCCCGCCTTCTACAACCGGCTGTTGAGCAGCCAGCCGGCCGGCTTCTATTTAACTTGCTAAAATGTTCTAAAAAGGGCCAAGTACTTGCCTCCCCAGAAGTAGCTAAGTGCTTTACCCAGCCGCAGTCCGCAGAGCGGCTGTTCGGCTGGCAAGACGGCAACCAAGGGAAGGTGGCAAAGGAAAAAGCCAAAGAGTAGCAAGCAAGAAAAGATAGAAATCAGAAAAATATTTACATAGCAAAGGCCCTTGGCCGATTTTCAACAGAAGTTTGAGATACACCCCGCGGGTGGAATTGTGCAAAATTAACAAGTTCGTCGAGACTAATAGATAGGTAAAGCAAAGATAAACTGGCGGCCTAGGCAACGGCAGACGGATTCGGTGGGTCGGAGGAGTCGGTGGCGCCGGTTGGTGGAGCGGCCGGCTGGTCAGTCTCCGCTTGGTCGTCTCCAGTGGTAGTCGGCTAGCTTGGGCACGGCTGGTTGCTGGAGGCGTGATTGAGCTGAGACTGGCCGTCCGCTCCGACCTCTGGCGCCTCCTCTTCACCTTCCTCCTCCTCCTCGCCTTCTTCCTCACCGCTGGAGTCGATCACCTCGGCCGAGTCCTCGCCGTCCTCCGAGTTCAGCCCGAACCATTCTGGTGGCGCCTCGGCGCCGTTCTCAACCCGCTCCGGGACAAAGATACTGGTGTCGGTGTACTCGGCGATTGCCGCCGCACGCTTGACAAGATCATCTTCCATGACCGCCAACTCCTCCTGAGCCTCCAGCCGGAACGTGGCTAGCTGGGCTAGACTCAGTCCAGGGTACCACGCCTTGACGAATTCCAAGGTCCGGCGCGCTCCAGCCCGGGCCGAGGAGCCTTTCCAGGCCTCAAGACGGCCGACCGCCACCTCTAGCTAGTCGGCAGTTCGACTAGGAGTGCGCGGTGCTGGCATGTCTGGCCACAGGGCGGCGATCGCTTGGGCATCGACACGCTGAAGCCGGCGCAGCATCCGGTGAGCCGGCTGAAGACGGGCCTTGATGCTCAAGAGCTGTTCGCTAAGGGTTCGGGGGGCGTCGGCTGCGACCTGTGCGCCTTCCGCCCTCCGCCTTTCGCGATCGGCTTCATTGGGTTGATTGGCAGTGTTGGAGTGACCAGGGAAGAAGTCTACCAAGACAGAAAGCGAAAAACCAAAGTTAGAAACAAGAGGCTGGCTCGACCAGCAGCCGGTGGCTCAAAGAAGGAAAAAGAGGGAACCTCGCCATCGACTATGTCTTCAATCTCATGAAAGCCGGAAGTCAGCATCGCCTCCCTGTCGGTCCAGGCGGAGCGTTCGGTCACGAACTCAGCAAGGAGGCCTGCCTCCTTGTCCTCCGCTTCCTTCTGGGCCTTCTTGAGAAGCTCCGCCTGTTTCGCCAGTTGCGTGACAAGCCGATCGCGCTCTTCAGCCAGCTTGCTGTGCTCCTCCTCCTTAGCGCGCAGCGCGGTGTTGGCTTCGCCCAGCTGCTGCTGCAAGATGGCGTTGGCCTCTGCGGAAGAAAAGAAGAAGGGAAGGCGTCAGTTGCCAACAGAGAAGAGGCAGAGTCGCCGGGGAGATCCGGCCCGACTGCTCAGTAGTCGGCCCAAATCTCGGGGACTACAGTCCGCGGGTGCGCTAGCGCGCCCCCGCGGAGAAAGGAGTCATCAAAATCAACAGAAAGAAGAACAGTCTCCGGGGAGATCCGGCCCGACTTCTCAGCAGTCGGCCCGAATCTCGGGGACTACAGCCCGCGGGTGCGCCAGCCCGCCCCCGTAGGAAAAGGAAGAAGACTTACTCCGGCTCTCCGACAAGTCGACAACACGTTGATCCAACTCCAGGACCTTGGAGTTGAAGGCGGCAGCACGAAGGTTATGATAATCCTGCAGCAAGCATATCAGCTCTCAGAGCCTGCTAGTTAATGTTCTGCGCCGCCTGCTCAGTAGCTGGCCCGGAACTCGGGGACTACACCCAGTGGGTGCGCTGACGCGCCCCCACTAAGTAATACAAGACTTAAAAATGAAGAAGCAAGAAGCATACCCGGATGGTGTCTCGCGATGCCAGATACGCCTTGTTGCAGTTTTTGATGGCGTCGGCTTCAGCGCGGAGTTTGGCTTGAACATCCAGCATCGCCTTGTTCAGAGGGCCCGTCCTGCCAACCCGCACCCACCCAGTGGGCGCAACGCTGGTCGCCTCGGTGTCCGGGATCGAGGAACTCGAGGAGCCAGTCTCCAACGGGCGTGGCGCCGAAGCCGCCTTTGCAATTCGGCGGCACGTCGGTGTGCCGACCTCAACAGTCAGGCCCGTCGCCACCTCGTTTTCAGTTGGCGGCACCGGCAGGTCTGCCGGCTACTCGCCTTGCACGCTCCCGGACGGCGGCGGTGGAGGCACAATCACGTCCGGCATGGCGTCGTCGCCGCCGTCCCTCTCCATCACCGGGTGCCCGTCGCCGGCCTCCCCAGTCTGCGCCACGAACTCCGGAGGTGGCTGCGCGGAGTTAAGGGGAGTGACGAAAATCACCGACTAGCGGTGCGCGGCTTCTTCAGCCTGCTTCTTCGCCGCGTCAGCTGCCTCGGCCTCCACCAGTTTCTTCAAGGCGGCGGCCTCCGCCTTCTCTGCCTCCACCTTCTCCAGGCGGGAGACCTCCTGCTCTTCGCGCGCTTCTCGCGCGTTCCGCTCCCTCACCTCCCGGAGGTCGGCGGCCGGATCGATCCACCAAGTGGTGGTGGAAGTCTCCGCCGACCCCATGATGGAGGCGGCGGCCGATTTCTCGAGAGAGAGTGGAGCCCTAGATCAAGGGAAACAAAGTGAAGAAGCTCAGACAGAATCGACAAGGAAAAAAATGAAGGTACGAGTTAAAGGCGGTACTTACGCGGAAACCAGCTGCGGCTTCTTCACCTCCTTGCGGAAGCGGATGGCCTTTGCGGCCGCCTCGTCCCGCTTGGTCACCGCGGCCGAGCCCTTGGGCTTCTTCGGCCGGCTACCGAACAAGCTCAGCCCAGCCCTGCGTTTCTTCCCGCCACCTTGGGCGTCCGGCGCAGAAGACGAGCTCGTGCCCGGCTGGCCGACTCCTGCCTGGTGGCGCGGGGTGACTTCCCTCGTGTTGTCGTCAGGCCAGTCTTCGAGGTTGGCTCCGAGCCTCGGGCTGCCTATTTCGCTGCCTCCTCCCTCGGCGTCATCCTCCAAGGCCGCCGCCCCCAAGTCGGGGTCGTCGACGTCGCTTTCCGCTCGGTTAGGGAGGAATTGGCTCTCCGGCCCCGAGGCGCCGGCTGCTGGCTAGAGGAGGGGGCTCTGTACAAAGGCCGATTTGTCAGGCTGGACAGGACGAACTCGGCAACAAAGAGACAGAGAAAAAAGACAGATGACTTACCATAGGCTGGGGGTTGGTGCGTGAATACAACTCCTTGCCAAACCGCCACTCTTCCGTGAGCTCGCAGTTCGCAAGATAGTTCACCATGAGAGCAACCTATGCGTGAGGCATCGCCTTGGTGCAGAGCCGACTCGGGTCTCGATGTCCGCTCATCTGGCAGATCATGTGGGGGCGGCTCTGAAGCGGGAGCACTCGGCGCGCCACGAAGGCGGATAGCAAGTCGGCCCCGGTAAGGCCCTCCGACTATGTCAACACTCGGAGCCGCGTGATGGCGGCGGCTCCAGAGGGCGATAGCGTCCTGGCCCGGTAAGACCAGTTGGGCCGCCTCCCAGTCGGCGGGCCGGCTTCGTAAGACGGCAAGTTGACCCAGTCGCCCTCACTGAAGACGCTCTTCACATAGAAGTACGACCGCTGCCACATCTTTACCGACTTGATCAGCAGGATGGGAGGAAACGGATTTTTGGCCGCCGGCCTCCGCACCGCGATGAACGCGCCGCATTGAGCCGGCACGCCCGCGACGAGGGTGTCGAGCTTGATGTAGAAGAACTCCCCCCAGAGCTCGATGGTGGGGAGGACGCCGAGGAAGCCTTCGCACAAGGTGATGAAGGCGGACAGCAGCACCACGTGTTTGGTGTGAGGTGGTGCGGCTGGAGACCGTAGAATCCGAGGAAGGATCGGAAGAAGCTGCTCGCCGGCAGGCCGAGGCCGCGCAGGCAGTGCGAGCGGAAGAAGACCCGCTCGCCCTCCTCCGACGCCGGTGAAATTTCCCTCTTCGGCGCGAGGCGGACCTTCACGTGGTCCTTGCTAGGCAGCCGCCGCGTCTGGCGGAGGAAGTCGATGTGGTCATCATGAACCTCGGAGCCGTCCCATGCTCCGGAGCGTGCCATGGGGGGCGTGGGGTTGGAAGATGAGCACATCGGAGATGAACCACCGCGGTGCTCAACGTGGCTTGGAGGCGCTACGGCGAGAGGAAGAAGAAGGAGGAAATAATGGGGAGGAGGGACGCGCGTGCTCCGCCGCTCCCCCTCCTCCCCCTACTTATAGGCCTACGGGCTGCGAAGCCGAGGGGCGATCGTGGGATTTACTGCGCCCACGACCCCATGCCCCCACGTTTATCGTGCAAGTTACTGCGCGCAGTAACTCCGCGGGAACCCCAACCGCCCACCTCGGCCGCAGCGGATAAGCTCGCGTGCTGAGGCGTGGTAGTGGCAGGCCCCGCCCGCAGGCGTGTCCCATCGGGAACGTGGGTTAGCAGACTGGCCCGGCCGCTCGGCGCCACGTTACAAGCCCATAACGGGCGGCGGCCTGGAGGCTTAGCTAGCACGCCACTTGGTTCCCGCCGATGTGTTCGAAGTTTGGATAAGTCGGACTCCTGCCAGTCGGCCTGACGGAAGTCGGACGAAGCTCCACCTCAAGCACTCGGAGAAAGAAACTGCTAAGGCTCCTTGGCTGCTCAGCCGCGGCACCTCACCAGCTTCGAGGACTACTGTCGGAGTAATAGGCCACGGGAAGGCTAACCCGAGGCCCAGAACCTTTCAAGACATCGGGGCTGGCTGAGCCCCTCAAGGCGCCAGGATGAAGTGCCGCCTTCAAGAGGCCGGCTGGAGGAATAGCCGGCTGCCCATGGACGCCCGAGTCCCGGAGACCGACTTTAAGACAAGCCGACTCCTAGTTGGCGGCTTCTGGAGGAGCCGGCCCCTAGCAGTCGGCCTATCATGCCAACGAAGCCTGCGCCCTCATCAAGAAAGACAAGACAGGGAATGGCTACAGTATAGCCCATACCCTCCCCCCCCCCGATCCAGGGACGGGCATGGCCACAGTGCACCGTACCGGCGGAGATCTCCGCCCAGCGCGGCACTGTTGCCACGCCACCCCAGACATCACCACAAGCAGGCGGAGCCCTGCTCCCACGACGGACTGTCAGTACGGCCCAAGGACGACGGGCCCCACCGATGGCGAGATCCGGAAGGCGGCGAGTCCCACGGTCGGAACCGAGGAGGTCGGCCCCAGCGATCGGCCCGCCCCTTCCTCGGGACCCCGCGCCATTAACGGGCGAGACGCAGAGTGGATACGATGTCGCTTCGCCAGGAGGCGGAGCTGTAGCCACGATCCCCTGACCAAGCCTGCGTCATTAGTATCACGGCTACAGTGATCAGCAGCCGACCAGACCCGAGAGCGGCGGAAGCGGCCTGTCGGCTCCGTACCAGACCAGTCGGCGGGGCCCACCTGACGGCGGCTCCCAGCAGTCGGCGGAGAAGCCAGCGGCCGAAGAGCCTGACAGCCGGGCCCTACACCAGGCCGGATTACCATTGTACCCCTGGGGGGTAAGCCTATATAAACCCCTCAGGGCACCCATGCAAAGGGTTCCCAACCTGTTAGAACTAGACCAACCCATAGAGAAAGGAGAGAGCTAGCCTTGCCTTCTCCTACCTCTAGCAAACAGCTCAAGGAGCACCATTGTACCACTTGTGCCTTAGTGATCATGCGAAGACCCCGCAGAGCAGGACTAGGGGTGTTATCTCCTAGGAGAGCCCCGAACCTGGGTAAAGTCTTGGCGTTAGTGTCTCGCCTTATCCGCTTCGTGCACCGGTGATGTTCTACTCGCTCCCACCATGATAAGCCATCCATTGGCATATGTCGCACCCAAGCCCCGACACAAAACAAGCACACTTTATCTCCTTGTGCACCACTCTCCTCTTTCTATCTCTCCCACATGCGGACCCGCCCCAGCTCCTCCCTGTATACATATATGTCGTGACTCTTTCCGTAGCTCCCTAATGTATCATCGTTCTCGATCTCGCACATTGTTCTCTGAACCATCTATTCTAGATCTCTCATGAAGTCCCTATCACACACACGATGACTCGCTTCCCTTGCGTCTCCGTACATAGGCCAATTTCAAACAACATCTACATTTTCTCCCTATCTATCGCCATTTATGGACACAAGCGCCCCTCTCTCGCCCCTCTCTTCCTCTCTCTCTCTCTCTCTCTCTCTCTCTCTCTCTCTCTCTCTCTCTCGCTAGCTCTCTCTCTCTCTCTCTCTCTCTCTCTCTCTCTCTCTCTCTCTCTCTCTCTCTCGCAGCAGCTCTCCACCCTCTCCACACACAATCGATGTCTCTTGAAATAGTCTGCTCCCCCCGCCCGCACCCATGCTATCCCGCTACTACACATGTCACACCATTCCCCCTACCCTTATACTAGGTTTACACCATTGTGGTCTCTCTACTCCACATACACACACTCCCTCTCACACACAAACGCGCGCACAAACACACACAAACACGCACAAACACCCATTAATCTGGATCCTCATCTCTCCCCATGTCCGCATGTGTATCTCGCACACTCGCTCTCTAATTATGTATATGTGTCTCCACGTTACACAACACAAAGCCCCATGTACATGTCTCTCTCTATCCTCCACACACATAGACACAAAGAATCTGTTATCATTGCCTCAGTCTATAGACATATCACACACACACTGTCTCTATCTCTCTCGCAAACACGCTCAACAAGGGTTTCCATGTGAATAACTTACCGTCTATTCATTAACAGTCGTGGCAGTACGGCGAACACGAGATGTGAAAAAGAATAAATCTACACGTGCTTAGACCACCTAGTATGACTACTAGGACTAGAGCAAGCCTAAAAGCGCGTCGCCGTCACCCGCTCCTTATCGGCGACGGGAAAACCTTTGTTTTACACAGTCGAGAAGTCATTGTGCTAAGGCCTCACATGCTGAGGCGTTGAATAGAATGTAGATGCTAGTTTACGGAAACAAGTATCGATAATACGTTTGTATCTACATACTTATATTTCTTCTCTTATAAAACACCGAGTTGGTGATGATGGTACGCGTGCCATCTTACAATATAGACCGTCTGATCTATATCTGACTGATGGAAATTAAACTAAAAGATACCCGCACACCTCTCCACATTTGCAGATAAGGCCTTCCCTCGTTCATCCTTATCTCCAACAACCTCATTGCCGAGCAATTAAGAAAGGAAGCCTTTGGAACAAACTGGCCTGGTGGCCGCTGCCGGCGTCGTCAATCCCCATGCATCCACTCAGTCCGACCACCAATCACCACCATGCCCCACTCCTCTGCACCTTATATCCTAATTCTTGAGATATCATTAGTTTGTACACATGGGATTACTCCCGCATGGGTCAATCACAACGAGTGTTTTTATAAAAAAAATGCATCTTGATGTTCCGTGCAATGCACAGATCTTTCTAGTACTCCTACAGAAGACTAAGTTGGTGATGATGGTGTGTCTGCCATCCGTCGTTTGTGACCATTCGATCTACATCTAACGACTATGAGGTAAGTTGTTGCCTTTTCTCACAAACATCCCACTTGTTTACCAATCTGCAGAAAAACCCATAATTAGTATCTTAAAACCAACCACATCCCTCCCTGACCTCACCAAAACAGCCCAAGGAATATATTCTAATTGAAACATAATATATCTCTAGTGATATATGTATATCAAAATTAGAGTGTTTTGTATCAAGTTTGTGAATAACTATTATTCTAATTATGATTCGCTGCAACACACATGAACATTGCTAGTATTTCCAACCATGCAATATTTTTCCCTAGTATTCCATAGTTTCGAGTTTTCCATCAAGATATTAGTCACTCATGGTTGATATTTACTTTCAATCATGTACACATATGCACTATGTAACTAGCCTTGCTTATTGGGTTCCAAAGCTTAACTTTCACTCCTACTTACAATATGTAGAGTATTTAACAAAAAACTACCACTTTCAACCAGCCCTTGGAAGAATCTATTGTACAAACAATAGCAAAAACATACCCGAAATTTCTTAATCCACGCCAAAAACTACTACCTACCGATTAGGTTAGTTTAAACCCATTTATGACAGGGTTGGCCCACACGTCCGTGCTGACGAGGCAGCTTAAACCAACACATTTTGTTTGACCGTTGACACGAGGGACCCACGTGTGACCTTCTATCATGTTATTCCCCCTCAAATCATTATTTTTCTTGAACATTACTTCAAACAGTACTGATGCATGTTCGTTGGTGGCGCCGTTGATGAGCGAGTTGGCCGCCGCTCCGTCGGATGGGCCGAACGCCGCGCTGGCCTCCGCACGGGTTGGCAGGCTGGCCCGAGCATGACTCACGAGCGAGCAAGCCGCCACGCTGGCCTTCGCTCGAGACAGATGGCTGGCCTTAGCACGGCGCGCGAGAGCAAGCCGCCGCGCCGCCGTGCCAATCTAGCTAGCAAACCTTGCAGACAAGCAGCTGGACAGAGCTATCTTGGCTAGCTAGCGGCCGCGAGCACCGAACGGAGTTGGCATCCGGGCTGCCGCAAGATGGGCTCCGCACCGCCGGTGGTTTTGACCATATACGCGAAAGCGGTAGCTCGCCCCATGGCGAGGATGACTAGGTGGACGGGCCGGAGGTAGGAGGTCACTCGGGGATTTTTGTGCAGACTGACATGTAGGTCCCATGATGTCTACTACACAACCTTCTTCTTGTAGACGTTGTTGGGCCTGCAAGTGGACAGGTTTGTAGGACAGTAGCAAATTTCCCTCAAGTGGATGACCTAAGGTTTATCAATCCGTGGGAGGCATAGGATGAAGA
The DNA here is from genome assembly GCA_021605205.1 of Aegilops longissima. NCBI lineage: Eukaryota > Viridiplantae > Streptophyta > Magnoliopsida > Poales > Poaceae > Aegilops > Aegilops longissima. The sequence goes on along the minus strand of CM038679.1, from coordinate 95,998,197 downwards.
TGGTCTCTCTCAAACAACCCTGCAACCAAATAACAAAGAGTCTCTTGTGTCCCCAACACACCCAATACAACGGTAAATTATATAGGTGCACTAGTTCAGCGAAGAGATGGTGATACAAGTGCAATATGGATGGTGGAAATAGGTTTTTGTAATCTGAAATAATAAAAACAGCAAGGTAACTAATGATAAAAGTGAGCGTAAACGTTATTGCAATGATAGGAAACAAGGCCTAGGGTTCATACTTTCACTAGTGCAAGTTCTCTCAACAATAATAACATAGATAGATCATATAATAATCCCTCAACATGCAACAAAGAGTCACTCCAAAGCCACTAATAGTAGAGAACAAACGTAAAGATTACGGTAGGGTATGAAACCACCTCAAAGTTATTCTTTCGGATCGATCTATTAAAGAGTTCGTACTAGAATAACACCTTAAGACACAAATCAACCAAAACCCTAATGTCACCTAGATACTCCATTGTCACCTCAAGTATCCGTGGGCATGATTATACGATATGCATCACACAATCTCAGATTCATCCAACCAACACAAAGTACTTCAAAGAGTGCCCCAAAGTTTCTACGGAGAGTCAAGAATGTGTGCCAACCCCTATGCATAGGTTCATGGGCGGAACCCGCAAGTTGGTCACCAAAACATACATCAAGAGGCACATGATATCCCATTGTCACCACAGATAAGCACAGCAAGACATACATCAAGTATTCTCATAAAAGACTCAATCCGATAAGATAACTTCAAAGGGGAAACTCAATTCATCACAAGAGAGTAGAGGGGGAGAAACATCATAAGATCCAACTACAATAGCAAAGCTCGGGATACATCAAGATCGTGCCATAGAGGGAACACGAGAGAGAACACGAGAGAGAGAGATCAAACACATAGCTACTGGTACATACCCTCAGCCCCGAGGGTGAGCTACTCCCTCCTCGTCATGGAGAGCGTCGGGATGATGAAGATGGCCACCGGTGATGGATTCCCCCTCCGGCAGGGTGCCGGAACGGGCTCCCGAGAGGTTTTTGGAGGCGACAGAGGCTTGCGGCGGCGGAACTCCCGATCTATCTTCATATTCGATGTTTTTATGGTACAAGGGAATATATAGGCGAAAAAGTCGGTCGGGGGTGCTCGAGGGGTCCACGAGACAGGGGCAGCATACAGAGGGGCGCCCCTATCTCTGGGCTCCTCGGTATCTTGACTTGATCTCAAGCCTCGAGGATGATATTCTTCCAAAAATCACGATGCCGAAGGTTTCATTCCGTTTGGACTCCGTTTGATATTCCTTTTCTTCGAAATACTGAAACAGGCAATAAAACAGCACTATGGGCTGGGCCTCCGGTTAATAGGTTAGTCCCAAAAGTAATATAAAAGTGTATAATAAAGCCCATAATCATTCAAAACACACAGTAATATAGCATGAATGCTTCATAAATTATAGATATGTTGGAGACGTATCAGCATCCCCAAGCTTAATTCCTACTCGTCCTCGAGTAGGTAAATGATAAAGAAAGAATTTATGAAGTGCGAATGCTAGATGGTGCACAAGTTTGATCAATGATAATTTCAATCACCTTTTCTAGCATGATAATATGTCATAACAGTAGTTCATCTCATAAAGCTTTTCATAACCAAGTAACAAGCAATTCACATGTTAAAGCATAGGCCATAGACTTTCTTGAAAACTAGCAAACTTCATTCTTAGTCATTAAACAATTGCAATTCATCCTATTTTCAGGAAGGGTCAATGTCAGAGCTTTGATTTAGCAAACTTCACATACTTAACTATCATATAGTCTTCTACAATTGCTAACACTCACGCAATACTTTTGGTTATGAAGTCCTAATCGAACACTAAGAAAGATAGGGGCTTATAGTGTTGCCTCCCAATGTATTCACCTTTGGGTGATGTCAATAATAGTAGTTCATGCTAACTTACATCCAATTGGATATATATATCAGGATCACCCCAACACAAAGTGCTTGCCAAAGGATAAAATGAAAAAGGGAAAGGTGAAGATCACCTTGACTCCTGCATAAAAGTAAAAGACATAAAGTAAAAGATAGGCCCTTCGCAGAGGGAAGCAGAGGTTGTCATGCGCTTTTAGGTTTGGATACACAAAATCTTAATGCGAAAGAACGTCACTTTATATTGCCCCTTGTATATGGACCTTTATTATGCAGTCCGTCACTTTTATTGCTGCCATAACAAGTTCGTACAAAGCTTATTTTCTCCGCACTAATAAGTCATGCATATTTAGAGAGCAATTTTTATTGCTTGCACCGATGACAACTTACTTGAAGGATCTTACTCAATCCATAGGTAGGTATGGTGGACTCTCATGGCAAAAACTGGGTTTAAGGATATTTGGAAGCACAAGTAGTATCTCTACTTGGTGCAAGGAATTTTGGCTAGCATGAGGGGGAAAGGCAAGCTCAACATGTTTGAATGATCCATGACAATATACTTTAACTGAGATGTCGGAAAACATAACCCATTACGCTTTCTTCCTTGTCTAACATCAACTCTTTAGCATGTCAAACTTAATGAGTGCTCCCAATTATAAAAGATGTCTAGCATAATGTATTTATATGTGAAATCTCTCTTCCTTAAATATTCTTTCATGAATTGTTCAAATGACCAATACAACGCTTGCTAACCTTCAATAAATTTACAACCTCTACTTATTAGATGTGAAGTCATAACTCCCCATGGGATAAGCAAATGAGACATATATAATTTCATATTTATAACAATCAATTCATTCAACAATTTACTCATAGGATATAAGTGAAGCACACGAGTAAATGACAAACTACTCCAAAAAGATATAAGTGAAGATCAATGTGTACCTAAATAATTATGTAACTATAAGAAGACTCTCTCTCATTAAAGAATTTCAGATCTTGGTATTGTATTCAAACAGAAAACAAAACAAAATAAAATGACATTGCAAGGATAGCACAACTAATGTGAAGAAGCAAAAACTTAGGCTCAACCGATACTAACCGATAGTTGTTGAAGAAGAAAGGTGGGATGCCTACCGGGGCATCCCCAAGATTAGATGCTTGAGACTTCTTGAAATATTATCTTGGGGTGCCTTGGGCATCCCCAAGCTTGAACTTTTGTGTATTCTTAATTCCTCTCATATCATGGTTTCTCTTTTTATCAAAAGCTTCATCCACACCAAACTCAACAAGAACTCGTGAGATAGGTTAGTATAAACCAATGCAAAACCTTATCATTTTCTACTGTAACAAATCACTAACATTATTATTCAAAATTGCATACTAAATGCCTCTGCATATTTAATACTCCTATCCTTAAATAGAATCATTAAACAATCAAACATATGCAAACAATGCAAACATAACAGCAATCTGCCAAAACAGTACAGTCTGTAAAGAATGCAAGAGTATCAATACTTCCCTGTCTCCAAAAATTATGAACTAAAATTCCCAATGTAATAAATTTATCAGAGCTCAATATGCAAAAAGATTCAACATTATACCACTCTCTGACTTTTCTAGGGAATTTTCGCAACAGCGGTAAACTTTCTGTTTTCAAACAGCAACATGTATACTAGCAAAATAAGCATGGCAAAGGCTATCCTTGACATTTTTATTGGAACTAAAGATGCAAAACATTATTCTAAATAACATCAGCAAAAACTAACAAGATAAAATGACGCTACAAGCAAAACACATATCATGTGGTGAATAAAAATATAGCTCCAAGTACAGTTACCGATGAACGAAGACGAAAGAGGGGATGCCATCCGGGGCATCCCCAAGCTTAGGCTCTTGGTTGTACTTGAATATTACCTTGGGGTGCCTTGGGCATGCCCAAGCTTAGGATCTTTCCACTCCTTATTCCATAGTCCATCGAATCTTTACCCAAAACTTGAAAACTTCACAACACAAAACTTAACAGAAAACTCGTGAGCTCCGTTAGCGAAAGAAAACAAAACACCACTTCAAGGTACTGTAATGAACTCATTATTTATTTTTATTGGTGTTAAACATACTTTATTCCAACTTCTCTATGGTTTATAAACTATTTTACTAGCCAAAGATTCATCAAAATAAGCAAACAACACACGAAAAACAGAATCTGTCAAAAACAGAACAGTCTGTAGTAATCTGTAACTAACGCAAACTTCTGGAACTCCAAAAATTCTAAACTAAATTGGTGGACCTGGGGAATTTGTCTAGAAATCATCTTCAAAAAGAATCAACTAAATAGCACTCTTCAGTAAAAAGTTGAAGCTAATCTCGTGAGCGCTAAACTTTCAGTTTTTTACAGCATGATCATAAAGACTTCACCCAAGTCTTCCCAAAGGTTCTACTTGGCACAAACACTAATTAAAACATGAAAACACATCTAACCAGAAGATAGATGGATTATTTATTCCTAAACAGAACCAAAAAGTAATAAACTAAAATAAAATTGGGTTGGCTCCCAACAAGCGCTAACGTTTAAAGCCCCTAGCTAGGCATGATGATTTCAATGATGATCACATAAAAGATAAGAATTGAAACATAAAGAGAGCATCATGAAGAATATTACTAGCACATTTAAGTCTAACCCACTTCCTATGCATAGGGATTTTGTGAGCAAACAACTTATGTGAACAAGAATCAACTTGCATAGGAAGGTAAAACAAGCATAACTTCAAAACTTTAAGCACATAGAGAGGAAACTTGATATTATTGCAATTCCTACAAGCATATGTTCCTCCCTCATAATAATTTTCAGTAGCATCATGAATGAATTCAACAATATAACCATAACCTAAAGCATTATTTTCATGATCTACAAGCATAGAAAATTTACTACTCTCCACATAAGCAAAATTCTTCTCATTCAGAATATTGGGAGTATCATAAGAGACTTGAACACTAAAAATTGTTTCCACATTAAAAGAGTACCGTTCAGAAAAAGGGTAATCATAATCATGACAAGATATGTAGATATAATCATCACTACTTTTTATAGCATAAGTTTCATCACAATAATCATCATAAGTAGCAACTTCGTTCTCATCATAATCGATTGAAACCTCTCCCAAGAAGGTGGAATCACTAAATAAAGTTGACACTCTTCCAAATCCACTTTCATGTTCATTACAATAAGATTAAACATCCTCCAAAATAGTGGGATCACTACTTCCTAAAGTTGACACTCTTCGAAACCCACTTTCATCAATATAATCATCATACGTAGGAGGCATGCTATCATCATAACAACTTTGCATATCAAAACTTGGGATGCTAAAAATATCATCTTCATTAAACATAGCATCCCCAAGCTTGGGACAAACATAAATTTCAGCAAATATGTTCTCAAATATTTCATTCTCATCAAACATAGCTTCCCCAAGCTTGGGCTCTTTCATATCATAAGCATAATCACTCTCATCATTAAAAATATTGATCGCACCAATAGTATAGCAATTATCATCATCACAATGAGTAGTAGGAGCAACATCATTTGGAAGGGATACCTTTTTACCTTTGTTGCGCCTTCTTTTCCTTTTCTTTTTCACATTATGTGTGGGTTCAACCTTCCCCTTTGAGCTCCTTATTGACGAGATTGGTTGAATAGAAAGCTCCTCCTCGTTACCTAATTCATCATAAGAAATAATAGGAGGATATTGGGAAGTCTCTTCCCTTTCATTAGTATTCTCATCATCTTATATTTGCTTTCTTTTCTTTATGTAATTGGCAATTTAAGGATTTTCAATGCAATTCACCGCACAATACAAATAAATCTTCTCTAGATCAATATCAAGGAATTTCATATGGGAAAATTCTGGAAGGTCCTTAAGTAAACGTTTCAACTCTTCATAACCCAAAAGCAAACTAAGTTCATTATAATGTGCAAGGGAAATCAAATCATCACAATTTTTGGACACAATTCGGTCATGAAATAATTTGCATTGGAGATGTAAATGACCACGTTCATTGCAAAGTTCACAAGTACGGCAAAGGAAATTCAAATTTTTAGCACTCACATCTAGCCTTTCTTGCAACCATTTAGTTTATAAATGCTTATGCCTCTTGCAATAAATATCTTCTCTATTTGGTGTGTTCATGCAAACATGCACTCCACAAAAGTTGACATGCTCATAAGAGATATTTTCATCATAACTAGTGCAATCATCATTAGTACTATGGATATTCAAGGAGTTTATACTAACAACATTGCAATCATGCTCATCATTCAAAGATTCAGTACCAAGCATTTTAATGCACTCTTCTTCTAGCACTTGAGCACAATTTTCCTTTCCATCAAACTCACGAAAGATATTAAAAAGATGAAGCGTATGAGACAAACTCAATTCCATTTTTTTGTAGTTTTCTTTTATAAACTAAACTAGTAATAAAACAAGAAACAAAAAGATTTGATTGCAACATATAAAGATATACATTCAAGCACTCACCTCCCCGTCAACGGCGCCAGAAAAGAGCTTGATGTCTACTACACAACCTTCTTCTTGTAGACGTTGTTGGGCCTGCAAGTGCACAGGTTTGTAGGACAGTAGCAAATTTCCCTCAAGTGGATGACCTAAGGTTTATCAATCCGTGGGAGGCGTAGGACGAAGATGGTCTCTCTCAAACAACCCTGCAACCAAATAACAAAGAGTCTCTTGTGTCCCCAACACACCCAATACAATGGTAAATTGTATAGGTGCACTAGTTCGGCGAAGAGATGGTGATACAAGTGCAATATGGATGGTAGAAATAGGTTTTTGTAATCTGAAATATTAAAAACAGCAAGGTAAATAATGATAAAAGTGAGCGTAAATGGTATTGCAATGATAGGAAACAAGGCCTAGGGTTCATACTTTCACTAGTGCAAGTTCTCTCAACAATAATAACATAGATAGATCATATAACAATCCCTCAACATGCAACAAAGAGTCACTCCAAAGCCACAAATAGCGGAGAACAAACGTAAAGATTATGGTAGGGTACGAAACCACCTCAAAGTTATTCTTTCGGATCGATCTATTAAAGAGTTCGTACTAGAATAACACCTTAAGACACAAATCAACCAAAACCCTAATGTCACCTAGATACTCCATTGTCAGCTCAAGTATCCGTGGGCATGATTATACGATATGCATCACACAATCTCAGATTCATCCAACCAACACAAAGTACTTCAAAGAGTGCCCCAAAGTTTCTACCGGAGAGTCAAGAACGTGTGCCAACCTGTCGGGGATATACCCCGCGGTATGATCCGACTGGAGTTGTAAACTGGCTGGGACTTGGTAAACCGGCGGGTGATAAACCGGCGGAGAGTTAAGACAGAGAGTCAAGACAGATGGCTAAGACAGACGGTAAACCGGCTCGTGGTAAACCGGCAGACAATGTTAAACCGGCAGACAATGTTAAACCGGCAAACAGTGATAACTGGGTTGTTAGGGGTTATGAAGCCCGAGATGTTATGAAGCCCAAGATGTTAAGAAGCCCATGAAGATAAGTTAGAATAGTTAAGTCTTAAGTCCGAGTTGGACTCTACATGTAACCCGCCTCTTCGACATATATAAGGAGGGGTAGGGCTCCCCAAAGAGGGACAAGCTACAAGCAAGAAGAAACAATCTTAGGGCTAGACACAAAGAGGAGAGCGGTTCTGACGACTCCTCGTGATGATAATGAGACCTAGCCTCAAACAACATGTAGGGTTTTTACCGGATGATGTTTCCCGGGGCCCGAAGCTGTCTAAATCCTTGTCTTCTGTTGCGTCTCTCGATTCCGCTCAACCCCTCTCAAGCTACCACATAGAGGCATTGGCCTCACGACTAAGTCCTGACACTAAGGACATCTGACATGTTAATTCCACGACAGTTGGCGCCCATCATGGGTCCTACGCACGGTGGTGTTGAGTTCTTGAAGGGATTTCTCTGATGGATCGAGAAGCTCATGTTTGTCCGGATGAAGAAGAGCCAGCACGAAAAAGATCTACGTCATCAGCATGCAGATTGAGAAAAAGATTTTAGGGTTACGTGTGGTACGGTCACACGTTGGTAATTTGTCGAGTCTGCAACGAGAGTTTGCCGCGATTCTGCAATCACAAATTGCGTCGAGACAGATTGGGATTTTCCACTTCAAGTCCCGAGAAGACCCGCCAGAGCATATCCAGCCATCAACTACCCCAAAAAAAAGATCCATCAGCTGCTTCAGGCAGCCGTCGAATCACGCCGCTCCTGAACCGCCTCCGCGGGATCGCCCGCTCTCTGGTCTGGGATGGTTGCTGTGGCTGTAAACTACCGCCCGTTGGAGTCTCCTCTGCAAGCTCGTTCACGCGCCCTTCCACCACAGACTCGCCGGGATCCTCCGAGCCGTCTTTGCAGCTGACCAACACCATGGATGCCTCAAACCGGTGGGTCTTCTCCTCTCAAGTCGCCGGTTCATCTCCACCGTCGCCCGGCCTACGGATCACCAGCTTTAAACCGCCGTCCGCTAGGACCGACTTCAAGTGGCTTCCGCGTCGCGTTGAGCCACCGTTATGTGGGCCCTGCTTGCGAATCCCCATCGCCGACGAACCGGGATCCTTGGTTATCTTTGTGATGAGCTGCGCCTGGGTTTGTTTCTAAACCGCCGTCGCCACTGTCCCGTCCGAACGACCGCATCCGCTGGTTTCTTCCAATGGTGTGAACCGGCCCTGTTACTATGAATCGCCGCCACCGGATCGCCTACTGTTTTTTGAATCACTGTTCGAGCACTGCCTCAGCCAAGGCTTCATCAAACTGCTGCCGGATGCCAAACCGTCTTCGTCTGAATCATGGCCAGGCCGTTGCCTCGTCCCACCGTCGCGGTCTCCGTTACTTTCAACCATAGTCGTGGTCGACCGTCTCTATGACCTCAGCTCCGCGAGCCGCCCTCAAATCGGTGTTTCCACGTTGAGCTGTCATAGCCTCCGCTGCTGCAGGTCAGAGTGGTCCTGTCTTCAAATCGCCTCGAGCCACCCCTGCAGCATGGCCACCATGGCTTGACTAGTGCGCCAAACCGATGCCACCATCGCAGCCTCGTGCCGTCACTAAGTCGCCTCACCGAGCGCCGCCCTGGTCGAGCCGCTGCTGGGCCTCACTTTGCCTTCTTCACCGGGTCACCTCTGCCTAACACCTGCTGCTCCGTCCCGCTTCAACCGCCGCCTCGTCGGGTCACATCTACCCGCGGCCGACGCCGGTTCTACCCTGCCTGAGCTGCCGCCGGTTTCCTCCAAAGTTGCCATGGCTGTGCACTGTTCCGAGCCACAAGCCGCCTCCACTTGAGGGCCGGGCCGCCGGAATGAGTCGCCGAATCACTGCCGCTGACCTCCTTCTAAGCTATCAAATCGCCTGAGCTAAACCGGCCGGCCTCCACCACAAACCGCCTCCGCCGTCGTCTCAACAAGCGCCCGTCCGCGCGGCTCCCCTCCCTTCACCTCGCCGGTTCACCTCCGCTGGCATAACCAAAGCCGGTCCACTGGCCTTCGCCTTCCTGTCTGCCGCCAAGTCGCCGCCTGGAGCCACCACTCATTTCAAAGCGGGCCGCCACGCTCGCCTCAAACCGTAGCCACGCCACTGAGCCGTCGGCGCCCCTCCATCTCTGTCAACCGCCCCAGCTTCTGATCCGGTTCATCTTCGCTGGTTGACTCCAGTTTGCTACGTCAGGATTACTTTGACCTGATTCGCCACTCAGAGGCGCCAGACCCGTGATCTGCCGTCGCTCACCTCTGCTTGAGCTGCTCCACGCCGGGAGCCGCTGGCCAGCCTCCATTTCAACAACAGCAGCACAGAGCCGCTTGCAGCTGCGCTTCTGCTGTCCCGTTCGCCGGTCAACCGCTGCCTCCGCTTTAGCTGGCTTTGGCCTTAAATTGACACTGCGGTCGGATGCTGCCGTGCCTCGTTCTCCAGTAATACGGATCTCGAAGTCTTGCACTCTTTGCAATTTTCTCTCGCCGCTACAGTAAACCGGCTATGGTCAAGTCGCCGTAAGCCTTGTTTTCCTCCAGACGATCGAGTTAGGTACACGCACATGCAAGGGATTTGACCAGCTGTGGTGTCCTCTATTTGAACGAGACAATAGTAGGAATCCTACTACTGCAAATTAGTACTCTGCCACGGTTGGAAAAAGTTGATCTACAAATTTTCTATTAGCTAAAACTGCTACAAGGGGAGCGACCAGATCGGATCAGCCTTGGCAAATTCATACAGGAAATATACACCAAGAAGACTGAAGCTACCACGTGGTCAGACAATCCATCATGCTACTAGATGTTGTTGCTTTCGTTGGAAGTCATGGACAATTGCTAGTACGGTTGCATGAAATAACTCCCAGGGTCTGATGGAAAATTGCTTTGGTTGAAAGTCCATTGGTTGCCAAAGGTGCAAGCAGAGTACATGCATATTCTTGGAGTAGTACAATGCTATGGCCGGTTTACCATCATGTTAAGACAAGAGAAGACCATGTGGAGTACTGAAAAAAAATCGTGGAAGCAGTATAATTCGGATCAATTGAAAACCGACGACCGACATGACTGGCTCGACGTCCCAGGAAAAGATCAGGTGCTATCCACCTTATTTATTTTTTAATACACTTTAAGTTCCTCCGGGAACAATTATCCTCCCTTTAATATTTTTTGTTCCATGATCATGGCAGAGACGACAATATCATCTGTCATCCAAATACATCAGGACAATTATTCACCGTCGAAGTGGAGTTATATCGCGGATATGGGGTGCATACCATCGTCATGTTGCACTAACCTTTATCCGTGCTGCCGTGCTCAATGGAAGTGCTTGCGCTGCCACCCTTGCAGTCTGGTCTACATCAACACACCGGGCCGCACCTGTCTGCATGAGCTATTTATTGCGTATGAGCAAGTCACAACTTGGGTAGCCCGGTTTTATTCCAATAAATTGGAGGCAAATTATCATTCAGCCGCAGTCTGCACTGGATGGATCAATGGACGTACGCACAAATCACTGCCACTACAGGTTGGTCAACTTCAAATAGCCAGTTGGAAGGAACCATTGGCCGAGTTGCTGACACGGCTCATACGGGATCATCTATAATCCGCCGCAGTCACCTCAACCTTCTATGGATTTACATCGCGTTATTAACACCGATGATATATACCTTCTGCTATGGTCAAAGTACGGAGAATCTCAAGACAACTCCTTGAGTCATCTTAAGACTCGGGGGCTACGATGATATGACGCAACAAGTCTTGCCAGTTTCAGAAAATTCAAGTGCCCCAGGATGTTGAAGGGAAACCCGGTCCCGGAGGCTATTGTTATATTGATGAAAATTTAAAGGCTGTTAGAAATATTCTGGCTCACAATGATGCTTCCGTTTTATAGTCCGGCTTAAGGGGAATCCCGTCTCCCACACAGCGCTGAAGCTCTTAGTATCTGGTTCAAATCCAGTTTAAGAGGAAACTATCTCTTGCAAAGCTCTGAAGCTCTCAAATCCGGTTTAAAAATGTCCGATTCAAAAAGGAATTAACTTCTTGCAAGTTCGAGTTTAAAGGCCGTCAGAAAATTTCTGGCTTAAAATGAAGATTCCGGTTTAAAATCTGGTTCAAGGGAAAGATGTCTCCCACACAGCGCTGAAGCTCTTAGTATCCGGTTTAACGTCCGGTTCAAGAAGGATTTATCTCTTGCAAAAACTTAAAGGGTGCCAAAGAGGACCTGCTGCCATGATGTGCGGTTCAAACATGGGTATCATGCCTTATTGGCTTATCATATTATTGATCACTTGGGGGCTTGGTCGTGTCTGAACCATAGTCACACCTCTTGATCGGCGCAATGCCACAGCATCACTTGGGGACTTTGGTCGTGTCCGAACCATAGCAACGCCATTTGGTAGGCGAAAAGCCACAGCATCACTTGGGGACTTGGTCATGTCTGAACCATAGTCACGCCTCTTGATCGACCTAGTGCCACGGCATCACTTGGGGCTTTGGTGAACCGAACCATCACTACACCTCTTGATCGGTGTAATGCCAACACATCATTTGGGTACTGGCTGACTTGAACCATAGCTACGCCTTTTTGGGGCATGGTCTTGTCGAGACCATGGTAATACCTTGATCGGCTCAAAGCCTCATTTGCAATGGTTTTATCTTTGCCTTTGCTTCTGTTTTTCTTTTGATAAAATATTTTTTCATTGCGTTTCCAACCAACATTATTAAATCGGTTCAAGCTATCGATTCTGATTGACGGAACACGATTAAATCATAATCCGGAGACTATCAGCCCGATCTGGTTTCGACTATAAGTCATGACATATATTTGGATTGCGCCATTGGAATCATGCGCTCATAAATCATTGGATTATATTATTCAAATCTTCAAATAGCCAACATGGCTAGATTTTATTATGGTTATCAATAACCAGTATTATGATTGAGGTTTTCAAAGTCGCTTCAGCGCAATGGATATAATTTATTCTACAATGGAAGGAATAGTCCCGAGTTGTTGCAGGCTTACAACTCGGCACTTGGGGGCTACATTATTTAAGTTGAGATTACATCAAATATGCAAGTCTCATGTCGCTGCAAGCATGCACCATGATACTTGGGGGCTAATGCAAAATCATTATTTGCTCATCTTATTGAAGACCCGACTTATCACATTATAATGAGCCGGCCCTTGGGGGCTACCAATTGCTCCTGTCAACAATTCAAGGTACAAAGCTTTTTATCCATTATATTGAAGGGTCCACTGCTTGGTTGGTAAAGCACAAGGCTCTTAACCTTGTGGACGTGGATTCAAGCCCCATGATGGGGGTTACATCATATGCTGTTATTTTCGTTGAAGTATATATCAAGTCCCAGCTCAATATTATCTTACTGAGCCAGCCCTTGGGGGCTACACGTTGTTCTTCAAAGTTTACATGATTATATTTACAAAGTCCCTGCTCACTATTGCATAATGACCCGGCCCTTGGGGGCTACACTATTTAAAGTTTTTATGAGCATCAAGCAATTACAAGTCCCAGGTTGCTGCAAGCATGACAACCCGGCACTTGGGGGCTATATATGTGGAATACTCAATTCTGACTAGTGATTGAGATGAACAACCTGGATTTCTTCAAGATTGTGATATTTATATTGAAGCAAGTCTTAAGCTGTTGCTATGCTACCTTCTTAAGACTTGCGGGCTACAAGTGATAGGCATATAAGAGGTATATTTTCAAGCTGGATGTTAACTACAAGTATGACCCGGTGCTATCAATATTTATAAACCGGTGATCTTGGCAATAATAAACCGGCAAGTTCTACGTCCTTAAACGGGCTGAAGATCAGATGAGTATTTCAAAGACCAATATTTTTGTTAAGCATTGGGAGCTGAGTCAAAGAACTTATTCTTCACAATATTTCTCTGTGACAAACCAATGTCAGCAAATTGATTATGAAGCTGGCCTATTGACCTAGATTTTCTAGAAGGAAATGACAAGGATTTAAAGATGCTCAGGATCAGTTTAACATGGATAAATCCAAATTAAACTAGGGGCCAATGTCGGGGATATACCCCGTGGTATGACCCGGCTGGAGTTGTAAACCGGCTAGGACTTGGTAAACCGGCGGGTGGTAAACCGGCGGAGAGTTAAGACTGAGAGTCAAGACAGGTGGCTAAGACAGACGGTAAACCAGCTGGTGGTAAACCGGAAGACAATGTTAAACCGGCAGACAATGTTAAACCGGCAAACTGTGATAACTGGGTTGTCAGGGGTTATGAAGCCCGAGATGTTATGAAGCCCAAGATGTTAAGAAGCCCATGAAGATAAGTTAGAATAGTTAAGTCTTAAGTCCGAGTTGGACTCTACATGTAACCGCCTCTTCAACATATATAAGGAGGGTAGGGATCCCCAAAGAGGGACAAGCTACAAGCAAGAAGAAACAATCTTAGGGCTAGACACAAAGAGGAGAGCCGGTTCTGGCGACTCCCTCGTGATGATAATGAGACCTAGCCTCAAACAGCATGTGGGGTTTTACGGATGATGTTTCCCGGGGCCCGAAGCTGTCTAAATCCTTGTCTTGTGTTGCGTCTCTCGATTCCGCTCAACCCCTCTCAAGCTACCACATAGATGCATAAGTTCATGGGCGGAACCCGCAAGTTGGTCACCAAAACATACATCAAGTGGCACATGATATCCCATTGTCACCACAGATAAGCATGGCAAGACATACATCAAGTGTTCTCATAAAAGACTCAATCCGACAAGATAACTTCAAAGGGGAAACTCAATTCATCACAAGAGAGTAGAGGGGGAGAAACATCATAAGATCCAACTACAATAGCAAAGCTCGGGATACATCAAGATCGTGCCATAGAGGGAACACGAGAGAGAGAGAGAGAGAGAGAGAGAGAGAGAGAGAGAGAGAGAGAGAGAGAGATCAAACACATAGCTACTGGTACATACCCTCAGCCGAGGGTGAACTACTCCCTCCTCGTCATGGAGGCGCCGGGATGATGAAGATGGCCACGGTGATGGATTCCCCCCCGGCAGGGTGCGGAGCAGGCTCCGAGAGGTTTTGGGAGGCTCTGAGAGGCTTGCGGTGGCGGAACTCGATCTACCTTCATATTCGATGTTTTTAGGAGTGCGAGGAATATATAGGCGAAAGAAGTCGGTCGGGGGTGCTCAAGGGGTCCACGAGACAGGGGCCACGCATACAGCAGAGGCGCCCCTATCTCTGGGCTCCTCGGTATCTTTGACTTGATCTCAAGCCTCCAGGATGATATTCTTCCAAAAAATCACGATGTCGAAGGTTTCATTCCGTTTGGACTCCGTTTGCTATTCCTTTTCTTCGAAATACTGAAACAGGCAATAAAACAACAATATGGGCTGGGCCTCCGGTTAATAGGTTAGTCCCAAAAGTAATATAAAAGTGTATAATAAAGCCCATAATCATTCAAAACACATAGTAATATAGCATGAATGCTTCATAAATTATAGATACGTTGGAGACGTATCATCCCACAAGTCATAATGCCCGGTCGAATAGAAGGTGTTGACTTAATGGGCGACATGGGCTTGTCAGAGGTTAGATTCTAACCCTGAACTAACTCTAACCAAAGTGGTGTTTGGATGGCAGGGTTAGATTGACAACAAATGTATCCAAACAGGGCCATGGGTTGAAACGTGCCTATAATGGCACTTTGTAGAGTAGTCGTTTCTTGGTAGGGCTGGTTGGTAAGAGCATGTACAATGGTTGATAAGGTAGTCTTATCTTAAGTCTGCCACGTATGCAAGTGGTAGTAGTTTCTTGGCATTATTGGTGGTTTCTTTCATTATTAGGGGTTTCTTGTAAGGAACAATGTACTACTAGTGACAAAAGGCGATTCTAGGTTGCGTTGTACTCCAACGAGTACTACTAGTGGTCGCGGGAGTGTATACCTCGTTTTGTGGGTTCGATCCCGGCCGAACGCATGACTGCCTTTTGTTTAAATAGTAACTTTGCTGCGAGCCAATATTTTACACGGGTAGTTTGAGTTTCGAAGTTAAACAGATGTGCGGCACCACAATCTGGGTGCACTGGATAGCCTAGCCACGTGAATGGGTTTTCCTTCCCAGCATCTCGTGGCTCGCGTGCTCGCCCTAGCCGCACCTCGCTTGCAGCTTCCACATCAGCTAGTAGCATATTTAAACTAGAGGAGTCGGAAAAGCCTGGCGGGGCATTGGGAGCTGTGCAATATGGTCTGTACGTAAAGTGCCCTACTACTACTCTGTAGCTTGTAGCGCTGCACGCATGGACTTCACTCCATTATCGTCTCTACTATAAAAGAAATTCCTCTTGATGTGTTTTTTTAACTAAGGCAAAAGGTTTGCTTCATCTCATTCACAAAGAAGGAACTACTAACAAAGTTCAACGAGATCCATTACACCTCCACAAATGGAAGCGAAAAGCCTAGTCTCACTGTATCAAATAACTCAAATGTTACTGCCCATGATAACCGTCGCTAATAAACAGGCTGCTAGTGTGTGCGTGAGAGGAGGCGGCTGAGTAGGCCAGCTACGTGAGAGGGCGGCTGAATAGAGCACGGGAGTACCCACTAGGCCGATCTGCAGTGTACTTTCCTGCATTGATAGTACAGCGATGGTTCTAGATAACAGTAGTACCCTCCACTTCCAACTGTAGCTCCTTGGCCCTGAGATTCAAGAGTTCAAAACTCGTGCACTATACTAGAAGTACAGTACATTGCACTACTAGTTGAGAAAATAGTACTAATACTGCTATAGTGCAATCACGTACCCTCAAATCACATAATGTAAGGCGTTTTTGACACTAGTTGGTGTGTACAAAAAATAGCAAAAACATACCCAAAATTTCTTAATCCACGCCAAAAACTACTAGCTAATGCCAAAAATTTCTTACTAGTGTTATTATTTACAGATAATGCAATTCCGTAATGTCCCATAATGCTAGTACTAGTAGGAAATAATAGCCTCACCCCTTCGCTAAGGAACGATCTACAGTTGGAAGGGACGAGGCCCTGCGGTTACTACGCTCTTATCTCCTCCTCGCCAGTTCCCCTCCCCCCGAAAAGAAGGCAGTTCGTCGCTGCTCCCATGGATTCGCCAGGCGATTCTCCTCCTCGCCAGGGCTGGGAGACCTTGGGCGATGATCCTCTGGGAGAAATCGCATGCCGCTCCGACATCCTCACCGCCGCAAGACTCGGTGCTTCCTGCACCAACTTTTTCAAGACGGTGCTTAAAATGGCTTGGGAAAAGGCCATGCTTGTTGGTCTTCCATGCGTCCTCAAGGAGAAGGTTCTTCTATGGGACAATCCTTCAAACAGTCCACCGCTCCCTGGCCATGGTTGCACGTTGACTCCGCTAGAGTTGCCGACGTTGAGAGGTAGTCGGATTTTGTCCGATGAGCAGGTCAGTAATGGAGTTTGATCATGCAGTACTTAGTTATTCCATTTCCATCCCGTAATTTCTCCGCTGTCCACCGTCTTATATATAGGTCTGGGTCGGTGCCAACGAAGATTGGCTTGCATACCTCCGGCCGGATAGCACCATCATTTTGCACAACATCCACAGTAGTGCGGCCGTTCCGGTAGACCCCTTCTCCACCATTGGGATCGGCCTTCCGGACTGGCTGGGCTTGAATATGTATGATGATGCCTACATGAGATTGCAGAAGATAGCAATTGCGGACCCGCCGACAAAGTGACGCGGCTACGACGATTACTATCTCATCGCGGTGTTCGACATAAGGATTGCCATCAATGCAAGAGGCAGTAATGGTAGAGGCTGGCGCATGTTGGCGGCGGCAGATTTGTACCCCTACACGTTCGAAGACGTTGTCCGCCATCTAGGCCGCATCTTCGCGGTGACAAGCCAGGGGACTTGTTTCATCTTGTTGCCATCCTACGGTACGGGAGATTACAAATGGAATGCACAAACCATCATTTGCATCCCTAACGGTACTCCATTATTTTGCAGGGACCAGTCATCCCGCGATCAATATAAGATCGACGATCCTGGATGTGCATTTGCATCCACAATTCGGTCTAACCTGGAACCTTGTAGCTGACTTTGGCATATTGGGATCAACTATCTTAGCAGTCGTTACCCATGGTACCACTGATGTGCAACATGGTCACATAATCTCCACGATTGGACCGTCACCATCTACCTAGGTATTCCATTTTTTAACCCTCTCGCCTTCTCTTTCATTGTTGTACTAATACTCTACTTACGTACTAGTAAGAGTACTTTTTACCTTGGAGGACGCGTATAGCTAGCTAGGCCCTTGAAGACTTGAACCCACTAGCTGCCACCATTTTTGTTTTTCCATGTCTTACTATCTCATCAATGTAGCCAAGAGTGGCTATATATAATAAGCCAGTTATTTTAGTTCCTCTATACCGGAGTAGTACTATTTGCTGCACAGTATTACTGACCGCCATATTTGAGCACAACATTATTATGCATGGACCTTGACTATGTACATCACCATGTGTCCAGATCTGAGATGCCGCGTGTACCAGATGAACGGCGCTGAGTTCGACCCCCGTGATGCTACGTGGGTGCCTAGGAACACTCTTGGAGAGTACTCGCCTTTCATTAGGGACAACTACCCCATTGTGAAGCGGATGCCACCTTCCGTGCACGACATGGAAGGCCTGCCGTTCATGAAGCATGGTTGTGTCTTGATGCGCACCGCGGATGAGCGACATCTTTGGGACACGCTATCCCTGATTTATGCCGCTTCAGCTTGGATGAGTCTCCATCGTGTGGAACCGGACTAGAAAGCTGCGACAATGATTCCGTTGCCCACCGCTATGGATCATGCCATCCATGAAGAACACAGGGACTGGAACACGGAGGAGGACATGTAGCCCATCTATAACGTGTAAGTGGAGTACGGTAAATTGTGAACAGTAGTGCTGTGAATATATGTAGACTAGTCGTGCACAAATTTATCACATGAATTGGAGATGAACTTGTGTGGCATACTGGCATTTGTCCTTTAGAATTTATTACTAGTAAATGTGTTATGTGTACTTGCAACTTATGTGGTTGTTGCACGGGCTCCAACACGCTCTTTGATAAAAAAAGGTGGCACAACTTTGGATATACGTGACGTGGCGGCATCATACAGTAGCATCGTTCGCTATAGTTGTAGTATGCTCCTAGTAGGACGACAACTCCTATAAAACCTTGCGCTTGGCTCTTTGCCTCTTCGGAAGGTTCAACGGTTTGTACTCGTGTGAACCTTGCACTTGGCTCTTCGCCTCTTCGGAAGGTCCAACAATGATGATACTAAAATACACATTATGCTTCTGGCAATCTGACACCGATTTAACTGCTGCATGTCCACCGCGAGGGAGAGGGAGAGGGAGAGGGAGAGGGAGCTGTAGTCAAAACCCTCTCCTCGTCCTGCGAACCACCGCGCGTGTGGGCGAGGGAGAGGCGTAGTAAGCAAGCTTCTCCTCGTTCGGCGAGTTGACGGGACACATCAAATCAGTACTAGTACTAGTCCATACTGCGTCCTTTCTAGTTAATATGGCTTAATTTGAAACGAGAAAAATACACTGGCTGTCAACGTACGTAACAATACGCTCTTTACGGTCACTATATATAGTTTTGCGGTAATTATACGATCACTAGCTCATCATAGAGCACCGTATTGCACCCTCTTGGTAGCCACGATCAGCGTGGCACTTTGTTGGTGGTTAAATTGTCACCTAGTTTACGGGTCCCACATCGGTTGGCGAGCAAAGAAATCAGCTAAAAAACAAAGAGTGTAGTACATCTATACTTCCAATGCATTTAGCCTTTAATCTAAATCGATATTGATTGACTAATGCACCAAATTGTGCTCTAGGTATAGGCTACATGTCTATCCATAATTACAGCATGCAACGACCTTCATTTAATCTTCTTCTCTCAATGGTTGCATGCACACATAAGTCTGCTACTTTTGGGCGTTAATTATGCCCTGGTCAATGTGTAATTCTCTAAATGTACAGTCTTTCACGGACATAGGGAGTAGGTTGAGCACTTGAGCGTGAGCGTGTGTGTTGCGTCGTGTGCTGTGTGCCGCATGGGTGTGTGAGTGTTGCGTGCGTCCATGTGTACGTGTGAGTGTTGCATGTTGCATGCATGCATGCATGCATGGGGCTTACTCCCTCACATTGACATGTTCATATTTCAAGCTTCCTCTGTTCCATCCATATGGTGATACTCCCTCTGTTCCCAAATACGGAGTAAAATCCTCCCTCTGTTCCCAAATACGGAGTAAAATCGTCCCTCTGTTCCCAAATGCAAAGTATTTGTCTTTCTAGAGATTTCAACAAGTGACTACGTACGGAGGAAAATGAGTGAAGTGAGTGTAGAGGCATAGGGATAATGTGGAAAGGAAGTCTTCGCGATCCATTATTCCCCATATGATCAGAGAGAACTATTCAACTAGTCTTCGCAGTGAAGTGACAATACACGCTGCAGCAGATGGGACACTTAATTAACAAGCTGAACCAGCGTGTTGGTGTTACAAAATCAGCCTTACCCAGTACTGCCATCATGTTTGCCGATGAAACGCTTACATCCTCCATTAACTGACATATGGGCCCTCTTGTGGTAGACCCACATGTCATCAGTGTAACTATTTACAATCCGAAGGACGGTATATCCTGGTAGTAGTAGTAGTAGAATTGAGATTTAATGCACTTTCTTCCCCGTCTTTCACTCTTCTTCCTCCTCTGTTCTTCTTCCTCGTCTCTTCCCCATCGTCGGCCGCACACCATTTCCCCCCGCTCACTGCTCGCCCGCCCGCACTATCTTCCTTGGTAGCTCGCGCGTACCATATCCCCCTGCTCAATGCTCAGCCACATGAGGAGAAGCTTCTTCACTCGCCCGCCTGAATCCACTTCCCCGCTGGCTCGCAGGCACCGAAAACCCCAATGGCAGAACCGACTGACACGTAGAGCCGCGATTGGAATTCCCTCCCCGATATTCTCTTGGAGCAGATCTGTAATCGTATGGACCTACTCAGCACCGTCCGTCTGGCCGCATACTCGGTGTCTTTGTACCGTCTACTCATCTGCAATCGGCCGACTCTTTTCAAGACACCCTGCTTGCTGATGCCCGATCCTCGCAGGTGGCCCAGACACCGACTTGAAGATCCTACGGAGGTTGCCGTGGTGCCCCTCGACATGCTAACACTACTCGTCCACCTGTCCTTCATGTGCGGCCACTACTGGGCGGGCATGAAGGCCAACTGGATCGTCCTCATCCACCAATCCGGTAGTCCATGGCGTCTCGTGGATATCTACACCCAGCGAGAGATCACCCTTCCATCTTTGGATACCGCCGCCATCGAGCCTTGTGGCCCGCCGGACACTCCTTCCTACTACGCACGAGACGCGTCGAGCTTTTGGCTCGACCTCTGTTTGCTGAAGGTTGTAATCTGTGAAGTGCCCACACCATCAGAAGACTACATGGATTACAAGCTCATTGCCGTGTTCAACATGGGATTAGTCTATCTGGAATCCGGTCGCCATACATGGTTATGGCTCATCGTCGATCCTCTTTACCTAACACTTACATGCGATGCTATAGTGCGATGGCATCGTTTATCGATCGACGCACGATTGGCTGCCTATCTTTGGTGGAATCTATCGCCGTGTAATTGTTCCATCTCATCTCATATTACCTTAAGAATCGATTGCTGTTCATTGTTACAAATTTAGAATATATAGTATGTCTATAACCACATCATTGCTATATGTTCCTCTCATTTCTTAGATTTTTATGACCACACACGTTATTTTTAGAGTTGATATGAGAACAATTGGTATCTGATGATTGTTAGAATAGATATTATGAGTATAACCTCATGATTGCTATAAGTTACTCTCATTTCCAGGATATGTATAACAACACATGTTATTGCTTAGAGTTGATATGATAACTATAGTAAGTGCTATAGTAGAATATGAGTAGGCCCTGTCATATCTGTTTTCCTCTCATTGTTACATGATGTTTGAACCATGATATATTGCTAGAATATGGAAGCCATTGGCTTTTTTTTAACTTGTGGTATGATTATGACCACGACATTGCAATTCTCTGTCTATGATATGTGTCACTGTTATAATAATCTTAATTCCACACATACTCTGAACATGATTGTTTATTTTTGTCCTTTTGGTCTCCAATTTGAATTGTTGCATCAGACGCAAATGCGATGGCATTCATGATTCCAGGACCTGGAATCATACCAGCCAATGGGTGGTGGTTTATCGCTCATTCAGCTGACGGTGGTCATTTGATGCTCATTTGAATGTACCAAATTGACAAAATCATTTCATCAAACCACATGCAGCACAACGCCTGGGGCGTTCGTGACATTGATGGCCATGGCTGCTTCGTGTTCGAGAAAGATCCCAGCTCCGTTGGGCCGGGCGTAAACTGGAGGCGGGTTTACAGCCTCGGCAACCACTCCATGTTCCTCGGGCTCAATTATCCGATCATCCAACCAATCATCGATCATATCACCAGCGATGATTACCGTGCTATGCAACTTCCATTCGCCAGGGGGGACTGTGTTTACACATCATACCATGGGTTTCATGAATCACCATATCTAGAGATTAAATCGAACGCAGTTGTTGCCAGATAATCTTCAGTGTGTGAAAGGCATCAAGCTTCCATGCGATGGATGGCTTTTGCAAACCCGACATGCGGCGATGTGGTTCATGCCAACAACAAATATGCACAACTTGATTCGTACTAATATGTAGACTGAGCCATTTATTCTGCTATTGTAGCACGACCCTCTTTTGTTGGATATTATGTACTATTGTTAGTTTGAAGCACTCCTCTGGTTTGAAGGATAGATACCTTTACGGTATCAAGTGCATCCTAACTCACTGCAGGATGTCTTGATAATGATGATGGAGATGTTGTGCGGTATGTATATATATATATATATATATATATATATATATATATATATATATATATATATATATATATATATATATATATCACTTAGGCTTCAAGTGTGTACTTGTTAGTTAAACCTATGGTTAAAATGTGACACTAAATCGACTAGTAAGTAGTACGATGCAGTACTAGTATCGATGATCAAATTATTCATCATGTCCACACATTGAATTGGCGTGACAACACGTTGGCGTGAGGTGACACAAGAATCCCGGCGTGTTGGGTATTCGGACTTGATTTGGATTACCACTTATCTGTCGAAATCTTTCATCATTCACTTAAAACAGACGATTGATCATACATTGAGTACCATATAACTGGAATTAACCCATGCAAGTGGAAGAAGGATTGGCCGGTGCTGCCGGCTGGCGTCAAGTTCGATTCCACGGATCAGGAGCTGATTGAGCACCTTGAGGCCAAAGTGAGTGCTGACAGCGCGAGATCTCACCCTCTCATCAATTTGTTCATACCAACCATCGACAGCGAGCACGGCATATGCTACACCCATCCTGAGAAACTTCCAGGTAAGACACCGATCGGCCGTCTACTTGCACAAACATATTTCTTTGTTAATAGCTCTATTTTTCTTTTTTGACGCATACCTGGTGAAGCAATTACAATTTGACAGTTAATAAAAAGTGAAACAAGTGACTGCAACATGCCAAAGATGTTATGAAAATGCCAACTACGTACACTAAAACCTGTATTCGACAATACTGCAAGTATCACACTGAGTGGCCTAAGCAAGCATTTCTTCCAACAAAATTCCAGGGCATTCAAAAGGGGCACGTGGACGCGTCGCAAGATACAGTCGGAGTGCGGCATGCACGCAATGTGGCACAACACCGGCAATACCTTGTCGGTTATGGTCAACGGCCGGCAGAAGGGCAACAAAAAGGTTCTGGTGCTGCACACCAACAAGAACTTCGACCAGCAGAGGACCAACTGGGTGATGCACCAGTACCACCTCGGGGACCTGGAGCAAGAGAAGGAGCGGGAGCTGGTCCTCTGCAAGATTTTCTACCAGACGAACACTAGGGCGAGGAGTAAAAAGATTATAAGTTAGTTTGGTATTGGTACTTGTACTACCTTGTCATCCGCAAGTTGGTATTGTTGTTAACGATCTTTTGGTATGAACTTGGCATTTGCTTCAAACCATCATGCCAAGGGTCGACGTGGATATAAAGCTGAATCTTTTGTTTCGAAATGAACTTTCAGGCACCTGATTTTTATTTGATGGGTAGCATAAGCACCTGCCGTTTGAATTTCCAGTTCTCCAAATTTTTTGAAACAAGTGCATGCTCTTATTATCATGATGAAAAAACAATATCTCTGCTGCATCCCAGTTATCAGTCTGTACTTGCAGAATTCTCTCGTTTATTGAGCACATATATTGTTTTTTCAGATCGAGCAAGTTTCAACTAGGTTGTAGACTGCCCAGGCTTGGTTTTTATAACAGGCCCAGCCCATGACGACAACGGGGCACAAAGATCCAGCAGGTATCTACTGGCCTTTGGCCCGCCAGTGTTAGTTATATTTTGTCTTACAACATCCGCAGGCAGTTTTTTCACTGAATCAAACATACAGCCCAGTTCTATTTTCCTCTTGAAACGCATATGTCCTACATCCGTTTTCTAATCTCTACCTATAATTTTACTAGTTCATATACATGTATCATTATATTGAAAATACATAAAATTCCCTTTTCATATTTACATCCTTATTTCTGTTGTTGTTTTCCCTCCCAGCGCTGATTTTTTTACCAATGGTTTTCCCTTAGACCAACTCAATTGTCCCACGTCTTATTTGCTTACAAAAACAAAACGATCTTTTTGGCAAATCAATAAGTTCTTAAAAATGTTTATCATTTCGGGATTACAAAAGTTTGGACTCCATCGAAATATGCAAAATAAGGTTGAACTTTTTGCCGTGGTCCTGGGCAGAAAATGGGCTGTAATAAATTACTTGAATTAGCAAATGGGGTGCAAATTATTAAAAATTAGCAAATGGGCTCTATGTTGTCTGCCACAGATTCGAAGGCTGACTTGTGGGCCTACTAAGTTCATGCGTACACAAGGTTTATCAAAAAAGAAACTTAGTCAACAATCGACTCTACCAGCGTCAGACCGTTAGATGTCGTGCTTCTCTGATCTCGATCTTCCTGCCTGACCGCCCAAACCAGCGCCGTCGGAACCTTTGCTCCGCCTCCGTGGCGGCTGTGCTGCCGGGCAGGCCTCACGGCCCCATCATATACTCGCATCCCTGTCCTGTCTATCCCTATACTCACCCACACCTCCTGTTATTTTCTGGCGACGGCAGCCGAACCAGTCAACCCTCATACCCTCCACCGCGTGGGCAGCCACTACCGTGTCTTCCCCAGCTCCGTGTCGTTCCCTTCATAGGCCTCGCCGTCGTCCACCGCCCTGGTGCTCTCGGCGCGGCCTGGTCAACGTGGTCAACGAACGACATCCATCGGAAGTGGACTGTACGTGGAGAGGCTGACAGCTGGGTCCATGGCCGCACACAAGGAAATGCCTCCTTATTACGCGCAAAATAATGATTCCTCCACCTGACCTCTGGGACCCGCCGGAAGGGCCTCTGTATTTTGCGAAAAAATGTTCCCTCCGCTAACAGGTCGGACCCACCAACTATATCTTCGCACGCAAGGAAGTGCCTCCTTATTGCGCACAAAAAATGAATACCCCCTGCCAGCTGGGACCCGCCACAGTGGGCGGCTGACTTGTGGACCTACTAAGTTGATGGGGACGGAGGGCTTTGTCAACTTAGTCAATATGAACGATTCTAGCTCCAGTGACCGTACGATGTCCATCCAACGGCCTTAGTGCTTCTTCAACCTCAGGTCTTCTTGCTCTAGCCGCCCAAAGCAGCGCCGGTCGTGCCGCCTGCTCCTGCCTCCCGTGGCTGGCTGTGCTGGCGCGGAGGCCTCACCTCCCCCATACTACTCCCACCGCTGGCCAGGCCATCCCTCACTCACCCACACCCCCTGTTATTCTGCAGTGATGACAGCCTCAACCGCAGCCGAACCAGTGAACCCTCGTACTCCTCTCCATACCACTGCCGCGTCTTCCTCGGCTTCGTGTCGTCCCCTTCCTAGGCCTCGCCGTCGTCCACCGCCTTGGTGCTCTAGGCGGGGCGTGGTTAATTTGGTCAACGACCGACTTCCACCGGAAGAGTACTGTACGTGGAGAGGCAGACAGTTGGGTCCACGACCGAAGCTGGGTCCACGGCCACAGCCTAGTTTTTTTGTGATTTGCCAAGTAAGTTGCTTTGTCAGGCCTGTTGGGTTGCAAATCTTTCAAGACGAGGAGAGCTTCATTCGGCTGGCCAAGAAAATGGCTTATCAGTAATGAGAAATGGGCTGTACATTTTTAAAACACATCAAACCGGCAATTAGTTTCAAATTTCTTTTTTTTTTCATTTCGAGATTTTAAATTGCTTTGATTTTTATGCGTGGACAATTTGTTGGATTTTATA
The DNA here is from genome assembly GCA_021605205.1 of Aegilops longissima. Lineage (NCBI taxonomy): Eukaryota > Viridiplantae > Streptophyta > Magnoliopsida > Poales > Poaceae > Aegilops > Aegilops longissima. Next base: position 95,972,222 of record CM038679.1, on the reverse strand, counting down.
TTGATATACATTTATTTTTAAAATCAGTTTGAATGTGAATCGAAATTTCGGGATTAAAAACAGTTCGGACCGCACCGAAATATGCAAACTTTCGTATAATTTTTTAACCGTGGCCACAATATGGGTTGTAATGCTAACAAAAAGAATATGGGCTAAAAAAACCTTAAGAACTAGCAAATGGGCTATAAATTATTAGAAATAATGGCAGATGGGCTGTATGATGTTTTCCATAGATTTGAGGCTTTCCTAAAAAAAAGGTTGACGCACAAGAAGTGACTGTTGGATGTCCATCCAATGGCCGTTGTGCTTCATCAATCTCTGCTCTTCCTGCTCCAGCCGCTCAAACAAGCGCCGGTGGGACTGCCTGCTCTCTCCTCCCTGCAGTCGGCTGTGCTGCCGCGTAGGCCTCACTGCCCCACCGTACTCGCATCACTGGCCTAGCCATCCCTCTACTCACCCACACATGTTGTTATTCTCCGGCGATGGCAGACGAACCAGTAAACCCTTGTACAGTCGTACACCCCTCCGTGTGGGAAACAACTGCCAAGTCTTCCTTGGCTCCATGTCGTTCCCTTCCTAGGCCTCGCCGTCGTCCACCGCCCTGGTGATCTCGGCGCGGCCTGGTCAACGTGGTCAACGACTGACATGCATCTGAAGTGGACTATACGTGGAGATTTTCGGTGTACTTGGAACGGGGGTCCCCATACTTGCCTGCCTGCGGCCCACGGCGTGGCAGAGCTAGCAGGCCCGTACGGCCCATCTTCATTGACAAGGCATCCAAGACCCTCGCGAGGGGTCAAGCCTCACGAGGCGGATGACGCAAGACCTCCTCAGGAGCGGCCTCACTAGGCTGCCTCGCGAGGAGAGGAGAAATCAAGGCAAGGCAATCCTCGCGAGGCTCTCATGACGTGAGCCATGACGATTAAGATCAAGCGGGCGCCTGGCGGGCGCCAGCGCGCGCAACGTCCTTGTTTCCTCTTTGGTGCTAAGGAGGCAAGCGCAGGCGCAGAGTACCGAGGCATCAAGCAAAGGTTTCCATATCAGTGCAATAAGACCAAGACCAGCAGGACGGCAGGATGGAGGTCACCATGGAGCCCAAGACGGTGTCACCACCGGAGCCTTTCGCAGGCGAAGACCGCTTTTGTCAGGATAAGCTGTACTAGTTTTCCTCTTTCAAACTGGCCGTTGTAGGCTCCCTTCCCGCTCAATATTTGGGGAGAGGACCAGGGCCTATATAAGTAGATAAGCCACCACAGTAGAGGCATCTGATCCAGGGGCATCTCACCTAATCCTTAGCCACACACCGAGCACAAGAACACCTCATCCTCAGGAGGATGTTCTTCCCCTTGTACTGTTCATCATCAGCCTAAGAGGCAATCCACCACCACCACACTGGAGTAGGGTATTACACCACAATGGTGGCCCGAACTAGTATAAATCTAGTGTCTTTGTCTTGTGAGTTCATCGAGTTCGTCCGCGAGATCTTAGCGAGCTAGCGCGTGGATCAGTGAGGAGGAGACCTTCGCACGCACCCCAGTGTTCGAACCTTGAGGGTTTTGCCGGAACCTGTGATCCGAAATATGGCGCTTTGGTAGAGTGCGCGGAACCTCTTCCGCCAATCGACCGCCCGATGCTCGCGGCCCGATGTCCGCGACCGAGGCCAACTCCGACCGTTGGGCAGCCTGGCCAGCCCGGGCGGCGCCACCTGCCCATGAAGACCTCAACCCCGCGCTCCAGGCGGCCCAAGCGGCACCTAACGCTGCAGGGCACGGGCGGCGTGGCGGGGCGCTGTCCACCCTCACTCCGCAACAAGCGTGATCTGCTGCAAGGGCCGCAAGCCACGCCGCAGCAACGGCACCGCACACACGGCGGGAGCAGGCGAACATGCGAGCCGCGCTCACGGTGGCGCGGGAGTTGCTGCGGTGCCGACTGATGGAGATCGGCCGGGATGCACAGCTGGAATGCGTCGCCGAACTGCTGGATGCGGCGGCGTCGGGAGGGCTGCCCCTTCTGCTATCTGCTTCTGTCAGGACCCCGATTCCAAGTCACATCGATCTAGCCGGTAACACCTCATATCACTTTGCGGCCTCACGCACGGTATTCCCACGGGTGTCACCTTACCATGGCCCGGGACCGTTTGCGCCTTTTGGCTCACGTATATGATAGTGTCGCTAGCATCCATATGACAGAAGAACCGGGCCGACATGGCTAGTCGTGAACCCAAAGCGGCACTAACCCATGGGGACAGCATACATGAATCAACTTCGAGCGTGTCGGTCGCAGCGTGTGAATCCGAGCTGTAGCTTTGGGCTAACAGGACTCAGGAACCCGGCTATAGCAGGCTAGGCAGGACTCGGATGTCACCGCGTGACATTTCCCGAAGAGACGAACACAGAGGCGAAGTGAAACACATACCCGGCCAGTCAAGCGTCTGGCGAGTAGTCTTTGGGCTAGCGAGGACTCGGTGAACCGGGCTGTAGCGGACTACTATGGCTCAAGGAAGCACTAGACTACATTTCCCCATAAGAGAGGCTGCCAAGGATAAACAACTAGATTGTTGGATCCCACACATACCAAGCATTCCAAACATACACACAATATGCTTGATATGCGTAAATACAACATGGCATCACAACATAACTCTACAACTCAAGTATTTATTCATTAGGCTCCGAGGAGCGAGATATTACAAACATGTGTCTCATGACCCAACATTCAGAGCATACAAGTCAAAGCACATGCGGAAGCTTAACATGTCTGAGTACAGACATCTACAAATGAAAAAGGCTGATAAGCCTGACTAACTACCAGATCCTGCCGAGGGCACAAGATCATAGCTAAGGTAACAAGCTAAACGTCGAAGTCCAAGCGGAACTACTAGCGAGACTGACGTCTCTCTGCAAAACATAAAATAGGCAAACGTGAGTACAAATGTACCCAGCAAGACTTACATCAGAACTAGCTACATATGCATCATTATCAACAAAGGGGTGGTGGAGTTTAAGCTGCAGCAAGCCAGCTTTGACTTCGGTGGCTATCTGAACTACATTTGCAAGTAACTCTTTTGAGGTGGCGCTGCAGTCCACATATTCACCATATCAATACACCACTATGGATCTGCTCCCGTCTCCCTACGAGAACGCCATCCATACACTCACGCTTATCTTGCGCATTTTAGAGTATCCACTTTCACTTGTCTATGAACTGTTATAGGCAACCCAGAAGTCCTTTACTGCGGACATGGCTATTCGAATAGATGATGTTAACCCTGCAAGGGTGTACTTCTTCACACACGCTCTCGCCACTTACCGCCGTTTACACGACATGTACTCGACAACCTTCAAGTGGAAACCCAGCGAGGGTGTCGGCCACGACCTAACTAAACACACGAGTCCCTAGTCCAGGTTTATCGCCTATTCGGGTTCCATCCGCAGGGAGTCCGGCCGAGGTTTCCACTAACGGCCCCGAACAATGTGTGCAGGGTTCCCGAGACACCAAGCAGGCGAATCGGTACACGTGCCCGCGTGCCTACCGCAACACAGCCCATCCCTAAGGTCACGCTGCGTATGCAGTTGACATGCTACAAACACCGAAACTACTTTGCAACTCCCAGACGAGAGGACAAGAGTGGTTAATAAGTCGAGAGGGTCAATTAAGGATCCCAATGTGTGGTAGTAACTGTTTCATGGATCACAAACACAGGACTCGGTTCACGAGGGCGGCTGCAATGAGACAACCCACCATGTACTCCTACATGGCCTCTCACCGCTACCTTTACCAAATCGTGTTCACACACTTAGCTCTCAACAGAGGACATGTTCACACACCTCCGATTCATCCCGATGAATCAGACTGACTCAACTCTAAGCGATAGCAGGCATGACAAACAAGCATGAATGAGTAGGCACAATGGGCCCAAACAACTCCTACTCATGCTAGTGGGTTTCATCTATTCTTGTGGAATGACAGGTCATGCAGAGGATAAAGGGTTCAGCTACCGCAGCAAGTATGAGATGAATCATTGTTGTCCTAATGTAGTAAAAGAGAGCAGGAGCGAGAGAGTGGGATTATATCGGAATGAACAAGGGGGTTTTGCTTGCCTGGCACTTCTGAAGATAGCATTGAGTCTTCATCAGTGTCAACGATCACAACGTCGGTACAACGTCTACCGAGGGGGAACAACACCGGCAAACAAAGAAGAAACATGATCAATGCAATGCACAATATGATGCATTCTATGACATGGCAATATGAAAGTGTTTTCGCTAATGCAAGCTAGAACAGATTGAGATGAGTCCATTTGAACCAAAGATTCAAATGCAAACCCATTTTAAGAGGTCATAATAGTGCATCAACTTGTTTCACCTAAACATCATGGTTAATGTGTTCTAACATGCATGAAACCAGTGCCGATGGATAGATTGGATTTTTCTGATCATTTTTCATATATAATTTATTTGATTTGGAGCTACGGTTGATTTTCTATGATTTTTCGAAGTTTTGGTTATTTTCTGTAATTTCCTGTATAAGAAAAATTCCAGTAATTAGTTATTGCGTCGGCATGATGTAAATGGTGACGTCAGCAGGTCAAAGCGACGGTCCAGGTCAACCTCGACACATGGGCCCTGCGTGTCGATGAGTTAGTTTAACTAACTAATATTAGTTAGTGTTAACCTAAGTTAATTAGCAGAGCGGGCCCCACTTGTCATAGACTCGGGGAGTTAACACAGGCCCGCCATCAAAGTCAACAGGTCAAACCAGCGGCATTTAGCCAGCGGCGAGAAGCGAGTGGGCGGTGGGAGTGCAGTTTGGCTCTCGGCAACCAAATGGGCGGCGAGAGTATCTCACGCGTGGTGGGAGCAAGCCGCAGCGTTTGGTGGCGGTGGTTGGGCTCGGGGTGCTTCGGGCGTCGCCGGCGATGAGCTGTCGGCTGCGGGCTTCGGTGAGGTCGAACCCGAGGCTACGGGCACGGCGAGGCGCGTGGAGTAGTGATCTGGGTTCTGCGAGTGCGGTGAGTGCATTGGTCGCGGTGGTGTGGCGGTGGGTGGCGAGTCACGTCGGCGACGAAGCTCGGCGGCGGCGGTGCGGTGAACGTGGTGCGGTGCATGCGGTGCAGGAGAGAGTTAACGGAGAGGGAGGGCGGAGGCGGAGCTCACGGCGGTGCAACAAGCGTCGAAGCAGCCTCGGGAAGTGCGGAGCTGGCAGGCGGCGATGGCGATCTCGGCGGCGGAGTGGGGAAGGCGGGCGAGGCGACTCCAGGCGGGCGAGTGCTCGGGCTCGGCCTGCTCGGCGTAGTCGGCAACGGCGGAAGCGAACGGACAGCGATGAGGCACGGGACGACGGCGGCGCTTGGTTATCACGGGCGGGCGCGGCTTGGCAGCCTCGCCATGGTGCGGGAGAGCGAGGAAGAGGAGCGAGGAGGAAGAGGCGTGTCTGCGAGCTCGGGGAGGTGGGTGACCGACCAGGCGGCGTAACAGCGAGGAAGGAAGCGAGGCGGTGGACAGCTGCGTGGCGTGCGTTAGTGCGGCGTCGAGCACACTGCACTGCTGGCCGAGCCAAGCAGCTCATTTGGGCGGTGGCTGGGCTGGGCGGCAGGTGGGCCTGCTAGGTGGGCGCCAGTAAGCCTCTCTCTCTCTCTCTCTCTCTTTTATTTCCTGTTTTCTATTTCTTTTATTCATTTTGAATTAGTAAAATACTAATCAATTTATAAAAACCTGAAAATAATGGTGGGCAGTGTTTGGATTATTTCCAACAACCCAAAACTAGTTTCAGGATTATTAGAGCATTTAAAAAAATATTTATAGGATTTAAATGCTCCAATTCAAATAGGATATGAGTTAATTCAGAGATCCAGAATGGCCTAAAAATATGTGCATCATTTTTGTCAGAGGTGCTGGATCAAATCAAAAATGATGAACATTTCTAAAGGCAGTTTGGGATCATTGAAAAGATTTAAGTTTGAACCTGGTTGAATTCCATTTGCTGCTAGGGTTTATTATCCTCCACTTCAAGTTTAACTGAAATTTAAACATGAGGACATGGATGAAGATGCAACTAATTACAAACAAAGATCTAGGGCTGTGACAACTTCCTTCTCAGGCCACTACGGGATCTCACGGCGGGCCTCGCTACAACCACGCACCCTCGGGTGCGCCTGGGGGCTTCATCGACACCAGGACGGCCGGCGGTGCCGGGGCCCCTGTTGCCCCCACGCCGCCTCTGATGAGCATGGGCATGAGCGTTGCCCCCCATGGCCCCAGCGAGGCGTCACACTATCATCCTCTGGATGCCGCACTGGGCCGAGCGATGTGGAGTGTGGGGCACTACAGTGAGGTGTTTGGGGTAACGGCCCCGTAAGCCTATGTGCCCCGCATGATGGACCAGGAGTACACGCCGGAGGACGACCCTGGCTCGTTTCTCGGGCCAGGTTGGGAGGAGGAGGCATTAGGAGCTGAAGCCTTCTAGGACCTATCGGAGAGCCCCGCCAACCGCGCTGTCGACAACAGATACAAGGTACCACTTATCCCTCATGAGCAAGCTTACGCTAACCCTGGGGCGCAGGAGAATCAGCTCACCGCAGCAGCTGGCGGCCCCAGCTCGGCAACCTCCCTCCTGCCAGGAGGATCGCGCCGGGGGCATCAGGAGAGAAACCGGGAGCCAGATCCCTCGCCGCGTCGCACGGAGCAAGGTCCCCCCCAGAGGTAGGCCCTCTGCTGGGGAGGTGCTGAAAAGCCTACCCCCGGCAAAGGACCCGTGGTCGCCAAGGGCGCCGCTGGCGTCCCCTTTCCCCCCTTTGTGCCGTCCTGGTTGCCGGTCGGCTCAAAGGTGGTCGAGGGTGGCGCAAGGCGGGGCCCTCGTCTGGCGCTATGAAGCAAGGTCGGTACCTGTGAAGAAGGCCCGGTGCCTGTGAAGATCGCCGCCCGTGACACTCTCACGTAATAATGAGTGGGGCTATAAACGCCATGGAGTCTCCGGAGAGCCGCCCTCGGGCCTCGGGGGCTCCCTCCAACGTCTAGTGGCAGCACTTAGGTCCGCGCTGGTGAGAAGACTTGAAGACAAGAAGACTAGACTAGGTGCCGGACGCGGCCATTTGCTTTGAACACCTTTTCCGCAGCCTTGCCCTTTGGATTTGGATTTAAGTTGAAGTTGAATTTTCATTGATGCTCACTAGGGGGGTGCCTTTTCTCGTTCGGAGCGATTTCTCGTTATCTGGTTCTTGCCTTGTTTTGGACTCACGAACCATGCCTTCCACTCATGAGCCACTCGCGAGCTGGATTGGGCAGGGCACACGTGTGCCGTGCGCACACGCTGACTCCACAGATGGTGCTCGCCTCTCACGACGCCCCCTCGGGTGGATCGACGGGCTCTCCAGGAGTCCCGAAAAGCTCATGACCTCACGATTCGGTTCGCGACCCGCCACGGCTAAGGTAAGCCACGATGGGAACTAGCCGCCAGATTCACGATTTCGTGAAGGCGCACTCTCAGTTTGACATGAGAGAATGAAGGTAGTGGTTTATTTACACGAGGGGCTCCCCCTCTCAAAATGCTCTCACAATCTTTAGGGGCCATGCCCGAGTTTTTTCATACAGGATAAAACAGCAAGGGGAACCTGGGATCAGCCAGATATGTCACTCGCTGCATCGCCTTTGGATGCGTCGCTCGCGATGTCGTCGTCTTTGCCGGCATCGTCGCCGCCTTCGGCGACGCCTCCATCGCCGTCGTTGACCACGTCACCTTCGTCTGCCGGGACTACCACCGCTTCGTCTTCGGAAGTGAAGGCCCTGACCAGTGCGTCCACATTGTCCTCCACCCACCGCACCAGGTCACCACGAATGGCCTGTGGTACAGGGGCAATGGCGGCGTCGAAGTCGAAGTCGGGAAAGGAATTCCGAAGGTGGCTGAAGACACGGGAGACCGCACGCCTGAGCAGGCCCCGGCTTCTCTCTTCCACAAGCTGGCGAGCCCTATCCGACCGGGCTTCTAGGCGCGTCACCACGTTAACGAAGAAGCTCAGGTGACTAGCATAGTAATTCGAGTGGGGGTGCGGTGCATTCTCGTCGCAGATGTAGCCCAGGGCGGTGTTAGCCCTGTTTCGGAGGTCCTGAAGCATGGGGGCGTGCTCCCGCTCCAGTGTCCGCCGTTGAAGCACTTCCTCCCTATTTTGCTGTGCGATGGCCTCGGCGTCATCAACCCGTTTCCGAAGAGAAAGCAACTCGGCGCGGGCGGAGGCCAGGTCCGCCTGCGCCGAGACCAGGGCAGCAGCCGTGGCCTCCTCACGCCTCTCTGCCTCATCTAACCTGGGCCTGAGAGCGGCGGCCCTGCCCGCCGCCTTAGTTCCCGCAAGTTTCAACTTTAGGTCGTGCCAACCTTCAAGATCCGCACGAACTTCGGACACCCAGCGGTCGACTTCCTCCTGGATCCTGGCCTCGCGAGCCCCGACGGCATCTTCCGCTTGGGCAACTTGACGCTCCCTCGTCTCCAGTTTCTCAAGCTCGAGGCTACGCTCCACGGCTTCCAGAGCCAACGCCTCCTCACGCTTCCGGACCTCCTTTTCCTCGGCAGGCGTCCCCCTCAGCGATGCAAGGGCGGTTCTACGCGCTTCCACTTGACGCTCGAGGGACACACTCCTGGCTTGGAGCTCCCACGCGCGCTTCTCCGCGGCCTCGCGACGGCGGTCAGCCTCGCGAGCCTCCTCTAAGGCTCGGGATGTCACATCCCTAGCCTTACCTTACACTAGGCTAGCACTTGTCTGTTGCATCATGTTTAAATTATTTTGAAACTTGAAATGGGGATTGATCAAACCCTAGCACCAGATCAAATCAAATAGTTTCAACATAAAAACATTTTTAATGAACCTGAAATGCCCTTCTAAAATGTTCATCACCTCGCCTTGGTCTTAAACCAACATCAAAGGTGATGCACAAATTTCTAGGTCACTCTAAGGTCCTTTGGATTAAATCTGTAGTTATTTGAGTTTGGGCATTTAAATTATATAAAATATTTCAAATGCTCAAATAATCCTAAACTGAAATGTTCCATGTTGGATATATTCTATACAGTGGGCATGTACAGTTTGGTGATTTTTGAAAGGGTCTAGGTATTTTTAGAAAAGCCACAAAGATTACAGAATACATAGAAAACTGGAACAGATTTATAAAGAGAGAGAGAGAGAGAGAGAGAGAGAGAGAGAGAGAGAGAGAGAGAGAGAGAGAGAGACTCACCTGGGCTTTTACCTTCCGTTCTAGCCACCTGGCCTACCTGCTACAGTAGACGGCCTGCTAGGCCAGCCCACCCCGTCGCGCGTCGTCTTCCTCGCGCCTCTTGGCATCAGCGTGGCGCAGCACAGCCGAGCATGACCACCTCCTGCTAGCCACACAGCTGCTTCCCCCCCCTGCCCTGGACGTCGCCATGCACCCCCCTGGCCTCTCATTCTCTCTCCCGTGGCGATTTCCCTCTCAGTCCCTCTCTCCCGTGACCGTTCGCGAGCTCCCGACAACGCCGACGAGCTCCACCGCGGCCATCGTGCTCCTCTTGCCTCGCTGACGCTTCCAGAAGAACGGCCGCGACCTCCTCTTCCTCCTCCCCGAGCCACGCAAGCCGAGGATCACCACGCCGTCGTCTTCGAGCTCGCCACCGCCGCATCTGCTCGCCGGACTTCACCGATCGATTCACCGTCTCCGACGCGTCCCCGAGCCCCTTGAACCGCTTTCCGGCCTCCCTGTGAGCTACCGCATTTCCCCCTTCTCTTCCCGCTGCTGTTTGCGCACTCTAGATAGCCCCACCACCTTGCCCGAGAACCCCTCGCCGCCGGCCATGGCGCCGTCGCGGCCAAAGCCGCTGCCGCTTGCGTATGAGCCCGCCAATGCGCTCAGTGCGTCCCATGGAGCTCAAAGCACCCAACTTCTGCTCCTCCCGTGCTCTGTGGCATGGATTTGGTCGAGCCCGAACTCCGGTCGCCGCCCAAGTGGTCGCCGCCGTCGACCCCGGCCTTCCTGCGCCCAGCTGCGTGCACCCCTGGATGCGGGCGAGCGAGGGCTTCCTCGTGGTGCCCGCAGCGCGTCCATCCGCCGCCCGTAGCGCGTTCCCGAGCGTCGCCACCGCGTTCGCGTGCTCACCGGCGTTCAACTCCGGCGTGCTGACGTGGCAGCGTCATTAGCAGCTAATGGCACCACTAATAGAACCCACACCCACTGACATATGGGCCCCACTTCCTAATTAACCCTGATTTAGTTTTGTTTAGATTAAACTAACCCCGTAGGCCCCACAGGTCAGTTTGACCTGGCCACGTCACCTGTTGACCTGACCCCACAAGTCATGACCAGACAGACCGTATTCTTGACCAATGGTCCCCACTGGTCAGGTTTGACCTGGACGGCGCCTGTTGACCTGCTGAGGTCAGCATGATGCAATGCTGACGCAGTAATAGGTTTTTCTGGATTTTTTCTTACTCGGGAAATTCCAGAAAATAGTATAAACTTCTAAAAATCATAGAAATTCAACCGTAACTCCAAATTAAATAATTTATATATGAAAAATGATCAGAAAAATCCAATATATCCATATGTACCATTTTCATGCATGTTAGAACAACTTATACCTGCTGATCAGTTCAAATCAATTAAATGGCATTTAAACTCTCACATGTGGAGTGTGAATTTGAACCTAGTGTTCAAACCAACCCCAGTTAACTTGTTGGTAGTTGCATTAGGCCAATCAACAGCATATTGCCATGTCACCTTCATGCATCATATTTTTGCATGGCATTGATTGTGTTTCTCCTTTGTTTGTCGGTGTTTGTTCCCTCTCGATAGACGTGGTTCCGACGATGAGTTCGGTGACACCGATGAAGAACTATATTATCTTCAGAAGTGCCAGGCAAGCAAAACCCCCTTGTTCATTCCGATACAATCCTACTCTCTCGCTCCTGCTCTCTTTTACTGCATTAGAACAACCACGATTCAATTGTTACTTGCTGCGGTAGCTGAACCCCTTTATCCTCTGCATGACCTGTCATTGCCACAGTAAATAGATGAAAACCACTAGCATGAGTAGGAGTTGTTTGAGCCCTGATGTGCCTACTCATTCATGCTTGTTTGTCGTGCCTGCTATTGCTTAGAGTTGTGTCAGGTATGATTCATCGGGGATGAATCGGAGGTGTGTGAACATGTCCTACTGCTGAGAGCTAAGTGTGTGAACACGATTTGGTAAAGGTAGCGGTGAGAGGCCATGTAGGAGTACATGGTGGGTTGTCTCATTGCAGCCATCCTCAGGAACTGAGATCTGTGTTTGTGATCCATGAATAGTTACTACCACACATTGGGTTCCGATAACTTTCGACCCTCTCGGCTTATTAATCGCCTCGATCTCGTCGAGGAGTTGCAACTAGTTTACGGTGTTTGTAGGATATGTGTTGGAGGCCGTGCGTGGCGCTGGCCCTAAGGGTGAGCTATGATGCGGTAGATACACCGTGGCCCGGTGTACGGCGCTGTTTGGTGTCTCGGGAACCACCGCACGCACCGTTTGGGGCCGTGGCGACACCCGGCGGATCTCCTCGCGGAATGAACCCGAATAGGCGATAAACCTGGACTAGAGACTTGTGTGGTTAGTCGGTCGTGGCCGACTCCATGAGCTTCCGCTTGAAGGTTGCCGAGATACACGACGTGTACATGGTGGTAAGTGGCGAGAGCGTGCGTGAAGAAGTACACCCTTGCAGGGTTATCATCATCTATTCGAATAGCCGTGTCCGCGGTAAAGGACTTCTGGGTTGCCTATATCAGTTCATAGATAAGTGAAAGTGGATACTCTAGAATGCACAAGATAAGCGTGAGTGCTATGGATGGCGTTCTCGTAGGAAGACGGGAGCGGATCCATAGTGGTGTATTGAAATGGTGAATATGTTGACTCGTGTGCGCCACCTCAAAAGAGTTACTTGCAGTATTAGTTCAGGATAGCCACCGAGTCAAAGCTGGCTTGCTGCAGTTAAACTCCACCACCCCCTTTGTTGATACTGATGCATATGTAGTTAGTTCTGATGTAAGTCTTGCTAGGTACATTTGTACTCACGTTTGCTTATTTTATGTTTTGCAGAGAGACGTCAGTCTCGCTAGTAGTTCCGTGTGGACTTCGACGTTTAGCTTGATACCTCAGCTACGATCTTGTGCCCTCGGCAGGATCTGGTAGATAGTCACGCTTCTCAGCCTTTTTCCATTTGTAGATGTCTGTACTCAGACATGTTAAGCTTCCGCTTGTGCTTTGACTTGTATACTTTGAGTGTTGGGTCATGAGACCCATGTTTGTAATATCTCGCTCCTCGAAGCCTAATGAATAAATACGTGAGTCGTAGAGTTATGTTGTGATGCCATGTTGTATTTACACATATCAAGAACATTGTGTGTATGTTTGAAATGCTTGGTATGTGTGCGATCCGACAATCTAGTTGTTTATCCTTGGCAGCCTCTCTTATGGGGAAATTTAGTCTAGTGCTTCCTTGAGCCATAGTAGTCCGCTTCTGCCCGGTTCACGGAGTCCTGCTAGCCCAGCACTCTTGCTTAGGACACTTGACTAGCGGCATGTGTTTCACTTCGTTCTGTATACGTCCCTTGAGGAAATGTCACGCGGTGACATCCGAGTCTGCCTAGCCTGCTACAGCCGGGTACACGAGTCTGTTAGCCCGATGCTACAGCCCGGATTCTGCACGCTGGCGACCGACATGCTTGATGTGATTCATGTATGCCTGTCCCCATGGGCTAGTGCCACTTTGGGTTCACAACTAGCCATGTCGGCCCGGGTTCTCTGTCATATGGATGCTAGCGACACTATGGTAAGGTGACACCCGTGGGAATACCGTGCGTGAGGTCACAAAGTGATATGAGATGTTACCGGCTAGATCGACGTGACTTGGAATCGGGGTCCTGACAGCTTTGGTATCAGAGCCTGACTGTCTGTAGGATTACCAAGCCAAACCGGTCGAAGTTGTGTCTAGAAATGCTTTAGTTATGTAAGAGAATTGATTGTGGAAGGGAACGTAAGGCTCTTTTTACTCCTTATACCTCATGACCTTCTGATTTGAGTCAACCTCTTCTCTTCTACGGGGATTAAGAACTAGGCCTTCTCATCTATCTATCAGGATGACGTGTTACTAATCCATAGACTTATAGGATTGTTAGTTTCAAATCTCAGTTCAGTTTTTACTACTTCCGTATGTTCATAGTTGGTCTCGGAACCTTGTTAATGTGATGTTGAGTGGTCATGCCACTATTTTGCAGGATGTCTCAAATTATTTTGAGCATTTACAGCCGTTATGCTGTCCGAGTCATCCCAGGTTTCTAAATAGTTTGATGCATTTGCAAATCCTTTCTTTCCATTCCCGATGTCCTTTATGGTCCGAATAAGCACACTAATCGGTGAGTTGAGGTACTTTGTTGCCTCGGCATATATGTTGGAGCTATTATTACGACCCTAGGTGTCTTAGAAGATTACTTAGTAAACTAGCCATGTTTTGTGTGTTCCCCGTGTGATGATTCTGGCCATCATTCTCGAAAGCATCCCGTGATGCAATTTAGTTAGTAGGTATTCTACTCCTGGGTTCTTGACCCAAGATTCACTCTACTTACCTCATGTTGATAGTGTTGCTCGTACCTTTAGGATACTAGTAACCTTTGTGATAGTCTTCGAGGTCCGTGGTATATCATTCTTCCAAATACCATAAACCATCCTTGGCAGGAGTTCCTTTGAACCGAAGATCACAATAAGAGTGCTCTTGATGAGTTCTTCGTTCTACATTGTGAATCTGCTAGTTCTACTTTCCTGCATGGGTTATCCGGAAGAAACCTGTTGAACTTGATTCGACATACTAACCTATGCATCCACAACTCAGAAAGTTATATGTTCCTCGAGTTGTTCCTCCTTAGTTGTATTCTGACCCCCGTCTATCAATTGATAGTCAAGGGTATGTGTGCGATCGTGTTTATCGATGCCTATTATCCTTGTGGTCCGTCAAGCCATTCTATTCCGGAATGACTAGGAGAAACAAACTCCAGTACCTTATCCATATCCAGGATTGGGTCAAATAATTGTATTCCGCGGATCAAAATGCCAAACCAGCTTTTGCTCTGCTATACCTTGGAGTGTTACCATCTTTATGTCAAGAGTGTCATGAGAATTGCACCACCTTTTATGAATTCTTAACGCAGTAACACTTCTTGCCATCATTGTTCACTCCTCGGTTCCCGTGTTATTGTAACCGGAATGCCGACAAGTGTACCGTGATGTGCGAAATCAATACTCCTAGCAACTCCGTTCCTTGGTAGTTAATGGACAATACTCTCATTCTTAGCGTGATGGTTATCGAATTATCATTCTAAGACTGATTGTGCTACCTAGTCCTTATTTCTGGTGCACTCTTCGATCAATGAGTTAGGATTGTGTCAATCCCTCGCTCCCTTGATCATATCATCTTGCCCTGAAAAGCAAGGTTGTTCTCGAGCTTAGTAACATATCGGTGGTTCGTGATTTTCTGAATATCTTCTCGGAAGTATTATCAGGTTGTCCCCTGACTGTTATGTTGAGCTCGTGATCAAGTTGGTTTTCCTATAAACCACCCCTTCTCCAAGAATCCGTGTTGGATACCCCTGAGCTAGTTGGTTAAGCTAAACGACAACATGGAGAGTTGGAAGATAAAAGCTTACCTAACTTAGTTTGTTTCAAAGGGATATCTTGTGTTTGTGTGTCTGTTGAAGAAAGATGATATCTTCATCGATTGGTCCCTGTGATCAGTTGTTGAATCTATTGTCTTGTCCAAACCTTGATTTGAGTGTGGGCTATCGTCAAATCAAGTTAGAACCAACGATATCCGTAATGTTGTCTTACTCGTGGTTGATCCCTCGAGCATACACCATTACATCTTTTGGTCTGACAAATACTATCACCGTGTTCACATGATGGTGGAAGTCCAGTGATATGGAAATTCTGATGAGTTGTTGTTGAGCCCATCGACAGCATTTTGTCTCCCCCATGACTCATGTTGAACATCAACCTAGTGTTGGAAACTTTGTAAGCAATGCCTTCGTGTTTCGTTCATGAAGCCTATGTTTGGATGAAAGAAGTGACTTCCTCTAATTCACGTGCATTTGATGTAAGTTGTCGCCGTGGAGCCGAGAAATTTTGTTTTTGCTTCCTTTGGAATCATCCCAAGTCAGTCATGCACATGTGCAAAGTATTCTATGGTTTGGAGACTTGCAACCTTCATTCTATATGTATCCCTAGAACACCAAGCCACTGATTGATTTGTTCAAAGAAAAGAAGTTCATGCGCTAATCCTGAAGGGCCCGGACGGATATGCACAAGACTTCGTTATCTCAATGATGGTTCCCAATCAGAACTTCGGTAGTGTTTTATTGCAAGACTACCATGTGATCATGCTTATGCAGGACAGCGTGTTCACATGTGTGTAGCAGAATCAGCTCATGTTTTGGAGCTTACTATAAGTAGTTCATTTCCGAGAATCTTACAGCGTCATCTAAATCGATTTGTGTTGCAACCTTTCTTCTCGAGACATCTTTGAGTGAAGTATCCTATCACCAATCGGATCTGAATCTCGGGGCAGATATGACAGATTGGAACATTCTCAACGATTGCCTTTTGTTCCCAGCCTCCACCGCCATTGTGCCACTTTCCCATGGGCTGCCCTTCTCGGTAGTTGTTGTCCAATTTCATAGTAAAAAGTGGTCCTACCATGGGTCCCATCCATTTCCAATGATAAGCAAAGTCATCCATTGCGTTGTCTTCAACAAGGAAGTCCACATCATCCATCCTAGTCCGAGTATGCCATTCCTTCGAGCTCTTTCAAATGATCATTTGTAAATTGCCTTAAGCTGGTATGAAGAGTATCAATGATCTATGGATCAAAAGTAATTCTTTTTGCCACTTAAGGGAGCAATTCAACGAGTCACCCTTTCCAAGGTGCCCCATTACGGGATCATGGCAATTATTTCCTTGCCACCTTGACACCACCCACCATCTTTCTAAGCGTGGAATTGTTGCCCACCAAATCAAACCTTGTCGTTTGTTCTTCCATCCCTCTCGATGTGTTTTATGTCTCAACTCGAGATGTTTCAACATCTCACTCCGCGAGTTGATATTGTATATCTCGATCTTTGAGAAGATCAATCCTAGTAGAGTTTCTTTCCGTCATCATTGCGTGGATGAAGATCTCAAAAGCGAGGATGTCAAGATCAACATATACAGCGAATCAACAACCTCGGCGAGACAGGTTGGATCATGAAGTTTGTGATGCTTAGTGTCCCCATTGTCTTCTTACCTCCGTCACGAATCTCGGCGAGATTCTTGTTTAGTGGGGTGAGTTGTCACATCCTAGCCTTACCTTGCACTAGGCTAGCACTTGTCTGTTGCATCATGTTTAAATTATTTTGGAACTTGAAATGGGGATTGATCAAACCCTAGCACCAGATCAAATAAAATAGGTTCAACATAAAAACATTTTCAATGAACACTGAAATGCCCTTCTAAAATGTTCATCACCTCTGCCTTGGTCTTAAACCCTTTGTCAAAGGTGATGCACAAATTCTAGGTCACTCTAAGGTCACTGGATTAAATCTTTAGTTATTTGAGTTTGGGCATTTAAATTATATAAATATTTCAAATGCTCAAATAATCCTAAACTAAAATGTTCTATGTTGGATATATTATATACAGTGGGCATGTACAGTACGGTAATTTTTGAAAGGGTCTAGGTATTTTTAGAAAAGCCACAAAGATTACAGAATAAATAGAAAACGGTAACAGATTTATAGAGAGAGAGAGAGAGAGAGAGAGAGAGAGAGAGAGACTCACCTGGGCTTTTACCTGTTGTTCTAGCCACCTAGCCTACCTTTCTGATGGCCGGCTGCTAGGCCCACGCCGTCATGCGTCGTCTTCCTCACGCCCTCTTGGCGTCGTGGCGTGGCAGCAGCCAGACAGCCGAGCATGACCACCTCCTGCTAGCCACGCAGCTGCTTCCCCCACCCGCTCGCCCTGGACGTCGCCACGCACCCCCCCTGACCTCTCATTCTCTCTCCCGTGGCGATTTCCCTCTCAGTCCCTCTCTCCCACGACCGTCCGCGAGCTCCCGACAACGCCGACGAGCTCCACCACGGCCATCGTGCTCCCCTTGCCTCGCTGACGCTTCCAGAAGAACGGCCGCGACCTCCTCTTCCTCCTCCCCGAGCCACGCAAGCCGAGGATCACCACGCTTTCGTCTTCGAGCTCGCCCCCGCCGCATCTTCTCGTCGGACTTTACTGATCGATTCACCGTCTCCGACGCGTCCCCGAGCCCCTTGAACCGCTCTTCGGCCTCCCTGTGAGCTACCGCATCTCCCCCTTCTCTTCCCGCTGCTATTTGCGCACTCTAGCTAGCCCCACCACCTTGCCCGCGAACCCCTCACCGCCGGCCATGGCGTCGTCGCGGCCACAGCTGCTGCCGCTTGCGTATGAGCCCGCCAACGCGCTAAGTGCGTCCCATGGAGCTCAAAGCACCCAACTTCTGCTCCTCCCGTGCTCTATGGCATGGATTTGGTCGAGCCCGAACTCCGGCCGCCGCCCAAGTGGTCGCCGCCGTCGACCTCGGCCTTCCTGCGTCCAGCTGCGTGCACCCCTGGATGCGGGCGAGCGAGGGCTTTCTCGTGGTGCCCGCAGCGCGTCCATCCGCCGCCCGTAGCGCGTTCCCGAGCGTCGCCACCGCGTTCGCGTGCTCGCGGCGTTCAACTCCGGCGTCTT
This sequence comes from Aegilops longissima, assembly GCA_021605205.1. NCBI lineage: Eukaryota > Viridiplantae > Streptophyta > Magnoliopsida > Poales > Poaceae > Aegilops > Aegilops longissima. The sequence continues at coordinate 95,954,450 of CM038679.1, read as the reverse complement.
TGGCGTGGCAGCGTCATTAGCAACTAATGGCGCCACTAATTGAACCCCACAGCGACATATGGGCCCCACTTCCTAATTAACCTGATTTAGTTTTGTTTAGATTAAACTAACCCGTGAGGCCCCTGGTCGGTTTGACTGCCACGTCACTGTTGACTGACCCCACAAGTCTGTGACCCGACGACCTTTGTGTCAGCGACCGATGGTCCCCACTAATCGAGTTTGACACAGACGGCACTGTTGACCTCTTGAGGTCAGCATGATGCAATCTTGTGTGATAATAGGTTTTTCTGGATTTATTCTTACTCAGGAAATTCCAGAAAATAGTATAAACTTCTAGAAATCATAGAAATTCAACCGTAACTCCAAAATAAATATTTTATATATAAAAAATGATCAGAAAAATCCAATCTATCCATCTGCACAATTTTCATGCATGTTAGAACAACTTATACCTGCTGATCAGGTCAAATCAATTAAATGTCATTTAAACTCTCACATATGGAGTTTGAATTTGAACCTAGTGTTCAAACCAACCCCATTTAACTTGTTGCTAGTTGCATTTGGCCAATCAACATCATATTGCTATGTCACCTTCATGCATCATATTGTTGCATGGCATTGATTCTGTTTCTCCTTTGTTTGTCGGTGTTTGTTCCCTCTCGATAGACGTAGTTCCGACGATGAGTTCGATGACACCGATGAAGAACTATATTATCTTCAGAAGTGCCAGACAAGCAAAACCCCCTTGTTCATTCTGATACAATCCTACTCTCTCGCTCCTGCTCTCTTTTACTGCATTAGGACAACCACGATTCAATTGTTACTTGCTGCGGTAGCTGAACCCCTGTATCCTCTACATGACCTGTCATTGCCACAGTAAATAGATGAAACCCACTAGCATGAGTAGGAGTTGTTTGAGCCCTGATGTGCCTACTCATTCATGCTTGTTTGTCGTGCCTTCTATTGCTTAGAGTTGTGTCAGGTCTGATTCATCGTGGATGAATCGGAGGTGTGTGAACATGTCCTACTACTAAGAGCTAAGTGTGTGAACACGATTTGGTAAAGGTAGCGGTGAGAGGCCATGTAGGAGTACATGGTGGGTTGTCTCATTGCAGCCGTCCTCAGGAACTGAGTTCTGTGTTTGTGATCCATGAACAGTTACTACCACACATTGGGTTCCGGTAACTCGACCCCTCTCAGCTTATTAATCGCCTCGATCTCTGTCGAGGAGTTGCAACTAGTTTCTGGTGTTTGTAGGATATGTGTTGGAGGCCGTGCGTAGCGCTGACCCTAGGGGTGGGCTATGATCACGGTAGATACACCGTGGCACAGTGTGTGCAGCGCCCGTTTGGTGTCTCGGGAACCTGCACACATCATTTGGGGCCGTGGCGACACCCGGCGGGATCTCCTCGCGGATGGAACCCGAATAGGCGATAAACTGGACTAGAGACTTGTGTGGTTAGGCAGGTCGTGGCCGACTCCTCGCCAGAGCTTCCGCTTGAAGGTTGCCGAGATACCACAGCGTGTACATGGTGGTAAGTGGCGAGAGCGTGTGTGAATAAGTACACCCCTGCAGGGTTAACATCTTCTATTCGATTAGTCGTGTCCACGGTAAAGGACTTCTGGGTTGCCTATATCAGTTCATAGATAAGTGAAAGTGGATACTCTAAAATGCGCAAGATAGCGTGAGTGCTATGGATGGCGTTCTCGTGGGAAGGCGGGGCGGATCCATAGTGGTGTATTGAAATGGTGAATATGTGGACTCGTGCGCCACCTCAAAGAGTTACTTGCGATAAGTAGTTCAGGATAGCCACCGAGTCAAAGCTGGCTTCTGCGGTTAAACTCCACCACCCCTTTGTTGATCTTGATGTATATGTAGTTAGTTACGATGTAAGTCTTGCTGGGTACATTTGTACTCACGTTTGCTTATTTTATGTTTTGCAGAGAGACGTCAGTCTCGCTAGTAGTTCCGTGTGGACTTCGACGTTTAGCTTGATACCTCAGCTACAATCTTGTGCCCTCGGTAGGATCTGGTAGATAGTCAGGCTTCTCAGCCTTTTTCCATTTGTAGATGTCTGTACTCAGACATGTTAAGCTTCCGCTTGTGCTTTGACTTCAATGCTCTGAGTGTTGGGTCATGAGACCCATGTTTGTAATATCTCGCTCCTCGGAGCCTAATGAATAAATACTTGAGTCGTAGAGTTATGTTGTGATGCCATGTTGTATTTACACATATCGAGCATATTGTGTGTATGTTTGAAATACTTGGTATGTGTGGGATCCGACAATCTAGTTGTTTATCCTTGGCAGCCTCTCTTATGGGGAAATGTAGTCTAGTGCTTCCTTGAGACATAGTAGTGCGCTACAGCCAGTTCACGGAGTCCTGCTAGCCTTGACACTCTTGCTCGGGACACTTACTGGCGGCATGTGTTTCACTTCGTTCTGTGTACATCCCTTGGGTAAATGTCACGCGATGACATCCGGAGTCCTGCCTAACCTGCTACAGCCGGGTTCCCGGAGTCCTGTTAGCCAGTGCTACAGCCAATTCACACGCTGGCGACCGACATGCTCGATGTGATTCATGTATACTGTCCCCATGGGTTAGTGCGCTTTTGGTTCACGACTAGCCATGTCGACCGGGTTCTCTGTCATATGGATGCTAGCGTCACTATCATATCGTGAGCCAAAAGGCATAAGCGGTCTGGGCCATGGTAAAGCGACACCGTTAGAATACCGTGCGTGAGGCATAAAGTGATATGAGGTATTACCGGCTAGATCGATGTGACTTGGAATCGGGGTCCTGACACGGGAGCAAGCCTCACGGGAAACCATGAGGGACGCCTCAGCCTTCGCATTGTCAAGATCGCGCTGGTAGCAGCCAAGGTTGATGGCCACCCTCAGCTTATGCCAGCTCCACCAGCCGAAGACCCTCAACCTCAAGGCGTGAGTCGACACCCGTGAGTTCTTCACCGAGTCGGCTCATCGCGCCCATCGCCTCCTGGAAGAGCTCATGGCGAACGACGCTCCGCCCGCGCTCGAACTCCAACACACGCCCCACCTCGTCCTCCGCCACGAGGGCTGCAGGCAGGATGTGAAGCGGCGCACCCCCTCTCAGCAGGGGACTGGGAGCTGGTGCCGCTCCAAGCACCGGCCCGACCTCAGGAGGGGCCCCGGTTAGTCGGGGCCCACTACTTGAGGAGGAGCTGAAGGCCGAAGCCAACCACCCGCCGTTCATGACCAGAAGAGGAGCCTGGGGAACGCCCCCCAAGCTCCAAGCCAGACCGTGGAGGAAGGGCAACGGAGCCGCAGATTCAAAGCGCCATGGAGGCGAGCGCACCCCCTCGGCCGGCCCAGCTCCAGGCGCGGCATGCAGGCTCGGGATGCTCAAGGCCAATGGGGGTGCCGAGGAAGGCGGGGATAGCTTCTCAGGGGACTCAACGGCCCTGGCAGAAGGGGTCCTCAAGGGCCAGCGTTAGGAAGGGAAGCAGCAATCAAGAGATCACAAGGTGCAGTACTTACTCGTCGACGGTGATGTACTTTCATCGCTTCAATGGCCTGAAGATTCCGCTGCCGCCCGGAGATCCTTTCCTCTTGCGGAGTTCCTCGAAGTCCACACAAAGCTGACTGAAACGCTGAACGTGGCGCCGAGTGCGGGGTGCTGCCGGAGAAGTGCTCGAGAGAACAACTTCAGGGGTGCCTGGCTGTGGAGAACAGTCGGGCGCCATCTCACCGTGACCTCCCGAGGCATCCGGAGTTTCGGCCTCCGGAGCCGCGTGCTGCATCGTCTCAGTGACCAACGTCCCCGGATCACGGGTTTCTGAGGGCGACGCCCCAGGAGCCCCAAGCGGCGTCCGCACATCAGCTCTCGTGTCGCCAGCCTCTAGTGGCGCTCGTCCCTCAGCACCCATGTTCGGGATGAGCTCGCCATCGGCGACGAGGAAGGGAACCACGTTGACAGGGTTCTTGCGGGACCCCACCAGGCCGTACGGACGCAGTCCCCACTCGTCGAAGGGAGGCATGCTCCCTGCAAATTCAGCCTTGTTCTTGCAGCGGTACAGCAGACAGTTCTTCCCAGGCAAGTCATCCGGCGAGGGGACACCTGTCAGGACCTCGAGCACCGTTTGCCATGTCCCAAGGGGGAGCCCGGACTCTTGAAACCTCATATGATCCTGACTGGTGAGCAAGGTCCACATCGGGTGAGACTGGCGCTGAAGCGGAGCTACCCGGCGCTTCATGAACTCCTTCACCACCATAGGTGCGGTCACGCCGCGGTCCTTCAACCTCCTCAGCCTGAGCCAGACGGGGACAAGACGGGGGCTCACGAGCCTCTCGTGGCCCCAGCCGGAGTGAGAAATGGCAGGCGCTGACGGGGCGTGGAGCAGGGGGCTGAGCACGCCGGCGTCGACAAACACCCACCATGTCCAAAACTCGCTCATAGATGGAGGAAGCTCGAAGTCGATCCCTGAGCCCGCTGTCGCAGCCACGGCCTGGAAGCTCACGCACCCTGAGCTTTGTCGAGGGTCAATCAGATGCAATGAGAAGAAATGGTGGAAGAGGGCCACAGAAGGAGCGATGCCCACCATGGCTTCACACACAAAGGTAAAGACAGCAAGGAGAGTCACGGATTGAGGGTCGAGATGCAGCATGTGGATCTGATAATGCTCATGTACCGCGTTGAAGAAGGCGGAGAAAGGAGGGATCAGGCTAGCCCAAAGGGCATCGATGAAGATTGGGACCTCGGTGGCTGCCCATGCAATGCGAACGTGAGACGCAGGCCAAGCCACCATCTCCCCCACTCGTTGAAGCTGGAAGCGAGCATTTGACGCACCTTGTCCATGGCCTCGTCGTTGAGCACCAAGGATCGGCCGACTGTAGGCTCGACGGTGGGAGGCGCACTTGGCGAAGACAAGGGCTTCTTCCCCTTGTCTGCTTGTTTCGGCGCCATGGTGACAAAGCGGGCAGGGCGCAGGTCAGATTGGAGAAGGGGAGAAAAGTCTCGAGAAAGCAGAGGGATTGGGGAAGCAAGGCGCGGGCGATGGAAGAATAACTGTGTAAGTTGCGGGGGCCGCATAGCCAGGCGGATTCCAAGGCAGCGTGGGGAAGCGGAGACGCCCACATCCAATCAACCGCCATGCGTCGACCAAGGCCGCAGGATTTTGGGGCCCGAGGTGCTCCCCGCTTGACTTTGGCTTCGCCTCGAAGCCAAGCCCGAGCGCGCCTTGGGCCTAGGGGTTACTGTCGGTGATCTAGGAACGGGAGTCCCCAGATTTGCCTGCCTGCGGCCCATGGTGTGGCTGAGCTAGCAGGCCCGTACGACCCGTCTTCATCGACAAGGCATCCAAGACCCTCGCGAGGGGTCAAGCCTCACGAGGCGGAGGATGCAAGACCTCCTCAGGAGCGGCCTCACTAGGCTGCCTCACGAGGAGCGGAGAAATCAAGGCAAGGCAAACCTCGCGAGGCTCTCGTGACGTGAGCCATGACGATTAAGATCGTGGCGCCCAAGACGCAGCGCAGCGTCATGTTTCCTCTTTGGTGCTAAGGAGGCAAGCGCAGGCGCAGAGTACCGAGGCATCAAGCAAAGGTTTCCATATCAGTGCGACGAGACCAAGACCAGCAGGACGGCAGGACAAAGGTCACCATGGAGTCCAAGACATCGTCACCACCAGAGCCTTTCGCAGGCGAAGACCGCTTTTGTCAGGATAAGCTGTACCCGTTGTCCCGTTTCAAACTGGCCGTTGTTGGCTCCCTTCCTGCTCAATATTTGGGGAGAGGACCAGGGCCTATATAAGTAGAACTAGGCACCACAGTAGAGGCATCTGATCCAGGGGCATCTCGCCTGATCCTTAGCCACACACCGAGCACAAGAACACCTCATCCTTAGGAGCCCAAGAGGCAATCCACCACCACCACACTGGAGTAGGGTATTACACCACAACGGTGGCCCGAACTAATATAAATCTGGTGTCTTTGTCTTGTGAGTTCGTCGAGTTCGTCCGCGAGATCTTAGCGGGCTAGGGCGTGGATCGGTGAGGAGGAGACCTTCGCACGCACCCCAGTGCTCGAACCTTGAGGGTTTTGCTGGAACCCGTGATCCGACAGAGAGGCTGACAGCTGGGTCCACGGCCGCACGCAAGGAAATGCCTCCTTATTATGCGCAAAATAATGATTCCTCCACCTAACATCTGGGACCCACAAAAAGGGCCTTTGTATTTCGTGAAAAAAACGTTACCGCCGCTGATAGCTTGGACCCACCAGCTATATCCTCGCACGCAAGGAAGTGCCTCCTTATTACGCACAAAAAAAATGAATACTCCCCCTGCTAGCTGGGACCCAATATAGTGGTAGGCTGACTTGTGGGCCTACTAAGTTGACGGGGACGGAGGGCTTTGTCAACTTAGTCAATATGCACGATTCTAGCTCAAGTGACTGTGTGATGTCCATCCAACGGCCGTAGTGCTTCTTCAACCTCTGGTCTTCTTGCTCCAGCCGCCCAAACCAGCGCCGGTCGGGCCTCGTGCTCCTGCCTCCTGTGGCCGGCTGCGATGCGGCGGAGGCCTCACTGCCCCCTACTACTCCCACCGCTGGCCAGGCCATCCCTCTACTCACCCACACCCCTTGTTATTCTGCGGCGATGACAGCCTCACACCGCAGCGAACCAGTGAACCCTCATACTCCTCTACGCGTGGGCATCCACTACCGCGTCTTCCCCGACTCCGCTTCGTCCCCTTCCTAGGCCTCGCCGTCGTCCACCGCCCTGGTGCTCTCGGTGCGGCGTGGTCAACATGGTCAAGGAACGGCTTCCATCGGACGTGGATATGCGTGGAGAGGTGACAGTGGGTCCACGGCCGCAGCAAGGAAGTGCCTCCTTATTACGCGCAATATAATTATTCCTCCACCTGACAGCGGGGACCCACCGGACGGGCCACCGTATTTCGCGAAAAAAAATGATTCCCCCGTACTTCTGGGACCCACCAGCTACATCTTCGCACGCAAGGAAGTGCGTCCACGCAAAAAAAAGATTCGCCCCCCTGACTGCTGGGACCCACCAGCTACATCTTTGCAGGAAAGGAAGTGCCTAACAGTCGGGACCCACCTGGTTGAAGCGTATGTAGCATTGTCATTCTGGTCGCGAATGTGTACTTACATACTGGTCGATGTAAAGGCGCGCACGTAGCATGTACACGTACGTACATACGGGCAGGGTCTCGAACGCCTACTCGCGCATACGTACGGCCTGGGCTCGTGTACATGGCTGGGTCGGAACGGAGAAACAGCGTCGTCGTCATGTTCACGGGGAGCCAACCGGTTGGGTCGCAACGGAATGCGTCATCGTGTTCATCGGGAGGGCTTGGACGGAACAGCCAATGGAAACGAGGCCTGGTGTACCGCAGAACGGAGGAAACGGCCTTGTGTTCGACCGGCCACGTTCAAAACGGGATCCTGTTCGCCGGGAGGGTGCGGCGTACCACAAAAGCGGAGAAGCGGACCTCCTACGGTCGAAATGGGGTCTGTTGATTGAGAGGGTGTGGCGTGCCGCAAAAGCAGAGGAAGCGGACTTGTGTTGGGCGCCACGGTCGAAACGAGGTCTGTTCATCGGGAGGGTGTGGCGTCGCAAAAGCAGACTCCACGGGATCTGTTCATCTCCACCGTCGACCCCTCCGGCCTTCACGGACTCATTGTTCATCCACCGTCGACCTCCTCCGGCCTCCACTGCGATTGTTCATCCAGCCTCCACGTGCGCTTACTCCACCGCTCTTGTTCAACCAGCCCTCTCCATGGGCTCCTGTTCGACCACCCCTCCACGGGCTACTGTTCATCCAGCCCTCCATCGTCTACTTTTCATCCAGCCCCCCACGGGGTGGTCCTGTTCATCCATCCCTCCACGGGGTCCTATTCATCCAGCCCCAACCGGCTCGATCAATCGGGGTCCTGTTCATCTAGAGGAAACACCACCGGGTCTTATTCATCCACCCACACCGGGAACTGTTCATCCAAACCCCCCAGCAACGCTCGCTGTTTATCCAGAGGCAGCAACGATCGGCTTCAGTTAGCAGCAGTAGTGAAGGAATCACTCGACCGGGTTCAGTTAACAGTCATCGATCGATCGATCGGGTTCAGTAACGCATAGCCTGAAGTGCAATCACTCGGGTTCAGTTAGAGCCCAATGCCTCGCTCAGGTTCGTTAGAGCCCAACGCCTCGCACCCATGCGCGTGCGTGTATGAGAGAAACGCGCATCGCTCGGCCCCGGCCACCCACCGTAACGAGGAACACCCTGATATTTTCTTCCCCCTCGCTTCTACCACGGTTTTTTCCGTCATGGACGGCCCAAAGAATGTCATGCAGCTTCGTCTCCGACCCGCCCAGGACGAAAAGCCCATTTTCTGTCATGATTTTTTGTCATAGAAGTAGGACCCCACCACATCTATGATGATACCGGCTTTTGTCACAATTATCGTCATAGAAGTGTCATAAGTATGACAAAAAAAATTTCTTTTGGCCCAAAATGTCATGGATGAGTCTTTTTTTTGTAGTGCTAGTTGAAAGGGTTATGTGGACGCGCAGCCGACTAGACTAGCATATGACACGGTCGATGGCTTGGTCTCACTAGCCATGGAGCATTGGATGCTAACCGGATAATATGGACTTGGAAGGATCTGGTCGGATTTGACATAGTCGGATCCGAGTCGAGATAAGGTCCGAGTCGGACAGACCCAACTATGAGACACAACGATATGTCATCAGTGAGTCTCTAGTACAACCACATTCTATGTCCTAAGACCTGAGATGGCGCATATACTCGGGATGGTGATAGACCTGCTTTGGGCTGACCAAACGCTACTCCGTGACTGGGTAGTTACAAAGGTAGGTTTCAGGCTTGTCCAGACCCATGCTGCGAGACAAGGTCGAGCAAGATGGGATTTGCCCCTTCGATCGAGAGAGATATTCTCTGGGCCCCTCGTGTGACCTGACCAGGAGAAGCATGGCCATGCGGCAAGGATTATGAGATAATCCGGATAGTTGTCGGCATCACTGGAACGAGAAAGAGGTCGGGCTAGCACAAGGATGACAATCTTGCCTTGAGCCCGACAACATATATCGTGTGGCAAAGGAAACAGAAGTGTGACATGTTGTACAGGTTCGCCTAACCAGCTTCATAGCCTGCTTGGTGTTCGGCATGCCTTGCTAGAGGTCGCTACCAACCGTGCAGTTCGGAGGTGATCCGAACTAGGACCAAGCCGGCTTGAACCTAAGGGGTCGCGCGGTTAAGGGAAGGAACCTACAAGGTTAGATCCGAGGACACTGAGGATGTGATCCGAGCTGTATTCGGATTGTCGCCGGCCGAGTAGACTTGTGGGCTTTAGGATCTATGCGAGGCCCAAGAGTTGAGCCCGCGACAGATGCCTATATATAGTGGAGGTGCGGCATACTTATTGGATTGATCGATTCGGTGTTGTCACTAGGGTTTGCATGTGTTGCGAATAGCCACCTCCACTCGCCGCCGACTGTGTGATCGAACCTAGCAGTCCGCCGCACGGTGTTCCTCCTGCACGCCTGGATATATTAGAGGCGGTGCACGTGCGCCGCTCCAGTGAACTTGTACGTGGGATCGGACGACGACTGTTCGAGGGAGATCGGACGAGGAGGAGACGATCCACGCGGACGCGCTGCCCCAACTCTTCTTCCGCTGCACGGCACTGCACGTCTAGTGGTAACGATTTGTGATCCATCTCCTGTAGCATGTTCCTGGTTGTTCTGCGCATAGAAAATTTTTAATTTGCAGTCGACGCACCCTACCGTAGAACCGAACAGTGGCATCAGAGCCTCTGCTATAGGATTGGGATTCAGATCGTATGCATATTCGATATGTGGAGGCGGCAGATGAGATCTATCGTCATTTATCAGATCTGCTATGTGCACGGTTGATGAGATCAACTGCACTTGGGGATCGATGTGGCTATGTTTTCTGTCAATCGGAATCGATGAGGTCGTGACACAACCTACCCCTACCGGTCGATATCTGCCATCTGGGATAACAATGAAACGTAAATCCGAATCGGACTCGCGATGATCGATGAGATCGGTCAGATCAGAAAATTCGGCATGATTTCTAAAAACCCTGTGTGCATAGTGCCTTGTATTTCGTACACGATCACTCAAACCGGTAGAATGCGATTCTATGCGTAACTTTGTTTTGCAGGTTTGATGTGAATAGTATGGCTCATGTGTATGTGATGCATGTGTGTAATTTATACATGGCATGTGCGTCATGTTTGTCAGTCGGCAGGAGCCAAAGTGTTGTCTTGATAATGTATAACAACCTACGTGTCGACTTGTGATTCTCTATGTAAAATTCATTACTAGTTGTAGTAGTTGGATAATAGAGATCAGGTTGGTGCCTTGGCGTCTCGGCGTGACAAACAAGATGTAGTTCCTAGATGGTCATCGGAAGCCGACCTGGAAGAACATCCATGAAGGAGCCATACTATTTCACAATATATGTTTATTTGTGATTGGTATGCTTCTTGTTTTCTATGCATGTTAAAATGGTAGAAAGATCCCTCATGAATATCAAGCAAATTGCCATCCCCGATGTTGCACCTTCGCATGTCAAGTACGTCTAGTAGTGGTCTCATGAAATTGGGGTGTTGTTGGTGTCAAAACCGGTAGATCTCGGGTAGGGGGTCCCAAGCTGCGTGTCTTAGGATCGATGGTAACATAGACACGAGATTTTACCCAGCTTCGGGCTCTCTTGAAGAGATAATACCCTACATGCTGCTTTTGATTGTATTCAATGTGTATGATTACAGAGTTGATCTACCTCGAGATCATATGTTGTGGTCTAAACCCTAGAGGTATGATGAGTAATGTCATGATGCTCTATCGACTAGCCTGGCCTCAGCTTATATAATGTACCAGAGGCCTAGGATAACAAGAGTCCTAGTCGAATACGCCGGTAGAGAGGAGTCCTTGTCTTGATCACCAAGTCTTGTGGAATCTTCCTTGTGTATACATCGGCTGTCCGAACTGTCCACGAGCAAACGCCATGGGGGTCCTCGGCCCAATCCAACTGATTGGGAGACGACGTGGTGAGTACCCCTAGTCCAAGACACCGTCAGTAGCCCCCTGAACCGGTCTTCAAGTTGGGGATGCTCCTTGATTCTTCCGAATTGTTCTTCATTTTCGGTCGTCGGTCTTGAAAACTGGTTCAACAAATCATCTCATCTTCGATCTTGAGGATCGCAGAAGTGAATCCGAAGAGTTTACACGTCGGGTATCCGAAGAGCCCCTTTAAGTTCTTGGCCTTCATCAATGCCTTGTTCTTTTTTACGCCACACCTCGGGTTTGAAGTTGTTCCCGTGCGGCGGTGTCCTCTTGCATCCGAGCTCCAACACCGGACTGCATTCGAGATATCTTTTGCAGCCGAGCACCAACGCAGGACTATATCCGAGCTCCAACGATGGTCAGCGTCCGAGGTGTCGTAAAGTACCTCGGTCTTTTAGAAGATTGAACGAATTCAGTCGAGCTTAATGCCGGAAATGCCCTCTATGGAGCCAGCCACTGGCGCCTGAGCTTTATGCCGGACTGCTTCCGAGGTGGTGCACTACCCCGACCGCGGGCTGATTTTTTGTGAATATTTTTTATTGGTGCAATTTATTCTATGCCGAGATATATAGCCAGTATATCCAGTGCCCTCAAGGTGTGTGTCGGTCTAAAACCCGAGATGCACCTGAAGGAAAACATAAAATTGTTGATCCCACTAGCCCCTGAGACTCAAGTCGATTTGCAAAATCGTCCTGCGGATCAACTCCTAGCTCGGTAGCATACGTAGGAATAGAAACGCAGCGTAATATATTAGAAATATTGATCGACGGACAGGCCCCTGAGAGAGGGTTGTGAGAAGTCGCCGTGATCTATTAGCTTGATGTTGGATAAGTCCTAGATGATACTTATTGTTGTCAGAAGACATGCTTGCCAATAGTTCGGTCATGCCAAACACTGAGCACTTTGAATTCTCTGCATTGAATAGGCCATGCAGTAGCCCCCAAGCTACTGGTTGGGTGGCAACACCAGATCAGGGGATCGATGTGCCCCTTTAATGTTTATAAATAATGAGCGCGAAGCCCAGTAGCCCCCGAGCCTTAATGTGGGCATGGGTGACCGAATTAAGGATCGATATCCGTTTGATAGAAATTTTTGTTGTGTTTAACACAACTTCTCAAAAAGAGAATAATATTTCTTAAAGGAGCTTAGAGCTGGTCGAAATCCGTGCTCGCCAAGGTAGGCCCCAAGGGGTTTAAAAATGGGTTTGCAATAAATGGATTTTACTCGTAATTTTTATGTGTAATGATTCTATGTATCCAAGTACTTTACATCATTAATGCTAGGATCCGCATTGTACAAAACTTTGTTGACCAACCATCGGCTTCAACCTCCTCGGCCAGTAGCTGGGGAGTGTTTGTCCTACTTTATAAAGCCTTTACAAGGGCAAAGTTTTACAACAAACAAGGCAATCCGGCCATATGGTTTTATAAACAAAGGTATGCAGAGAGATATGCTATATTGCTACTGAATGTAAAAAAAAATCTTCCAAAGAAAATAGTCCCGCTATCGGTTCCTTTCTTTGGGTTTTCATGCTGATCATGATCATGAAACCTCACCTCCGATCAAGGTGGAAAATATTGAGGATTTAGTTTGGGAAAAGTTCCCAAACTATGTGGTCTATAGCGAACCTAAATTTTCACTTCTGTCGTTGCCGACCAATTATATCCTTTAAGATTACTAGCTTTCGGCTTCACCTAGTCTGAGGTACTAACTCGGATGACCCAGTAGTAACAATCACAGAGGTGCTCCCTTTACCGCCTAGCCGAACAATCAGGAACGTAGGGGTAAGCACAGGAGCCAGGCAACCCAGCTTGGCCAAAATCTTAAGTAAAATTGATGCATATTTATGGCTTTATAATGATGATTACGGAAGGCAGCCCTCATATATTAAATACAAATGTCGATGATATGTTTATTTTGACTCCTTTGCGATCGTTTATCAGTTGAAAGTGGCCCATCGTCGGCTTCTACCCCTTTGCAGATACTATGCAGGGTGTTTCCGCAATAACAAGACAACCCTTAGCTGACGCCTCATTACCCTGAGGGGGTTGTGTTAGCGGAAACGAGGTAATCAGATATGCGGGCTTTATAACTTTCACTTAGTCATAGGAGCTTAAAGTTGGGAGGCCAGCTACTAGCCCCTGGTTAGTATTCGGCGACAGTCGAGGTCAAGCCGTAAACACTTCGGCCAATGTTATGAACAGCCCGTCATTTAACACAGTCACCGGATCGCTGACCAGTTTACGCTTATTGTGGAGTCAGTTTTCGGCCTTCTCCACTAAGGTGCTTAACCATGCGAGCTGGAAGCACAATCACAGTTGTTCTCCCTTTGCACACCTAGTCGAACAAAGCATAACATAGGAGGCAAGCACAGGAGCCGGGCAACCCAACTATTGACCAAAGACACAATTCGAAACCGATGCATATATAGCAATATCCGAGAATGTTTTTGCAGAATCTCTAAAGGTGTCCGGCGTTGCACTACGAGACTTATGTTGGAAACACACAAATAGTTTCTAAGTGTCATAGGCTCGAAAAGCCAAAAACTTATGTAAAAGATTGACGTCCGGACTAAACCGAGATTTCGGTGAAAATCCGGAAATTGGTCTTTGTAAAAAAAAGTGCTGCTGTCGTGCTTTAACATGACACATCTGATCTCAAGACTTCAAGTGGGTGAGCCTACTACTTCAAGCTCCTTATCCCAAAGGCGGAGTGCTTCTCCGAGGCCAGTTTAGCGAACCAAACTCGAGCGGCTTTAGAGTGAAGCTAGGCTATCCGGCTATTGACCATACACTCGAGTCGAAAAAGGAGCAGTAGAAAAGACTTTGCAACAACCAAGAAGAAAACACATTATTATAGAATGGCTCATGTAAATATAAAGAGACCCTAGTTAACATGGGTAAGGGAAGTTTCTTTTAATGAACAACGTATGTGAGAATGGTCGAACCGAACACAAGTTAAAAATTTAAAACTTTGAGCATGAAAGCGACTTAGCTGGTTAATGTGTTCGGCATTGATGACGTGGTCCGAGCTTGATGCAGGGCAAGGTTCCAGACCCCAAGCCTGTTACGCCCCCGATGCGGCTATATCTCCCACGTGTCGAGGCACGACTTAGAGGCATAACCGCATTGAAAGCAATGTCGCAAGTGAGGTAATCTTCACACAACCCATGTAATAATTAAGGAGAAAGGTACATAGTTGGCTTACGATCGCCACTTCACACGATTACATAATTAAACATCCATCATTCAGAGTACACTCAAGGTCCGACTACGGAACCAAAATAAAAGAAGATACCCCAAATGCTACACAGATCCCCGAATCGTCCCAACTGGGCACCACTACTGATCATCTGGAAAAGACACATAATAACGACCACGTTCCTCGTAGAACTCCCACTGGAGCTCGGTTGAATCACCTGCACTGGCCTCATCGGAACCTGCAACTGTTTTGGAAGTATCTGTGAGTCACGGGGACTCAGCAATCTCACACCCGCGAGATCAAGACTATTTAAGCTTATAGGAAGGACAGAGTAGTAAAGTGGAGCTGCAGCAAGCGACTAGCATATATGGTGGCTATTACGCAAAAGAGAGCGAGAAGAGAGGCAAAGCACGGTCGTGAAACTAATAGCGATCAAGAAGTGATCCTGAACTACTTACGTCAGACATAACTCCAACACCGTGTTCACTTCCCGGACTCCGCCGAGAAGAGACCATCACGGTTACCTTGATTGATGTGTATTTTATTTGAGGTCAACTTGGGTTTTCTACAACGGACATTAACAAATTCCCATCGCCTCATAACGCATGGCACGGCTTTGAAAGATATTACCTGCAGGGTGTCCCAACAGCCCATTATAAGCTCTCACGGTCAGCGAAGGATATTCCTTCTACTGGGAAGACCCGATCAATCTCGGAATCCCAGACTACAAGACATTTCGACAGCAATAAAACAAGACCAGCAAAGCCGCCCGATTGTGCCGACAAATCCCGATAGGAGCTGCACATATCTCGTTCTCAGGGCACATCCGGATGAGACATCCTACTGAGTAAAACCAAGCCTCGAGTTTCCCGTGGTGGCCCTTGATCTACTCGTTTGGGCCAGCACTCGAAGGAGCACTGGTCGGGGGGTTAAAATAAAGATGACCCTCGGGCTCGCGAAAACCCGGGGGAAAAGGCTTAGGTGGCAAATGGTAAAACCAAAGTTGGGCCTTCTTTGGGCGAGTTTTATTCAAAGCGAACTGTCAAGGGGTCCATAAATCACCCAACCGTGTAAGGAGCATAAAATCAAGGAACATAACACGGTATGGCGGAAACTAGGGTGGCAAAGTGGAACAAAACACGGGCATAAGGCGAGCCTTCCACCCTTTACCAAGTATATAGATGTATTAATGATAGCAGATAATAGATATTGTGATATCCCCAACAAGTAAACATGTTCCAACAAGGAACAACATCTCCATGTTCAACAAGGAACAAACTTCACTTCACGCAACTAGCAGCGCTATAAGAGGGCTGAGCAAAGCGGTAACATAGCCAATCAACGGTTTGCTAGGAAAAGGATGGTTAGGGGCTGACATGGCAATATGGGTGGCATGATATAGCAAGTGGTAGGCATCGCAGCATAGGCATAGCAAAAGAGCGAGCAACTAGCATAGCAAAGATAGAAGTGATTTCGAGGGTATGGTCATCTTGCCTGCAATGTTCTCAGAGTTGTCGAAAGCTTGATCCTCGTAAGCGTTCTCAACAGGTTCCTCGTTCACGTACTCGTCTCCCGACTCTACCCAAAACAACAACACAAACAAAGGAACCACAATAAATCACGGTGCAATGCACAATCAACATGATGCAAAACATGACATGATATGCGAGATCACGATATGCAATGCGTATATGCGCTCCGGAAGGTAAATGATGAACCAGGCATCAACTTGGCAAACCAAGTATGCCACTGGAAAGATGAGATGATTTCGGTTGAAATCGATATAAAGATCACCGGAATCGGATGCACGGTTTGCAAATAGCAAGCAAAACAAGAATGGCGCAAATCTGCCATTAACAGCATGATGCCACTTAGCAAGCAACAAAAATTAAGCTACTGCACCCAAACGTAACAACAAAGCACATGGCAGTGATCTACACATGATGCTCGACAAAAGATGAGCACTGAGCTACGGCTAGTTCACATCATAACAGGTTCAAACAAGCATGGCAAAAGTGAATTAATAATCAGGCTGGACATGGCAAAAACAGCATCAGGTTGCAATGTTCGGAGCATCAAAACTACATGCTACAGGACCTTAAAATAGCAAAACAAGGCATGGCATGAATCTACTCAAAGCATAGATCAAAAGTCCCTTACTGACCATAAGCCAAAAAGGACTAGAAAATATAGTAACACTCATGTCAATATTGAAAGTCTCGTTAACAGATTCAGCAACTTGACATGTCAAAAACTGATAACGAGAGGGCATGTTTACAAGCTCGATGCACTCACTACAGAGCCTTATATGAAAAACTAAGCATACATACATCAAGAAGACATGACATAGAAGACATAAAAGTCAAGAACAATAACATAGCCTATATGGACCAACCACAACAAGCTAGGCAAAATTGAATAACAAGTATACAATCTGCCAGGAAACATTGGGTAGCAAAAGTAGAGCTCGATTGACTCAAGCTATGGCACTCCATAATTGCAAACAAAGGCATGAATGGATAGAGCAAGACATGTTTTACAAAACACCCTTACTGAAGTATCTCAAAATATGCATAGATCTCTTGGTATCATCAAGTTAACATGGCATCAAAATCAGCTAAAACAGGGCTGAAATCAGCAACAACAGGACACCTACTTTGCATGCTTGTGCTAGTCACCACATAGATCACAAAAATACATGGCATATACCCCTGGAAAGATGGTATGGCATTTTACAAAACACATGTAGGACTCAAATTCATAGGGTGCACATATTAATCATGGCAAAAATAACAAAAGTGCAAGTCCTGATAAAAATCAGCAACTAACATCACATAGCACTCTTCCAACAGCATTTCGGGCATCAATATGAGCTCAAATGAAAATGATGCAATGAGATGAAATGATCTACTCTTCGAGGCGAACATTTCGACATATTATACGCGCAAAATGGACCTACGGATGCGAAGATATAGCACGTTGAAAAATGCACAAAATAACATTAGATGCAAAATACTTAGGAAAAAAAAGGGAGGGGGAGAAGAGGTCAACGGCTCTCGGCCCGAGGCCGGATCGGATCGGGCGGATCGGGCGCCGCTGTGGCCTTGAGCTCGAGCCGCCTTGAGGAGGCGATCGCCGCGGGAGGAGCGCGGCCGGGTCAGCCGAGGCCGGCCGGGCGCGGCGAAGCGGCAGCCGCCGGATCGGGCTTGAGCGAAGCCATGCCTGTGGCGCCGGCGGAGATCTGTGCCAGGCCAGTGTGGTGGCGGGCGGCGGGCGGAGGCGGAGCGCGGCGGCAGGGGCGCTGGCCGGGCGGGTGTGGGTGGCGAGGCGGAGGCGGCGGAGCCGGACGGGCGGGACGGCCGTGGGCCTCATGGGCCCTTGTGATGTGTGTGGCGGCGGGCGGCGCGTCGGACGTGTCAGCGCGTGGAGGGCAAATTTGCTAGGGTTTCGGGAGATGATCCGGTTTGGGGAGGTTTGCTTAAATAGGCATAGAGGAGCTAGGAGAGTCAAATGAGGTGTAGTTTTCGCCACACGATCGTGATCGAGCGACGGAGAGCATGGAAGTGACTTAGATGGGTTATTGGGCTGTTTTGAAGGGTGTTGGGCTGCAACTTAAAAGAGGCCTCTGCGAGTGCGGTTAACCGTTGGAGTACCAAATGAGCTCCAAATGACCGAAACTTGACCGGTGGTCTCGGGTGGTATACCAAGGCCACTAGACAAACCTCGGTCCATTTCGAGAAGGTTTAATACCCATAAGCGGAAAAAGCGTAAAAGGACCGCGGGGAAGATAGGAGTGCGGATTGCAAAAGCGGACAACGGGAAAAGTGCTCGAAATCATGAGGCGAACACGTATGCAAATCGATGCACATGATGACATAATATGAAATGCATGACATGGACAAAATGCAAAATGAAGAAAACCCAACCACGGAGGAATATCATATATCAATGCGAAAATGGCAAGAGTTGGAGTTACAAATATGGAAAGTTACTTCGGGGTGTTACAACACTCCACCACTACAAGAGGATCTCGTCCGAGATCTAGGACTGAAAGAACTCCGGATATTGAGCGGAGGTGATCCTCGCGCCCTGGTAGCTTCGGTCGGAATGGTGTGACCACTTCACTTTCAGGAATTTGATTGACTTGTTGTGAGTCTTGCGCTCGGTTTCTTCAAGAATAGCAACGGGTGCTCATGATAGAGAGGTCTTCTTGAAGGTCAATCTCTTGAAGTTGATAGTGCGTTCAGAGTCTTGAAGCACTTGCGAAGCTGTGACACGTGAAACACATCGCACGTTTGCAAAGTTGGATGGAAGCTCAAGTTGATAGGCGAGATCGCCTCTTTTCCCAATGATCTTGAAAGGACCCACGTATCTAGGGGCAAGCTTCCCTTTGATACCGGGCGGACGAGTGCCTTTCATTGGAGAGGCGGAGGTAGACATGGTCTCCAATTTCAAAAGCCACATCACGGTGCTTATCATCATAATAGCTCTTCCGCGCGATTTGCGGCTTTGAGATTCTCACGAATGACTTGGCACATTTCTTACATACGTGATCAAGTCATTGCCAAGAAGTTGGCGTTCACTGTCTCGAGACCAATTGAGAGGAGTGCGGCACTTTACGCCATAGAGAATTTCAAATGGGGCCTTGCCGAACTCGCTTGGAAGCTGTTGTTGTAGGAGAACTTCGGCATATGGAAGACAATCTTCCCACTTCATACCGAAAGAAATGACACAAGCCACGAGCATATCTTCAAGGATTTGATTTACTCGCTCAACTTGGCCACTTGTTTGAGGATGGAAAGCTGTCTTTGAAAGCGAATGTTGGTGCCCATGGCCTTCTGAAAAGAATCCCAAAACTTGGAGGTAAAGATGCTGCCACGGTCTGAAGAGATCACTTGTGGAATGCCGTGCAAAGAGACAATCCTGGAGGTGTATAGCTCTGCCAACTGAGCTGCTGTGATGGATTCTTTGATAGGAAGAAAATGAGCCACTTTAGTAAGCTTGTCAATGACAACAAAGATAGCATCATTTCCATGCTTGGACTTTGGAAAGCCAGTCACGAAGTCCATTTCAATATGATCAAACTTCCATTCAGGAATAGCAAGAGGTTGAAGGAGACCAGCTGGTCTTTGGTGTTCTGCTTTCACTCTTCTGCAGACATCACATTCATTCACGAATTGAGCAATTTCTCGCTTCATTCGAGTCCACCAATAAGACTGCTTGAGGTCATGGTACATCTTCGTACTTCCAGGATGAATGGATAGAAGCGAATTGTGAGCCTCGTTCATAATGACTTTTCTCAGATCACCCTTAGGAACCACAATCCGGTCCTCAAAGAACAGAGTGTCTTTGTCATCAATGTGGAAGCACTTATACTTGGAAATGCCCTTGTCGATACCACGTTTCACCTTTTCACCATGGTATCCAGAAGTTGAGCCTCACGAATCTGATCTTCCAAAGTAGGAGAGACTATGAGGTTGGCAAGAAAGCCTTGAGGAACAACTTGAAGATTCAGCTTGGAAAGATTCACGAGAGATCCGGTGAAAGGGCTTGAGGATTAGGCATTGCGAAGCTTTCTGCTCAAAGCATCTGCAATGACATTGGCCTTGCCGGAGTATATTCAATACTTGGGTTGTACTCTTGAATCATCTCGACCCATCGAGTCACTGAGGTTGAGGTTGGGCTGAGTGAAGATGTACTTGAGACTCTTGTGATCGGTGAAAATGTCCACTTTCCTTCCCAACAAGAGATGTCTCCAAGTTATTAATGCATGGACAACTGCCGCCAACTCAAGATCGTGAGTGGGGTAGTTCTTCTCGTTGGGCTTCAATGGCGAGAGGTATAAGCCACAACTCTCTTCTCTTGCATTAACACAGCACGAGACCTTGAAGAGAAGCATCACGAAAACTTCATATGGCTTGGATTCATCGGGAGGAGTCAAGGCAGGGAGCTGTGACGAGTTTCTCTTTGAGGGTATTGAAAGCAACGTCACACTCGGGAGACCGGACATACTTCACATGCTTACGGAGAAGGTTGGAAAGAGGCTTTGCAATCTTGGAGAAGTTCTCAACGAATCTTGACAATAGCTTGCAAGACCAAGAAAATCTGGAGCTGCTTGACATTCGAGGAGGTTCCCAATTCACAATTGCGGACACCTTCTCGGGATCAACAGCGATGCCCTTGGCGAGAGATGATATGACCAAGATAAAGCACTTCATCAAGCCAAAATTCACATTTGGAGAACTTAGCATAGAATTGGTACTCTCGAGCTTGTCTAGCACCAATCGCAAATGTTTGGCATGATCCTTCTTATTCTTGGAGAATACCAAAATATCATCAAGATAGACCAAGGCGAATTCATTGGTGTAGGGGTTGAATATGAAGTTCATCATCCGAGAGAATGTTGGAGGAGCATTGGCGAGGCGAAAGACATGACAGTATATTCATAAGAACCAAAGCTTGTTACGAATCTGTCTTGGGAATATCTTGTTCACGAATGCGAATCGATGATACCCCATACGAAGGTCAAGCTTGGAGAACACTGTAGCACCTTTGAGTTGCTCGAAAAGTTCATTGATGTTGGGAAGTGGATACTTGTTCTTGATTGTCTTCTTATTCAATGGGCGGTGTCGGCGCAAAAGTCGGTCCGTGCCATCCTTCTTCGGACAAAAGAACACCACAACCCCAAGGAGATGAACTCGATGCGATCAGACCAGACGCTCTTGTTCATCGAGCTGCTTCTTCAATTCCTTCAGCTCATCAGGTCCAAGCTTGTATGGGCGCTTGCAAGCGGGTTGATGCGGGCTCAAGATCGATAACGAACTCAAGCGGCGATGAGGAGGCATACCGGAAGCTCTTACGGAAAGACATCTTGGTACTCACAAGCGATGGAATCGAGAGATGGCATTCAGTTCGCCCTTCTCATTGAGAGAAAACAACCGAATGGTTTCATCACGAGCGGCATAGATGATCACATCATTAGAAGAGTGAGTCAATTGAATTTCACAGCAGCACAATCAAGCTGAGCTTTGTCTGAGAAAGCCGATCCATTCGAGAATAAGATCAATATCCGAGTCACCAAGAACAATTGGTTTAGAAAGAAATCTATAATCGCCCATCTTGATAGAAACATTAGGAGCAACCAAACTAGAATTCATAAGCCTTCCGGGGGAAACAACTTGCATAACTTTGGAGAGAATCTCTGTGTCAACATTGTGCTTCGATGCAAAAGGATATGACATGAAAGAATGCGATGCACCAGTATCAAATAAGACTTTTGCAGGAATATCATTAACTGAGAGATTACCCATTATCACATCAGAAGATTCCTCTGCTTGAGCTGCATTCATCATATTGACCTTTGCAAACTTGGGATTATGCTTGACCTTTGCATTGCTGGAAGATTTCACAGAGGAGGAGGCGGAAGGCGCCTCTGGTTGAAGCACTTGTTAGCATAGTGACCCTTCTGCGACACTTGTTGCAAGTGACCTCGAGAGCGGACGGTGGTAAGGAGCACTTGACCTTGGAGCTTGAGAAATAGACTTGTTACGATAGCTTGGGTTGGGTGGGTGGGAAGATCCACGGCCACTTGAGTTCTTCTTTGGTAAGGCCGGCGGAGACGGAGGAGGGGGCAGGTAAAACTTCGCTGCTTAGCTGCCACTTGAGAGGACGAAGAGGACTGAACTGCATCCTGATTCTCTTCTTAGAAGCCTCACATTTGAGCTGGGCAGCTTCTTGCTTGAGCCATGTTGTAGAAATCATCATACTTATCGGCTCAAACAGCACAAGAGGTAATTGCAGATCTTCTCTCAGACCACCTCTGAATTGGTAGATCATACTCTTTTCATCAGCACGTCTTGCTTAGCAAAGCAAGCGAGCTTACAGAACTGGATATTGTATTGATAGACAGACATGTTGCCCTGCTTGAGATTGCGGAACTCCTCACGCTTGCTCTCAACAACACTTTTGAATGTGATGAGCTCTGAAATCACGGCGGAACTCATCCTGTAATGACACGACCTCCTCTGGAATCTTTGTATTCTGGTACCACTCGGCAGCTTGATCCTTGAGTTGAAGCGATGCAAACTTGACAAAGTCCTCGTGTCGACATTGCTACTGATCAAAGTGCTTGCAGATGTCCACTAACCAATCATCGGCGTCTGTGGCCTCGACACGTAAACCGAAAGACTTTGGCTGATTAGCGAGGAACCGGCGAGAGTAGCAAAGTGTGGCTGATTGTTGCCTTGACCTTGATTGCCTTGATTGCCTTGATTGCCTTGCCCCGATGCGTTCTTGCAAGAGCTGAAAAATCATCGAGCATTGGCATTGGTGGCTGCCATGATAGCTTGCCGGGCCTCTGGAGGCGGAGGTGGAGGTGGAGGTTTGGTGATCCCCATCATTGCGATCCGGATTCGGACGCGTTGGCGGAGCCATCTGAAGAGGGTGACATCCATTAGTCCTTTGATAGACAAATAGATAAGTAGAATCAGCGGATAGAAATTGCAACATATAGTCTTCACAATAAACATTGAACAAGAATGAGCGAATGAATTCAAAGTTAATCATCACACGTCCAATAAAGTGAGAAGCCACTTAGATAAAGATATGGAAATAACATCTGTCTTAGAAACAAATCGAATATCACTGGCGAAAACAAAAGGTTGGCTTCTAGAATGAGCGGAACAAACACATGATAGAGATTTCGCTCAAAGTGTTGTGGTGGGGCCCACACGGACCACGACGTATAGCGGACGTCACGAATGACTAACAAGGCGTCCCGAATCAGCATAGCCAAGGATTCTTTAAGGCGTCTCGCGACCCTGTGAATCGACCGTGAATGGGCGGACCACTAGGCGTTGAACCCCAATCTCAAATCATACATCATCGGAAAGAATATCACGTAAGCTACTAGAATTCCCACCTATAAACTCCGAAACTTTCGGTTATGCAATCTGGTGTTGGGGATACAGGGACACAAAATATATCACCCAAACTAACAATACCTAGATCCATTGTATCCATCCGTCAACACATAACCAAGAAATCCTCGGAAATCGTGTACCTCGACCTTTGAAAAACATCCGTTATGCAAGTCATGGCAATACTCCCTTTTCACACGATCTTTGGGCTATCGGGGTTATCTCACCAACAACTGCACAAAAGAGATTTCGATGTCGGCAAAACTCAGGTATTCGAGCTGCAGCGATAAAATTGTGGCGACAACACCTCGGAGCTCAACTCCCGGGACACCGCCACAACCCCTAAATGTCGGGAGGCACCAAGAACAATGTTCTTGTCAGAAAACCATCGAACGATTCCAAGATACCCACGTGATCCTAAAAAAATTTTAGTGAAATTTGAGAAGAGAAGAGTCAAAACTCTCGTCGGGAGACCTCACAGAGCTGACGAAGGGACTGGGGAGTAAAAGAATCCTACTCTCCGATATATATAATCCTAAGACTCAAAACATTTTCCATTCTAGACTCAACAACGCCATGACAAACAATCAAGTAGGGGCTCCTAAGTCGGGAAGGCTCGATTACCAACTTATTACGCCCCGATGCGGCTATATCTCCACGTGTCGAGGCACGACTTAGAGGCATAACCGCATTGAAAGCAATGTCGCAAGTGAGGTAATCTTCACACAACCCATGTAATAATTAAGGAGAAAGGTACATAGTTGGCTTACGATCGCCACTTCACACGTACATAATTAAACATCCATCATTGAGTACACTCAAGGTCCGACTACGGAACCAAAATAAAAGAAGATACCCCAAATGCTACAGATCCCGAATCGTCCCAAGCTGGGCACCACTACTGATCATCTGGAAAAGACACATAGTAACGACCACGTTCCTCGTCGAACTCCCACTTGAGCTCGGTTGAATCACCTGCCTGGCCTCATCGGAACTGCAACTGTTTTGGAAGTATCGTGAGTCACGGGGACTCAGCAATCTCACACCAGCGAGATCAAGACTATTTAAGCTTATAGGAAGGACAGAGTAGTAAAGTGGAGCTGCAGCAGCGACTAGCATATATGGTGGCTATTACGCAAAAGAGAGCGAGAAGAGAGGCAAAGCACGGTCGTGAAACTAATAGCGATCAAGAAGTGATCTGAACTACTTCGTCGGACATAACTCCAACACCGTGTTCACTTCCGGACTCCGCCGAGAAGAGACCATCACAGTTACACACGCGTTGATGTGTATTTTATTTGAGGTCAACTTTGGGTTTTCTACAACCGGACATTAACAAATTCCCATCTGCCTCATAACATGGGCACGGCTTTGAAAGATATTACCTGCAGGGTGTCCCAACAGCCCATTATAAGCTCTCACGGTCAGCGAAGGATATTCCTTCTACGGGAAGACCCGATCAATCTCGGAATCCCGGACTACAAGACATTTCGACAGCAATAAAACAAGACCAGCAAAGCCGCCCGATTGTGCCGACAAATCCCGATAGGAGCTGCACATATCTCGTTCTCGAGGCACATCCGGATGAGACATCCCACTGAGTAAAACCAAGCCTCGAGTTTCCCGTGGTGGCCCATGATCTACTCGTTTGGGCCAGCACTCGAAGGAGCACTGGTCCGGGGGTTAAAATAAAGATGACCCTCGGGCTCGCGAAAACCGGGGAAAAGGCTTAGGTGGCAAATGGTAAAACCAAAGTTGGGCCTTCTTTGGACGAGTTTTATTCAAAGCGAACTGTCAAGGGGTCCCATAAATCACCCAACCGTGTAAGGAGCATAAAATCAAGGAACATAACACCGGTATGGCGGAAACTAGGGTGGCAAGAGTGGAACAAAACACGGGCATAAGGCCGAGCCTTCCACCCTTTACCAAGTATATAGATGTATTAATGATAGCAGATAATAGATATTGTGATATCCCCAACAAGTAAACATGTTCCAACAAGGAACAACATCTCCATGTTCAACAAGGAACAAACTTCAGCTTCACACGCAACTAGCAACGCTATAAGAGGGCTGAGCAAAGCGATAACATAGCCAATCAACGGTTTGCTAGGAAAAGGATGGTTAGGGGCTGACATGGCAATATGGGTGGCATGATATAGCAAGTGGTAGGCATCGCAGCATAGGCATAGCAAAAGAGCGAGCAACTAGCATAGCAAAGATAGAAGTGATTTCGAGGGTATGGTCATCTTGCCTGCAATGTTCTCAGAGTTGTCGAAAGCTTGATCCTCGTAAGCGTTCTCAACAGGTTCCTCGTTCACGTACTCGTCTCCCGACTCTACCCAAAACAACAACACAAACAAAGGAACCACAATAAATCACGGTGCAATGCACAATCAACATGATGCAAAACATGACATGATATGCGAGATGCGATATGCAATGCGTATGTGCGCTCCGGAAGGTAAATGATGAACCAGGCATCAACTTGGCAAACCAAGTATGCCACTGGAAAGATGAGATGATTTCGGTTGAAATCGATATAAAGATCACCGGAATCGGATGCACGGTTTGCAAATAGCAAGCAAAACAAGAATGGCGCAAATCTGCCATTAACAGCATGATGCCACTTAGCAAGCAACAAAAAATTAAGCTACTGCACCCAAACGTAACAACAAAGCACATGGCAGTGATCTACACATGATGCTCGACAAAAGATGAGCACTGAGCTACGGCTAGTTCACATCATAACAGGTTCAAACAAGCATGGCAAAAGTGAATTAATAATCAGGCTGGACATGGCAAAAACAGCATCAGGTTGCAATGTTCGGAGCATCAAAACTACATGCTACAGGACCTTAAAATAGCAAAACAAGGCATGGCATGAATCTACTCAAAGCATAGATCAAAAGTCCCTTACTGACCATAAGCCAAAAAGGACTAGAAAATATAGTAACACTCATGTCAATATTGAAAGTCTCGTTAACAGATTCAGCAACTTGACATGTCAAAAACTGATAACGAGAGGGCATGTTTACAAGCTCGATGCACTCACTACAGAGCCTTATATGAAAAACTAAGCATACATACATCAAGAAGACATGACATAGAAGACATAAAAGTCAAGAACAATAACATAGACTATATGGACCAACCACAACAAGCTAGGCAAAATTGAATAACAAGTATACAATCTGCTAGGAAACATTGGGTAGCAAAAGTAGAGCTCGATTGACTCAAGCTATGGCACTCCATAATTGCAAACAAAGGCATGGATGGATAGAGCAAGACATGTTTTACAAAACACCCTTACTGAAGTATCTCAAAATATGCATAGATCTCTTGGTATCATCAAGTTAACATGGCATCAAAATCAGCTAAAACAGGGCTGAAATCAGCAACAACAGGACACCTACTTTGCATGCTTGTGCTAGTCACCACATAGATCACAAAAATACATGGCATATACCCCTGGAAAGATGGCATGGCATTTTACAAAACACATGTAGGACTCAAATTCATAGGGTGCACATATTAATCATGGCAAAAATAACAAAAGTGCAAGTCCTGATAAAAATCAGCAACTAACATCACATAGCACTCTTCCAACAGCATTTCGGGCATCAAGATGAGCTCAAATGAAAATGATGTAATGAGATGAAATGATCTACTCTTCGAGACGAACATTTCGACATATTATACACGCAAAATGGACCTACGGATGCGAAGATATAGCACGTTGAAAAATGCACAAAATAACATTAGATGCAAAATACTTAGGAAAAAAAAGGGAGGGGGAGAAGAGGTCAACGGCTCTCGGCCCGAGGCCGGATCGGATCGGGCGGATCGAGGCGCCGGCGCGGGCTCCCGGAGCCGCCGGAGGAGGCGGTCGCCCGGGAGGAGCGCTTGGCGGCCGGGTCGGCGAGGTGGCCGGGCGTGGCGAAGCGGCACGCCGGATCGGCCGGGCGAGCGAGCCTGGAAGGGCGCGCCAGCGGAGAGATGCGCGCCGGCCGGTGGCGGGCGGCGGCAAAGCCGGGTTGGGCGCTGCCGGCGGAGGCGGAGCGCGGCGGGAGGGGGCGCTGCCCGGCGCAGGGCGGCGGCGAAGCAAGGGGGGAGGCAGGGGCGGAGCGGCCCGGATCGGGCGCTGGGACGGGCGGCCGTGGGCCTTGCGGGCCTTGCGATGAGGCGGGCGGCGGCGGCGGCGGACGCGTCCGGCTCGCCGGACGTGTCCGGCGCGCGGAGAGGCAAATTTGCTAGGGTTTCGGGAGATGATCCGGATTTGGGGAGGTTTGCTTAAATAGGCATAGAGGAGCTAGGAGAGTCCAAATGAGGTGTAGTTTTACCAAACGATCGTGATCGAACGACGGAGAGCATGGAAGTGACTTAGATGGGTTATTGGGCTGTTTTGAAGGGGTGTTGGGCTGCAACTTAAAAGAGGCCTCTGCGAGAGTGCGGTTAACCGTTGGAGTACCAAACGAGCTCCAAATGACCGAAACTTGACCGGTGGTCTACGGTGGTATACCAAGGCCACTAGACAAACCTCGGTCCATTTCGAGAAGGTTTAATACCCGCAAAGCGGAAAAACGTAAAAGGGACCGCCGGGGAAGATAGGAGTGCCGGATTGCAAAACGGACAACGGGAAAAGTGCTCGAAATCATGAGACGAACACGTATGCAAATGCGATGCACATGATGACATAATATGAAATGCATGACATGGACAAAATGCAAAATGAAGAAAACCCAACCACGGAGGGAATATCATATATCAATGCCGAAAATGGCAAGAGTTGGAGTTACAAATATGGAAAGTTACTTCCGGGGTGTTACAAAGCCGGTCCAGAGGTGGCGGAGCGAAGAGCTCGGCACTCCGAAGTGGTGACATAGCACGGCCAATGCAGGTCGGTAGAGTGACGCCGAAGTCCCCGGTGTGGGTTAATGAAGTGTTGACGAAGCCCCCCGTTCAGTCGAGGTGACGTGGTATGTCAGTACGCCGAGGTGACAACACTGCCCGACCCGAATCATTTTCCTGTGCACAAAAAATAGTGCAAACCGGAGATAATAGTAATAATCATAAATTAAAAAAATTGTTGCATAATTAATAATTTATGCAAAGTGAGTAATAAAAGAAATATGGCTTGTGCACCGAACACTCGATGAGGTAGAGCTCTCTCGGCGATGCCGAAGTCCCCGAGGCAACCGAACACGTCGGTATGGCAACTCCACCAACAAGGTGATCATGCGAGCCGATTTACGCCGATTGGGACGACGGTGTCGGCTTGCCGAAGAGACCATGTGACGAAGTCGAAGTACATTACCAAAATCAATGTTGATGCAGGGCGTCGGCATGATGCGGTAAAGGCATGACAAAGCCTAAATTCACTTGTCGGTGTCAAAACCGGCAGATCTCGGGTAGGGGGTCCCAAGCTACGTGTCTTAGGATCGATGGTAACATGGACACGGGATTTTACCCAACTTCGGGCTCTCTTGAAGAGATAATACCCTACATGCTGCTTTTGATTGTATTCGATGTGTATGATTACAGAGTTGATCTACCTCGAGATCATATGTTGTGGTCTAAACCCTAGAGGTATGATGAGTAATTTCATGATGCTTTATCGACTAGCCTGGCCTCGGCTTATATAATGTACCAGAGGCCTAGGATAACAAGAGTCCTAGTCGAATACGCCGGTAGAGAGGAGTCCTTGTCTTGATCACCAAGTCTTGTGGAATCTTCCTTGTGTATACATCGGTTGTCCGAACTGGTCCACAGGCAAACGGCCATGGGGGTCCTCGGCCCAATCCAACTGATTGGGAGACGACGTGGTGAGTACCCTCTAGTAAAGGACACCGTCAGGTGCTGCTGGGTGTCCTTGAACTGAAGGGTTCGTGTCGGACATGGACATGCACTGCATCAGGTTAACTTGGCAAGGCTATCAAAACGGTTTTGGGCCTTGTGGCAAAGAAGGTTGGGAGCCGGGGTATGAGATACCTTTTCGACCAACAGGAGTCGTATAGAGATACGATTAGCAAGGAGTTGCTTACCGGATAGGCATGTTGCCTAGCAGTGATGCGAAAGCTCACTAGTCGCATGTGCTAGTCGGATCCTGAATCACCGAGAGTTTTGGAGGATGCTGACTTGGTGGGAGTATTTCATTTAAGGCTAGAATTACTCTACATAAACACATTGCTTAGTGATTTCATATTTTTCTGTTGTAGATCAATGGCACCACCTGCTTAACCCAACTTTGCATTGAAATCAATTCTGGAAAAAGGATAAACTGAATGGAACAAACTTTACCACCTGGTATAGAAATATGAGAATTGTTCTCAAGCATGATAAAAAGGAACATGTTCTAGAGGATCCACTTCCAGAGGAACCTGCCGATAATGCTAATGCCACAACCAGGAATGCCTACGAGAAACTCGTTGATGAATCAAACGAGATCAGCTGCCTCTTGCTGGCTTGTATGGAGCCCGATTTGCAGCAGCATTTCGAAGACGTTGGGGCTGTCGATATGATCGAGAGTCTCAAGAGCATGTTTCAGGTGTAGGCTAGGACCGAAAGGTTCAACGTCTTCCCATCCTTACTGGATTGTAAGCTGAAGGAAGGTGATCCACTGAGCCCGCATGTGATCAAGATGATCAGATACGTGCAAGCTTTGGAGCACAGAAGGTTTTCATTTCTGGTGGTGCTCCTCAGGTGCCGAGTCGTGACTTTCAGGGTGAAAACCTAAGGTCTGGCCTTCATTGGTTGTGCGTGACAATTGCCTTGTTGCAGGTGTTGTTTTGAGAGCTCGGTCTTTCTCCAGGGTGAAAACTTATGATATTGGATCGGGCGACGTTGGCGCTTATTGAAAGGATCGAGAACAGGGGTCTAGAGGGGGGTGATTAGACCCTTAACAAGTAAAAGTGACAGTTTTTTGTTTCTTCAAGTTAAGGTTGAGTTTAGCACATGTTAATGGGCACATAATACATTTTACACAAGCATAGCAAGAGTATGAGCAGCGGAAAGAGTAAAGCATGCAAGTGCAAGAATGTAAAGGGATGGGAATTGGAGTGTGCAAACGCAATGGAGACGCGGAGAAATTTTGGCATGGTTCCGATAGGTGGTGCTATCGTACGTCCACGTTGATGGAGATTTCAACCCACGAAGGGTAACGGCTGCGCGAGTCCACAGAGGGCTCCACCCACTAAGGGTCCATTAAGAAGCAACCTTGTCTATCCCACCATGGCCATCGTCCATGAAGGACTTGCCTCACTCGGGTAGATCTTCACGAAGAAGGCGATCTCCTTGCCCTTACAGACTTCTTGGTTCAACTCCACATCTTGTCGAATGCTCCCAAGCAACACCTAACCAATCTAGGAGACACCACTCTCCAAAAGGTAATAGACGGTGTGTTGATGATGAACTCCTTGCTCTTTGATGTTGGCTTGAACTACGTCTGTATTTCCCCAAAGAGGAAGGGATGATGCAGCACAGCAACAGTTATCGAACCAGTAGGAGAACCATGCAATAGCACGTAAACAACTCCTTGATACGTCTCCAGCGTATCTATAATGTTTTATTATTCCATGCTATTATATTATCTGTTTTGGATGTTTAATGGGCTTTAATATGCTCTTTTATATTATTTTTGGGACTAACCTATTAACCGGAGGCCTAGTGCCAGTTTCTATATTTTGCCTATTTTAGAGTTTTACAGAAAAGGAATACTGAATGGAGTCCAAACGGAATGATACCTTCGCGAGGATCTTTCTTGGAAAGCAAACCAGGAGACTTGGAGTTGAAGTCTGGACCGCCACGAGGAAGCCACGAGGCAGGAGGGTGCGCCCCCACCCTC
This sequence comes from Aegilops longissima, assembly GCA_021605205.1. Taxonomy (NCBI): domain Eukaryota; kingdom Viridiplantae; phylum Streptophyta; class Magnoliopsida; order Poales; family Poaceae; genus Aegilops; species Aegilops longissima. Next base: position 95,923,385 of record CM038679.1, on the reverse strand, counting down.
ATGGGCCCCTCGTAGCTCCACCGACGTACTTCTTTCGCCTATATATACTCTTATACCCTAGAAATATCAGGGGGAGCCACGAAACCAATTTTCCACCGCCGCAACCTTCTGTACCCGTGAGATCCCATCTCGCGGCCTTTTTCAGCGATCTACCGGAGGGGGAATCGGTCACGGAGGGCTTCTACATCAACACCATTGCCTCTCCGATGAAGCGTGAGTAGTTTACCATAGACCTTCGGGTCCATAGTTATTAGCTAGATGGCTTCTCTCTCTTTGATTCTCAATACAAAGTTCTCCTCGATGTTCTTGGAGATCTATTCGATGTAATACTCTTTTGCGGTGTGTTTGCCGACATCCGATGAATTGTGGAGTTATGATCAAGTTTATCTATGAATATTATTTGGTTCTTCTCTGAATTTTTGTATGCATGATTTGATATCTTTGCAAGTCTCTTTGAATTATCGGTTTAGTTTGGCCTACTAGATTGATCTTTCTTGCAATGGGAGAAGTGATTAGCTTTGGGTTCAATCTTGCGGTGTCCTTTCCCAGTGACAGTAGGGGCAGCAAGGCACGTATTGTATTGTTGCCATCGAGGATAAAAAGATGGGGTTTATATCATATTGCTTGAGTTTATCCCTCTACATCATGTCATCTTGATTAATGCATTACTCTGATCTTATGAACTTAATACTCTAGATGCATGTTGGATAGCGGTCGATGTGTGGAGTAATAGTAGTAGATGCAAAATTGTTTCGATCTACTTGACATGGACGTGATGCCTATATTCATGATCACTGCCTAGATATTCTCATAACTATGCGCTTTTCTATCAATTGCTCGTCAGTAATTTGTTCACCCATCGTAATACATGCTATCTTGAGAGAAGCCACTGGTGAAACCTATGGCCCCCGGGTCTATTTTACATCATATTAGTTTCCATCAACTTGCCAATTTCTGTCGATGTTCTTTTATTTTGCAACCTTTACTTTCCAATCTATACAACAAAAATACAAAAAATATTTACTTTACTATCTCTGTTAGATCTCACTTTGCGAGTGACCGTGAAGGGATTGACAACCCCTTTATCGCGTTGGTTCCAAGATTCTTGATTGTTTGTGCAGGTACTAGGTGACTTGTGTGTTGTCTCCTACTGGATTGATACCTTGGTTCTAAAAAACTGAGGGAAATACTTACGCTACTTTGCTACATCACCCTTTCCTCTTCAAGGGAAAACCAACGCATGCTCAAGAGGTGGCAATCTTGCAATCAAAGACCAAATACTTACAACCCGACGTGTTAAAGGGGTTGTCAGTCCCTTTTAGGAAACGTCGCCAGAAATTGGCACATGGACGGGAGAAAGTTGTAATAGATTGAATAAATAGATCGCAAATAAAATAAAGTGCATCAAAGTATTTTTGTGTTTTTGGACTAATATATCTGAAAATAAAAGCGAATAAAAATAGATCTCGAAGGAAAATATAATAAAGAAGAGACCCGGGGGCCGTAGATTTACTAGTGGCTTCTCTCGAGAAAAATAGCATACGGTGGGTAAACAAATTAATGTTGGGCAATGGATAGAACTTCAAATAATCATGACAATATCAATGCAATGATCATTATATAGGCATCACGTCCTTAATAGCAACGATACATACGTGGCGGTTCCCCTTCTGTCACTGGGATCAAGCACCGTAAGATCGAACCCATCACAAAGCACCTCTTCCCATGGCAAGAAAAATAAATCTGTTGGCCTAACTAATCCAAAGATTTGAAGAAGAAATACGAGGCTCTAAGTAATCATGCATATAAGAGATCAAAAGACTCAAATAACTTTCATGGATAAAAACATAGATCCGATCATAAACTCAAAGTTCATCGGATCCCAACAAACACACCGCAAAAAGAGTTACATCAAATAGATCTCCAAGAGACCATTGTATTGAGAACCAAGAGAGAGAGAGAGAGAGAGAGAGAGAGAGAGAGAGAGAGAGAAGCCATCTAGCTACTAACCACGGACCCGTAGGTCTACAATGAACTACTCATGCATCATCGGAGAGGCACCAATGAGGATGATGAACCCCTCCGTGGTTGTATCTAGACTGGATATGGTGGCTCTGGAACTTGCGGCGGCTAGAATTGATTTTTGTCGACTCCCGTAGGGTTTCTGGAATATTGGGGTATTTATAGAGCAAAGAGGTGGTGCGGGAGGCCACCAAGGTGGGCACAACCCACCTGGGCGCGCCTGGGACCCCAGGCGCGCCCTGGTGGGTTCTGCTCCCCTAGGAGCTCCCCTCAAGTACTTTCTTGGCCCAACAGGTGTCTTCTGGTCCAGAAAAAATCCACAAAAAGTTTCGCTGCATTTGGACTCTGTTTGACATTGATTTCCTGCGATGTAAAAAACAAGCAAAAATAGCAACTGGCACTGGGCACTATGTCAATAGGTTAGTCCCAAAAATGATATAAAGTTGTTATAAAATGATTGTAAAACATACAAGAATGATAATATAACAGCATGGAACAATCAAATATTATAGATACGTTGGAGACGTATCAGCATCCGCAAGCTTAATTCGTGCTCGTCCTCGAGTAGGTAAATGATAAAACAGAATTTTTGATGTGGAATGCTGCCTAACATCTTCATCACATATTCTTCTTTTTGTAGCATGGACATTTCGACTTTTATATGGTTCAAAGCAATAGTCTAGTTTTAACATGAGGACTTTAATACTCAAGCATATCAACAAACAACCATGTCTTTCAAAATATCAACACTAAAGCAAGTTATCTCTAGCCCATTATGCTCAATCATTTATCCATTCATGAAACACACTCGCATATTAGCTACACCCAATGCTCAAGTATGACCATAGTGCCCCTTAGTTGGTGCTTTATAAGAGAAGATGGAGACTCAAGTAAAAATAAAAATTGCATAAAGTAAATAGAATGGCCCTTCGCGAAGGGTAGTAGGGATTTGTCGAGGTGCCAGAGATCAAAGCGAAAAAGATAGAGATAAAAACATTTTGGGTGGCATGCTTTTCCTGTCAACGAAAATGATCGAGTAGTTCCCAATACTTTCGGTGATAGATATATCATAGGCGGTTCCCAAACAGAAAATAAATTTTATTACTTTTTCCACCATACTTTCACTTTCCATGGCTAACTGTATCCACTCGTGCCTTCCATACCAACACTTTCCAAGGAATTTATTATTTGACAACATAAAGTAAATTCATTTTTTTTCATTTCGGGACTGGGCATCCCTAATACCTTTGCCGTACTCTCATGCAATGACAAGTGAATAAACACTAATCTTGAGAATAACACATCTAGCATGGAAATATATCAGCCGCCCCCTACAGTCTCATGAGCGGTACGAGCACACTGTCAGTTCTATATCCGGCATATCTCGTAGTAGGGGTCCTAAGCTAGGCATCTTAGAGCGACGGTAACATGGACACAGGATTTTACCCAAGTTCGGGCTCTCTCGAAGAGATAATACCCTACGTCCTCCTTTTGATTGTATTGATATGGGTGTAGTACAGGGTACATGTCTCTACCATGAGATTGTTCTAATGAATATCAGATTATCTATTGACTAGCCTGGGCTCAGCTTATATAATGCACCAGAGGCCTAGGGTTTAGAGGAGTCCTCATCTTGTGCGCCAAGTCTTGTGGAAACTTCCTTGTATGCGGCATGGGCTGCTCGAAGTGGCCCATGAGTAAACCACCATGGGGGTCCTTGGCTCGATCCAGCTGGTCGGGAGACGACGTGGTGAGTACCCCCTAGTCCAGGACACCGCCAGTACCCCCTGAACCAGTCTTCAAGTTGCGGACGTTCCTCGATTCTTCCGAACAGTTCTTCATCTTCGGTCGTCGGTCTTGAAAACTGGTTCAATAAATATTCCCACTTCAATCTTGAGGATTACCGAGCTAAATCCGAAGAGTTCACATGTCGGGCATCCGAGGAGCCCTTTAAGCCTTCGGCCTTTATCAATGCCTTGTTATTTTTACGCCGCACCTTGGGTTTGATGTGTTTCCCGTGCAGCTATGTCCTCTCACGTCTGAGCTCCAACACCGGACTGCATCCAGGTTGTCATTTTGTAGCCGAGCTCCAACGCTGGACTGTATCCGAGCTCAAACGCCGGACTACCTCCGCGCTCCAACGTCGGACTGTATCGGAGCTCCTATGCCGGATTGTATCCGAGTTCCAACACCGGATTGTATCTGAGGTGTCATAGACCACCTTGGTTCGAAAAAGTTGAAGGAGTTGAGCCGAGCTTAATGCCGGAGAAGCCCTCAAGGTGTGTCTCGATCTAAAATCCGAGATGCACCTATTGTTGTCCGAAGACGTGTTTGCTCATAACTCGGTCAAGCCTAACACTGAACAGTTTGAATTTACTGCATTGAATAGGCAATGCAGTAGCCCCCGAGACACTGGTCGGGTGGCAACACTAGATCAGGGGATCGATGTGCCCCTTTAATATTAGTAAATGATAAGCCGATGCCCAGTAGCCCCCGAGCCTTAATATGGGCACGAGTGGCCGTATTAAGGATCAATATCCAGAGTAAAATCACAAACTATGTGTAATGATTCTATGTATCCAAGTACTCTACATCATTAATGCTCGGATCCGCACTGTACAAAACTTTGTTGACCGACCATCGGCTTCAACCTCCTCGGCCAGTAGCCGGGGAGTGTTTGTCCTACTTTATAAAGCCTTTATAAGGGCAAAGATTTACGGCAAACAAGGCAATCCGGCCATATGGTTTTATAAACAAAGGTACGCAGAGAGATATGTTATATTACTATTTAACGTAAGAAACATCTTCCAAAGAAAATAGTCCCGCTATCGGTTCCTTTCTTTAGGTTGTTATGCTGACCATGATCATGAAACCTCTCCTCCGATCAATGCGGGATAAAAATAGTGAGGATTTAGTTTTGGTAAAGTTCCCGAACTCTATGGTCTTTAGCGAACCTAAATTTTCACTTCCGTCGTTGCCGACCAATTATATCATTTAAGATGGCTAGCTTTTGGCTTCACCCAGTCTGAGGAACTAACTTGGATGACCCGGTAGTAATAATCATAGAGGTGCTCCCTTTACCACCTAGCGGAACAATCGGGAACATAGGGGTAAGCACAAGAGCCAGGCAATCCAGCTTGGTCAAAATCTTAAGTCAAATTGATGCATATTTATGGCTTTATAACGATAATTACGGAAGGCAGCGCTTGTATAATTAATACAAATGCTAATGACATATGTTTATTTTGACTCCGTTGCGACCGTTTATTATTTGAAAGTGGCCCATCGTCGTATTCTACCCCTTTGTAGATGCTACACAGGGTGTTTGCATACTAACAAGACAACCCTTAGTCGACGTCTCGGTACCCGGAGGCGGTTGTGTTAGCAGAAACAAGGCAATCAGATATGCGGGCTTTATAACTTTCACTTAGTCATAGGAGCTGAAAGTTGGGAGGCCAGTTACTAGCCCCCGGTTAGTGTTTGGCGTCAGTCGAGGTCAAGCCGTTAACACTTCGGTCAATGTTATGAACGGCCCGTCGTTTAACACGGGTGACCTCCATCGATCTTATAATTTAACACAGACATCGGATCGCTGACCAATTTACGCTCATTGTGCCAGTCAGTTTTCAGCTTTCTCCACTGAGGCGCTTAACCATTCGAGTTGGAAGCACAATCGCAGTGGTTCTCCCTTTGTGCACCTAGCCGAACAAAGCAGAACGTAGGGGGCAATCACAGGAGCCGGGCAACCCAACTATTGACCGAAGACACAATTCAGAACCGATGCCTATAAAGCAATATCCGAGAACGTTTTGCCGAGGAGTTGATGGAGTACCTTGGCTTCTGGTGGGTTCGGCTCTAGTCTCCGCCCCGTGTTGATATTGCAGAAGATTTAAAGGTGTCCAGTGTTGTACTGCGAGACTTATGCACGAAACACAAAATAGGTAAAAAGTGTCATAAGCTTGGAAAATCAAAAACTTTAGTAAAAACTTTACGTCCGAACTAAAACAACTTTTTTGTGCCAATCCGAAATTGGTCTTAAAAATTTGTGCTTATGTCGTACTTTAACATGACACATCCGATCTCAAGACTGCAAGTGGGTCAGCCTATGATTCAACCTCCTATCCCGAAGGTGGAGTACTTCTTGTTAGGCCAGTTTAGCGAACTAAACTCGAGCGACTTTGAGAGAGAAACTAGGCTCCCCGGCTATTGACCTCACACTCGCGTCGAAAAAAGGAGTAATAGAAAAAGACTTTGCAACGACTAAGAAAAAACAATTATTATAGAACGGCTCATATAAATTTAAGAGTCCCCAGTTAACTTGGGTAAGAGAAGTGTTTTTAACAAATAACGTTTTTAACAAACTAAGTTTTTTGTTTGGCACAAATGTAATACTTGGTCGAACCGAACAAAATTTAAACATTAAAAAAAGTGAGCATGAGAGCGACTTAGCTGGTTAATGTGCTCGGTGTTGATGATGCGGCCCATGCTTACGGCGGGACGAGGTCCCAGCTCCAAGCGAGTCATGAGGCGGCCGAGCGAAGAGCTCGGCAGGTGACACCGTAGCCCCCATGTCAGTTGACGCGTCGAAACAGGTCGGCGTCGGTTTACCTGTGCAATCCAAAAGTAATAAAAATAGAGATAATAATATATGTTTTTTTAAATCTACTTAATTAACTTAAGTGTAGTAAGTAATTAAAGAAATATTGCATGAGCGCCGAGCTAGGCTTGATGGCATGACGGCGTTGTGGTGCGGCGATGTCGACACAGGTCGGCCAGTGAAAGTGCGTTATATCGACTAGAGGGGGGGTGAATAGGCGATTTTTATGAATTCTTCACTAAGGAATTTGTCGGTGAGGAAATTCCTTAATAAAGAACTACTTGCAGCAGAATAAGTACTCAGAAGTAAGCATAACAGAATACATGCAAGGTCATCATGATGAAATGAAGACAATCACAGAGTACAGAAAGCGTAAACACAGGATAACACAAGATGAAGACAAGCGATGAAGAAATTGAGGCGAGGAAATAGAGAAAGTCTTGATCAAAGTCTTCAAACACAGATATGAACAAACACTCAACACAAGAATGAGGAAATGAATGAGTTGAGGAAATAGAACCGATAAGGTTGGTGAAGACAATGATTTGGTAGACCAGTTCCAACAGCTGTCTCGGTTATGCGTCTGGTTGGAGCTGCTGAGTATTTAAACTCGAGGACACACAGTCCGGACACCCATCGCTGAGCACGCAGCTCGGGACACCAAGTCCTCACCGTATTCTCCTTGAACTAAGGTCACACGGACCTCGTCCAATCACTCGTGGTAAGTCTTGAGCGACTTCCAAACCTTCACAGACTTCGGTCACTCGGCGATCCACAATTCCTCTTGGATGCTCTAGACCATGACGCCTAACCGTCTGGAAGAAGCACGGTCTTCAAAGGTAACAAGCGTCGGATCCACGCAGGATCAATCTCTTCAGTGATGCTCAATCACTTTGGGTTTGTAGGGGTTTGGTTTTTGGGTTTTTCCTCACTCGATGATTTTTGCTCAAAGTCCTCGGAGGATGGGTTGCTCTCAAATGACAAGTGTCAAGTCCTCTTGGAGCAGCCAACCAGCTAGTTGTTGTAGGGGGCGGCTATTTATAGCCTAGGGAGCAGCCCGACAAGATAAGACATAAATGCCCTTCAATGATATGACCGTTAGGTGGATAAGATATTTTGGGACAGTGGCGCAAGAAGACAAGAACGGTCGGAAATTTGACTCTCAAATTCCTCGGGGCTATCATGTTCCTCATGTAGGCAATCCATTTGGCGAATTCCTAAATCCTCGGTCGAACAAATTCCTCGTGACACTGAAGAACTTCGTCTCGATCCATCAAGAAAATGACTGAACTGTATGAGATTTCAAAGGCTTCACTCGAAGGGATTGGTAGGTGTAGGATTTTGAGTTGAGCATCACATGGAAACTTTTCCTTAGTATTTCCTCAACCCCTTTTAACGACGGTGTTTCCTATAACTCAAGAAAGAAAGCGAAACTATGAAAACAAAAGTCTTCACGCTTCATGTTCCTCAAATGAATACCAAGTCTTCAAGGTCACACCAATTTCTTCACTTTCAAAGTCTTGAAAGTCTTGAGAATATCAAAGTCTTGATCGAAGAACTTCATTTTAGGGTCGACTTTCTCTGTAAATATCAAACTCCTCATAGACTTATAGACCTGTGTACACTCATAAACGCATTAGTCCCTTAACCTATAAGTCTTCAATACACCAAAATCACTAAGGGCACTAGATGCACTTACAATCTCCCCTTTTGGTGATTGATGACAATATAGGTTAAGTTTTCAACGGGGATAAACATATGAAGTGTAAATACTGATATTGAGGAATTTGATTGCAAGATATAGATGAACTCCCCCTGAAGATGTGCATAGTGAGGAATTTGCTTTTGAGGCAATGCACATTTGAAGAGTTGAATCATGGAGATCTCCCCCTATATCTTGTAATTCATACACGCATTTGACATATAACATGAAGAATTTGAAAATGCATGATGAAATATGGCGACTGATGTAATTCAGCATGCGTGTATTAACATATAACGAGGAATAAGCATGCAGAGGAACACATCAAAAGTATCAGAGCACCATCGGGTTTAAGATTACAACTCGATCCAATAAAAGTTTCAAAAGAGCGATAGTTGTAACTTAGCAAAAAAAAAACGCCCATATAATAGACCCGCTTGAAGACTAACTCAAATTTCTCCCTCTTTGTCATCAAATGACCAAAAGGATCGAAACTGAGGACTAACGCCCCTGAAGAATATCAAGTTGATGAAGGAGCACCAGCGTTGTTGGGGTCATTTGTCATAGCAGGGCCTGCCGCAGTGTCGTCCAAGTCTTCATTTTCATCAGTGTCGCGCGATGAAGAATAGGAGCTGGCCACCAAGGAAGGAACCTTGACCTTCTTGAATTTCTTCGGCGGAGGTGCAGACCAGTCAAATTCTTCCTTGAGACCCATTGTCTTCAGTTCTTCTGTTGTAGACATGAGATAGAACAGCCAGTGCGGTTGAAGGTTTCATGGAGGTAGTATTGGTTTTCTTCTTTGCATTGTGTGTTGAAGTCATGTTGTGAAGAATTGAACCAACCGACGCTTGACCCATTTATGATTGCGATCAACCTTCTGATGAAGAATGAGGAGTAAGTCACGATCAGTCATCACCCTGGGTGCTGTGGCTTGAGGATTTTGCTTGGCTGAGGTATTGGCGGCAGAGTCACGTGTGGCAGAGTCATCATTGGTGGAGTAGGATGCAGCCTTGCGAAATTGACCATCCAATGGACGAATGCCTTCATCTATCACAGCAGTTGCCTTGCCTTTGTCATCAGCTGAGGAAAATGTCCGTTTGAGGACTTCAATCGGAGGCAAGTAGCTGCAGTGGTTCAGAGTATCAGCCTTGTAATTGAGTGAAGACCTTGTCCTGATGAACCTCATAATCCATGGTGCATAAGGCTTCAGCTCAAAAGGTGACATAGCAATATTTGCCAGAGTCCTCATGAAGAAATCATGGAAGTTGACGGGAACGCCATGAATGATATTGAAAAGCATATTCTTCATGATGCCAATGACTTCTTCATCATTTGAGTCGTGGACTTTGATAGGACTCATTGTCTTCGTCGAATGCGATAGACAGTCCGAGGCACATCTGATAATTCCTTGACGAGGAATTTGGTTCGAGGGGCCTGCCCTGGCTTCAAAGGCTTCATCAGAACTTGCATGTAATGATTTGTAAGCTCAGGTTTGTTGTAGATGCAATGAGCACCATCTAGGGGAGGACTGAGTGGAAGGGCACGAAGCAATTCATTCTTTGGTGCCTTGTAGTGAGTATTTTCATCATCCATCCAGTACCCATGAGTTCACATCTTCGAATCTCCGTGATGTGCGATGTCGCATAGAATTGAAGAATGAGTTCTTCATTCCAATCACAGATGTCGGCAGAAATTCAGCAATCCAAAGATCGTGAAGAACACCGAGGACCTGGCTCAAGCTGGCGGAGATTCCATGTCCACGTGAGGAATGTGTGCATGATCGAATACTTTGTCTTTGTTGAATAGCACAGAGGAATAGAAGTTGGCTTGACTAGCAGTCCAGAAACGCCTCTCCCTTATGCGAGCAGAGTCATAAGGGTTGTAGTCAGTGAAGAACACATGCTCGCCGAAGAAATCTTCAGCTTTGAAATTTTGCTTCGTTGAGAATGGATTCTTTGGCTTTGGCAGTGGAGTGTCAGTGAGTTGCATAACGACCTCAGGAATCGCAATATCAGGTTCTTCAGGCTGAGGATTTTCCGGTTCCTCTTCATGTTCAGTCTGCGTGTTCAAAGGAGTAGCAGCGGCAGGTTCTTCAGCACTAGTGGCTGGAATTTCTTCATGCACGGACGAGGTGGGATGAGTTTCTTCAGAGCCCATTTGAACAGTTTGTGCAGGGGACTGAGGAATTTGTTGTATTGGGGTGAAGAGTGGAGAATTTGGATGCTGACTGTCCCAAAAGTCATCGTTCAGCACTGGCGTTGTGCTTCCAATATCCACATCTTCATCTTCAATTTCTTCAACGCTATCTTCAGCTGTGAACTGGGGCATTGGCGAGGAAACAACTGGTGGTGAAGGGATCGCATCCACTTCAATTTATTCATCAATCTGCTCTGACGAAGCAGCAGAATGATTTTCTTCATCAGATCCGCTAGGGATCACATATTCTTCACCAAAAGGAACAAGGTCCTTTGATGGCATGGTGGAAATCGGAACAGCATCAATCGGATTTTCAAACGAGCTGGTCATTGGCTTTATTTTCTTCAGGGCTGAAGAATTTGATGCAGCTGATGCTTTCCTTTTCTTCACTGCAGCTCGCTCTGCAGCCTTGGTCTTCTTCACATCTGATGCCGATGGAAGGATTGGAGTTGGTCTAGGCGCGGGAGGAGCTGAGGAATCTGGTTTAATTTCCTCAGGCGCAACTGATGCAGTTGCCCTAACGTCTTCAGTTTCTTCAAGCGCACCACTAGTGGATGCCCGGCAATTTCTTGGTGGCTGGAATGGAGTCGTCGCCACCGAACTAGCATTGTCTTCAGCAGGCTGAAAATCATCGTGTGTCTTGGCATGTTCTTGATGGGCTGAGCAGAGGCTCCAGCCTGAGGAATTTCTTGTTGCGTTGGGGCTGCAACATTTGTGAACTTCTTTGTCAGATTGACAAATCTGACCTTGGCTCCTTGCCAATCAGCATAATAGGCATCAAAGTTATCACTGAGGGCTTTGATTTCAGACTGGATCTTGAGGAGTTCCTTAGTGGTCATTCTGACAACATTTTTCCTCAGGAACTTCTCTTTCCTGAATTGAGCTTTCTTGATCTGCCTAGCCTTTTCAAACTTCCATTTGTCTTCAGAGATGAAATGGGTCAGCATGTGACTTTGATCAGGAGTCAAATGAAAATCAGGCATAGGGGTGTCTGGATCCTTGTGCCAGAGATCAATGTACTCGAGGATCGCCCTTGGATCCAAAAGCAGTGACACATGTGTGCCTTTGGCTCTAGCGGCCCTTTCTTGCCTGTCTTTGATGATTTCTGCAAGCTCATCATCGTCAGCTTCATCATCAGATGGCACTTGGAAAGCAACCTATTTATTCTTCGGACTTGGCGAGGGCCTCGTACAGCCGTTGCCTTTTTCTTCAGCAGTGTGGGGCCTGATGAAGAATTTTGTGCAGCTGAGGAACTCGCTGAGACAACAGAGGCAATAGAGATGCCTACAGTCCTTTGGCACGTGGCCAGATGCACAGGTGCTGAGGACTTTGGAGGAGCTGCTGAGGGCTTTGGAGGAGGAGCTGAGGATTTGGGAGGAGCAGGAGCAGCATGAGGAACTGGCCGTGAGGGCATTGAAGATTCTGGCCGTGAGGGCATTGCTGAGGATTTTGGCCGTGAGGGCACTGTTGGTGAAGCACTTGGCTTGTGCGCGGGCTTCTTTGCCATCGATTTTCTGGGCTTGACAGGGGCCTCAGTGGCAGCAGCAGTAGTAGAGTCTTCATTGAATTTCCTCACTGCTTCTTTGGCTTGTCTCGCCAACTTGGCTTGGCGCTTGGCCCATTCTTCAGGAAAATCGTCACCATGCTTGATCTTTGGTGGGGTCGACTTCTTGGCAGTGCCAATGGAGCTCTTGGGCATGGAGGATTGAGTCTGAATTTCTTCATGTACTTTGGAGTAACATACCTGTACTCCCTCCATTCCCTTGCCCATCTCCTTTAAATCCTCTGTATGCGCACCTTGCGCTGATTTTTGTTTTCCTTGCCAAACTTGGCTTCATCAGGTGTGCAATAGTCAGCATAGATGTCCTCAGGTATTTCAAAGGTTGTCATGACCTCAGGCCTCTTTCCTCCTTTTTGTGGCTTCTTTCCTTCTACCATATTCTTCAGCAGAAGAATTTGAACAACCGAATTCTCTGAAGAGGTATGCAACTTTTCTTCGAGGAACGCTGCAAATGAGTTAAGTTGATGAGAACCTAGTGATTCAGCAGCGGACATGAGTACCTGTGAACAGAGTATAGTTGTGAGGAATTTGGAGAGGTCATATGCGTTCTCAGAAGGTTTTTCAAAAAGAACAAGTTTGAGGAATTTGACCAGATGAGCCTTGAAGAATTTCACTAAGCGTTCTTTGTCTTAGGTTCCAGAGTTGTATAGATCGAAAATCCACACAATTGAGGAATCTTGAAGAAAAATCATTGCTTAGAGAAACGAATCAAGAGCATATTACGTTTGAGGTGTTCATATGTGTGAAGATTTGAAGAATAAACACCTTTGAATATTTTCAGAAAGGCTTGAGAATCAAAGTGAGCAATAAAAGTAACTTTTAATTACCCGAAGTGAAGAACATGACGAACTGGGAAGTGTAGATTAGAAGTTCGTCAGTTCAGATCTTCCACGCCCTAACTCGGCGGAGGAAGACAGCTATGGCGGCGGCGGAGTGAAGATTTCCGTGGTCGGCGTGAGTACGACGGCGACGAGGTCGAGGCAGTGAAGCTCTTCCTCACCGGCGACGATGGAGTAGCGGCGGCGCTAGGTTTTGAGAAGCTCGAGCGAGAGAGAGAGAGAGAGAGCGGTTGAGCGGAGTAAAGGAAGTGAGGAAGGGAAGAGGGGGTATATATAGCCATGGTGAAAAACTGTTCGCCCGAAGATTTTGGACGAACGTGCCCCTGACCCTTCTCATTCGCTTGACATGTGTCACCCACGTACCTAAAAGTGGAGATCATGTTAGATCGTGGGTGAATAGATAAGTCTATCGTGGGAAGCGGAACGGTTGGAGCGGCAAAGCCGAAAATTTGGATAAGATAAGTTAAAAGTTCCGTTCGCAATTTCTTCAGCTGACAAGGACACAGTGAAGATTTTGAACGAGTTTCAAATAGAACGCACATGAAGAATTTGTGAATAGATTGGGTTGAGTATAATATAGAGGGGGAAGGGTCCGATCACATTCACTTAGCAGAAAATGCAACTTGAAGAATTAGCCATAAGTATATATATATATATATATATATATATATATATATATATATATATATATATATATATATATATATATATATATATATATAGGGATTGACTATTCGTCACCCTGGGTGAGGAATAGTTATTCTTCACCCCCTCTATTTTACCACCAATGCATTGTAATTTTACGTTCCGTAAGTTTTGTCTTATTTCTGACGTAAAAAGAGACCGCAAGAAAATATATAATCGCCGTAAAAAATATTTTATGTTATGTAAAATTACGAATGTAAAAACATAGTGTAAAATATACATAAACTCCAAATTTTCTTGTCTTATGACATATATTTTTATTTTCTTATATCAAATTTTACGTAGTGAATCAATAGGAATGTAAATATCTGAATTCCAAATGTAATTTAATTATGAAGTGATCAGTAAGATTACCCCGGTGAAGAATAACTTATTCTGCACCCTAGGTGATGAATAGCATCACTATATATATATATATATATATATATATATATATATATATATATATATAGAGAGAGAGAGAGAGAGAGAGAGAGAGAGCCAAAGAAGAAAGACAACGGAAACAGTGAAGATTTTGCAAAGTTGAAGAATTTGAAAAACTGAAGAATTTCAAAACTAAAAAAAACTCAAATTGAAGATGTTCAACTTTGGTGGTGGCGTGACCCACCGTATAAGAATGATGATTTTAGACACCGCGTACAATTGTCGTAGGGTTCTGAGAATCAAATTCTTCATTAATTTCTTCACACTTAGAGTGTTATTCTTCATTGATTGAAGAAAAACGTTTCTTCATGTGTTGCACATCTAAGTCATCAATTTTGCATAAGTGTCAGGATGTGTGTCCTTTTTAAAGAACATTCGAAGATTCTAAGATATTTAGCTCACACCGCAACTTGCTAAATCTCTTCTCATCCAAGGGCTTCGTGAAGATATCGGCTAGCTGTTCTTCAGTCTTCACATGCTCGATGGAGATGTCGCCCTTCAACACATGATCACGAAGAAAATGATGACGAATCTGAATGTGCTTTGTCTTCGAGTGCTGAACTGGGTTGTGAGCAATCTTGATGGCACTCTCATTGTCACAGTAGAGAGGCACATTCTTCACATTGATGACGTAGTCCTTGAGAGTTTGCTTCATCCACAGCAATTGAGTACAGCAAGAACCAGCAGCAATGTACTCAACTTCCGCAGTAGACAGTGATACGCAGTTCTGTTTCTTCGAGGACCAACAGACTATAGATCGTCCGAGGAAATGACAAGTACCAGATGTTGACTTGCGGTCCACACGATCACCAGACATAGTCGAGTCAGAATATCCAATGAGATCAAAAGTAGATCCCTTGGGGTACCATAATCCTAGTGTTGGTGTGTGAGCTAGATATCGAAGAATATGCTTCACAGCCTTATGGTGTGATTCCTTGGTGTAGCTTGAAATCGGGCACACATGCAAACACTAAGCATTAGTCTGGCCTAGATGCACATAAGTACAATAAAGAACCAATCATGGAGCGGTATACCTTGTGATCGAAGTCAATACCATTTTCATCAGTGCATAGATGGCCATTTGTGGGCATAGGAATTTTGACGCCTTTGCAATCTTGCATGCCAAATTTCCTCAGAACATCTTTGAGGTATTTATCCTGAGATATGAATATGCCATTGTGCTGTTGATGAATTTGAAGACCTAAGAAGAATTTCAACTCTCCCATCATAGACATTTGATAGTCTTCACTCATCATATAGGCAAATTCATCACTATAACGTTGGTCAGTACAGCCAAAGATAATATCATCAACATATATTTGGCACACAAACAGTTCACCACCATATGATTTAGTAAAGAGAGTAGCCTCGAGTGAACCGGGTGTGAAGCCATTCTTCACGAAGAAATCCTTCAGAGTATCATACCACGCTCGAGGGGCCTGCTTGAGGCCATACGAGGGCCTTGTTGAGTCTGAAGACTTTGTCGGGATTCTTTGGATCTTCAAAACCTGGGGGTTGAGCAACATATACTTCTTCCTCAAGCTTACCATTGAGGAATGCACTTTTCACATCCATTTGATATAAAGTGATATTATGATGGTTAGCATAAGCAAGTAATATGCGAATAGCCTCAAATCTAGCAACATGTGCAAAATTTTCATCGAAATCAATTCCTTCAACCTGTGTGTAGCCTTGAGTTACAAGTCGTGCCTTATTCCTCACCACAAGGCCATTTTCATCTTGCTTGTTGCGGTAGATCCACTTTGTGCCAATGATATTATGCTTACGAGGATCTAGACGTTTGACCAGTTCCCAGACGTTGTTGAGCTCGAACTGATGTAATTCTTCTTGCATAGCCTGAATCCACTCAGCCTCCAGAAATGCTTCATCTACCTTAGTGGGCTCTGTGATAGATACGAAAGCATAGCGCCCACAAAAGTTAGATAAATGTGAAGCTTTTGAGCGTGTGAGAGGACCTGGCGCTTCAATGTCGTCGATGATCTTGTCAACTTGCACTTCTTTTGCAACGCGAGGATGAGCTGGTTGTCATCGAGGAATTTGATCAGCATTTTCTTCAGCACCATGTTCTTTAGCATTATCTTCAGGTGCATCAGCTCGACGTTCTTCGTGTTCAAGAATGAATTCTTCAGCAGATTCTTCAGTAGGAATGACATCCTCAGTTGCCTTGAACTTGATAGATTCCTTAGGTGCTGATTCATCTATCACAGATGGTAGGTGCTCTCTTTGTGAGCCATTAGTTTCATCGAACCGCACATCTACAGTTTCAACAATCTTGTGAAGAGCGATGTTGAAGACTCTATAGGTGTGCGAGTCCTTTCCGTAACCAAGCATAAAGCATTCATGTGCTTTCGGTGCAAATTTAGCATTGTGATGAGGATCTCTAATCCAACATTTAGCACCGAAGACTTTGAAATAACTCACATTGGGTTTCTTGTCAGTGAGGACTTCATAGGCAGTCTTCTTGAAGAATTTGTGAAGATATACTCTGTTGATGATGTGGCACGCAGTATCAATTGCATCAATCCAAAAACGACGAGGCGTTTTGTATTCATCAAGCATAGTGCGAGCCATCTCAACAAGAGTTCTGTTCTTGCGCTCCACGACGCCATTTTGCCGAGGAGTATAAGGAGCAGATAACTCATGAGTAATACCAAGTTCATTAAGATAGTCATCAAGACCAGAATTCTTGAACTCAGTTCCATTGTCACTCCTGATGTGCCTGATCTTCACACCAAAGTTGGTTGAAGCCCTCGAGGAAAATCGTTTGAAGACTTCCTGCACTTCATGTTTGTAAGTGACAATGTGTACCCATGTGTAACGAGAGTAATCATCAACAATAACAAAGCCATATAGAGATGCATCATTAGTGACTGCTGAGTAATGATTAGGACCAAAGAGGTCCATGTGAAGCAATTCGAATGGACGAGTAGTGGTCATGATAGTCTTCATTGGATGCTTGGCCTTGGTCATTTTCCAGCTTCACGGGCTCCACACAAGTGATCCTTGAGGAATTTGACATTCTCAATGCCAATGACATGCTTCTTCTTCACAAGCGTGTGCAAATTCCTCATGCCTGCGTGACCAAGCCGTCGATGCCATAGCCAGCCTTCTGAAGCTTTTGCAAGTAGGCACACGGCTGGTTGTGGTCCTGTAGAGAAATCAACAATATAAAAGTCTCCTCTCCTAAAGCCTTCGAAGACTTTGGAATTGTCAGCTTCCATGATCACAACACAACGATACTTGCCAAAGACAACTACCATATCAAGATCACAAAGCATTGAGACTGACATGAGGTTGTATCCTAAAGACTCAACAAGCATGACTTTGTCCATGTGCATGTCCTTAGAGATCGCAACCTTACCAAGACCCAATACCTGACTTTTGCCTTTGTCAGCAAAGATGATATGCTTCAGATGTGACGGTGATAAGGGAGCATCCATCAATAGATTCTTGTCACCAGTCATGTGATTTGTACATCCACTATCGAGGACCCACTCATTGGCTTTGGGTTGATCATCCTGCAGATGAATTAGTGCAACTTACGATCTCATATACTTCATCAGTGAAGAATATGATACAAATTTCATCAGATGAATTTCATCAATCAGTAAAACAGATATAGCAGTATGAGGACGTGTGAAATGAAAGTTCATTTCTTCATGATTAGCCTGCGTCCTTTCAGGCAATTTTGTCAGGCCCCCAGCAAATTCTTCAGACGTTAAAGCACATCTGGAGACCTGACCCTGCAGAGGAAAATAGTTCTTTTTCTTCACCACCCACATCTGAAGGGGTGGCAAAGAGTTCATCACTCTGCGAGCACCATATGAGAATGGTGGCATAGAGGCCAATCCATTTAGTTTCACATAAGAGGGGTTAGGGTAAGCATATGAGTAAGCAGAGAAATTCTTCGAGGACTTATGAACATAATGGTTTGAAGAATAATGCATATATTCATAGCCCTTAGCTCTACCCTGCGAAACAGAGTTGTTAGCACGATGATAATCATATGAGGACTTTGATCCTTTTGAGGAATTTGATCCATGTGAGGGATTTGGTCCGTATGAGGACTTGGATCCATATGAAGAATTTGGTCCATATGAAGAGTTTGATCTAGGATTCCTATTCTTCACAGGTGGTGTCATGAGGACATTCACCTGAAGACTTTCAAGTCACTACTTGGGAACCCAGATTTTCTTCATAGGAGGACCGTTCCTGCAGTTAGTGCCAACATATCTAGCAAATACTTCACCATTCTGATTTTTGTACAGTTTATAGTTGGAGTCAAATGACTCATCAGAAGAACGAGGAGATTCACATGTAAAGCCAGATAAGTTAGATGGATCAAGCTGGAGGTCCCTTTGCAGCAACCCATGAGGTTTTGGGGTCCGCTCGGGCTTCAATATGTTCCATCAGCATTGAGTTTCCTATCAAAGGCAATACCCTCTTTCCTAGGGTTTCTGTTGAGGATCTGCTTTTAAGCACATCACAAAGAGTCGATGCCCTTTGAGGCTTTTGTACATGCACTGTCATGTACAATTCCTTCAGCCCTGCATCGTCGGTGATACTAGCAATGTCCTCAGATGAGGAATTAGTGATAGCAGAGGCAGGTGAAGAATTTGTAACAATTGAAGCATTTGAACATTCAGGTGAAGAATTAGTAGATTCACGTTCAATGCACTTTAAGCATGGAGGAACAAATTCTTCCTGAGAAGCGCTGATTTGTTGAGCAAGTAATGAATCACGCTCCTTCTGAAGATCTTCATAACTCACTCTTAGCTTCTCAAGATCTTGCTTTCTTTGAAGAAATTCATAAGAAAGCTGCTCATGATCAGACAAGAGAGTGTTATGATGACCTTGAAGGCTATCAAACCTAGACTGAAGTCTCTGAAGATTTTCAGTCAGGGCTTTAGTGTGATCCATTTCTTCACCCAACATATCATCACTTTTGTCTAGCATGTTTTGAACCTTTTCAAAAGCCCTTTTTTGTTTTACAGCAATCTTAGCAAGTTTAGAGTAGCTGGGCTTGAGATCTTCATCAGATTCATTCTCACTAGATTCAGAGGAGGTATATTTGAGTACCTTGGCACCCTTTGCCATGAAGCAATAGGTGGGAGCGTAGTCATCATTATCTTAATCATCCTTGTTGGTTAGGTCCGTTTCTTTAGAGTTGAAGATGGACTTGCTGACGAATGCGGTAGCGAGAGCCAGACTCGCCACACCGGACTCGGACTCCTCTGATGCCTCCTCTTCCTCATGTTACTCAAATTCAGCTTCAGAGTCCATTTCCTTGCCAATGAATTCCCGAGCCTTCTTGGAGCTGCTCTTCTTGTGAGATGAAGACTTTGAGGATTTTGATGATGAAGATTTTGACGATTTCTTCTTCTTCTTAGCGTCATCAGAACTGTAATCCTTGTATTTCTTCTTCTTTAATTCCTTTTCCCACCGAGGACGGTCTTGAATATAGTGACCAGGTTTCTTGCATTTGTGGCATAGCCTTCTCTTATAGTCCTTTGGATGAGGAATCACTTGCTCCTTGAGGATTTTCCAGCGACCACGTCTTGAGAACTTCTGGAACTTCTTCACGAGCAGTGCTAGATCCTGGCTCAGTTCTTCAGGATCACCAAGGCTACTACCAGAGTCTTCACAATCAGATTCAGACATAGCCTTGGCCTTCAGGGCACGTGATTTGCCATAGCTCGAACCATAGAGATCTCTCTTTTCAGCAAGCTGGAACTCATGAGTATTTAGTCTTTCGAGGATATCAGCGGGATCAAGTGACTTGTAGTCAGCACGTTCTTGTATCATCAGTGCCAGAGTATCAAATGAGGAATCAAGCGATCTCAACAATTTCTTCACCACCTCATGGTCGGTGATGTCAGTGGCACCAAGCGCTTGAAGCTCATTTGAGATGTCAGTGAGGCGATCGAAGGTTTGTTGAACATTTTGATTGTCGAGTCTTTTGAAGCGGCTGAAGAGATTTCGAAGAACATCAACTCGAGAGTCATGCTGAGTTGAGACTCCTTCATTTACTTTGGACAGCCTATCCCAGATAAGCTTAGCAGTTTCCAAAGCACTCACTCTTCCATAATGTCCTTTGCTCAGATGGCCACTTATGATATTCTTCGCTTGAGAATCGAGTTGCTTGAATCTCTTCACATCGGTAGCGTTCAGTGAGGATGAGACAGTGGGAACACCATTTTCCACAACATACCAGAGATCGTTGTCAATTGCCTCAAGATGCATTCGCATCTTGTTCTTCCAGTAGGGGTAGTCCGTTCCATCAAAGGTAGGACAACCAGCCGAGACCTTGATCATACCTGCATCGACATAACTAAAACTCCAGGTGGTTAAACCAAAATCACACAGAACAAGGGAGTACCTTGCTATGATACCAATTGAAAGTGCGTTATATCAACTAGAGGGGGGTGAATAGGCGATTTTTATGAATTCTTCACTAAGGAATTTGTCGGTGAGGAACTTCCTTAACAAAGAACTACTTGTAGCAGAATAAGTACTCAGAAGTAAGCATAACAGAATACATGCAAGGTCATCATGATGAAATGAAGACAATCACAGAGTACAGAAAGCGTAAACACAGGATAACACAAGATGAAGACAAGCAGATGAAGAAATTGGGCGAGGAAATAGAAAGTCTTGATCATAGTCTTCAAACACAGATATGAACAAACACTCAACACAATAATGAGGAAATGAATGAGTTGAGGAAATAGAACCATAAGGTTGGTGAAGACAATGATTTAGTAGACCAGTTCCAACTGCTGTCTCGGTTATGCGTCTGGTTGGAGGGCTGAGTATTTAAACTCGAGGACACACAGTCCGGACACCCGATCGCTGAGCACGCAGCTCAGACACCAAGTCCTCACCGTATTCTCCTTGAACTAAGGTCACATGACCTCGTCCAATCACTCGTGGTAAGTCTTGAGCGACTTCCAAACCTTCACAGACTCGGTCACTCGGCGATCCACAATTCCTCTTGGATGCTCTAGACCATGACGCCTAACCGTCTGGAAGAAGCATAGTCTTCAAAGGTAACAAGCATCGAATCCACGCAGGATCAATCTCTTCAGTGATGCTCAATCACTTTGGGTTTGTAGGGGTTTGGTTTTTGGGTTTTTCCTCACTCGATGATTTTCGCTCAAAGTCCTCGGAGGATGGGTTGCTCTCAAATGACAAGTGTCAAGTTCTCTTGGAGCAGCCAACCAGCTAGTGGTTGTAGGGGGCAGCTATTTATAGCCTAGGGAGCAGCCCGACATGATAAGACATAAATGCCCTTCAATGATATGACCGTTAGGTGGATAAGATATTTTGGGACAGGTGGCAAGAAGATAAACAACGGTCGGAATTTTGACTCTCAAATTCCTCGGGCTATCATGTTCCTCACTATGTAGGCAATCCGCCTTTGGCGAATTCCTAACTCCTCGGTCGAACAAATTCCTCAACGACGGAAGAACTTCGTCTCATCCTTTGAAGAAAATGGTGAACTATATGAGATTTCCAAAGGCTTCACTCGAAGGGATTGGTAGGTGTAGGATTTTGAGTTGAGCATCACATGGAAATTTTTCCTTAGTATTTCCTCGACCCCTTTAACGAAGACGGTGTTTCCTATGACTCAAGAAAGAGAAAGCGAAACTACGAAAACAAAAGTCTTCACGCTTCATGTTCCTCAAATGAATACCAAGTCTTCAAGGTCACACCAATTTCTTCACTTTCAAAGTCTTCAGAAAGTCTTCAGAATATCAAAGTCTTCAGTCAAAGAACTTCATTTTTAGGGGTCGACTTTCTCTATAAATATTAAACTCCTCATAGACTTATAGACCTGTGTACACTTATAAACGCATTAGTCCCTTAACCTATAAGTCTTCA
The DNA here is from genome assembly GCA_021605205.1 of Aegilops longissima. Lineage (NCBI taxonomy): Eukaryota > Viridiplantae > Streptophyta > Magnoliopsida > Poales > Poaceae > Aegilops > Aegilops longissima. The sequence goes on along the minus strand of CM038679.1, from coordinate 95,901,435 downwards.
ATACACCAAAATCACTAAGGGGCACTAGATGCACTTACAGCCAGCCTCAGTGAAGGCGAGATGCCAGCTAGACCGACGTCATGCACAAGTGTCGACAGAATATCCCTGTTCAACGGCGATGACCGGGACTAATTTGAATTACTAGAATTTGCTGACCAAAATCGAGGTACCGTACTGCAAAACTAGTATAATCAATTGGGTTATAGATTTATGCAATTTTCAGCAAAAAATAGCAGAAGACCAGCGACCAACTAGGAGCTAGGAAAAAAATCTCCCTGATGTGTGTTCGGAGGTCCTCATCTCCATGTGGTCGTCCAGGACGTGCTGCTGCCGCTCCATGTATGCGTTGTTGTGCGTGCACCCTTGAGAAGCCGATCAAGCCGGAGTTTGCTAGCTTGGTTATGGGACTTGCACGGGGATTATCTCCTGATGTGACTTTATGTCCGGATGGGGCCGCCGCATTGATAGACCGAATTTTAGACCGGTCACTAAAGGTCTACACAGAAAAAACATGCAAACCAGCAGAACAATATCCAGTGCGTATTTAATATATACTATGCAAGTAACTGAAAAAATAGAACATGGTATTCCTGTTCGAGTAGCGAGTCGCTGAAATTCAAGGTGAAAAAGTCTGAATTGATCGGACTAGTACTACCTAGTAGTTCAAGGCGTTTTTGTTCTCTACGTGCTCCAGCTTTGCTCCATCTCTTTTAACACTGGTTTGACCTCCACGTGAAGTAGTAGCCATGAAGGGATTCAACAATGCTGCACCATATGACAACGGCACTGTCGCTACCTTAATAATAACAAAATAAAAGGAAAAGGAGAGGAGAGGATCATCCCTGCGCATGCACTGCCTAGGGACGGCGGCTTCTGGCCCCTTCGTGTCCGCTGGGGACCCAGGATTACACGAGCCAGTGCTCAGCCGACGGAGACGCTTTTTGTCCTTGGTCGTGCCAATCTCTTCACGCTTAGCAGCTGCCCGACGCATAATTTTTATCCGATCTAAGATCGAAGTCGATCTGGACGAGCCTGTGATAATATTGCGATCCGACAACAATAACTCTCGAAGAAATAAATTCGTGTGGACCAAATCTAACTGAAAATATAGCACCTGATCTTCTCATCGTTCCACAGCGATCACCCAGCAGGCTCTCAATGAAAGCACCAATGTCGGTTCTATATCTGGCATATCTCGTAGTAGGGGTCCTAAGCTAGGCGTCTTGGAGCAATGGTAACACGGACACAGGATTTTACCCAGGTTCGGGCTCTCTCGAAGAGATAATACCCTATGTCATGCTTTTGACTGTATTGATATGGGTGTAGTACAGGGTACATGTCTCTACCACGAGATTGTTCTAATGAATATCGGATTATCTATTGACTAGCCTGGCCTCGGTTTATATAATGCACTGGAGGCCTATGGTTTAGAGGAGTCCTCGTCTTGTGTGCCAAGTCTTGTGGAAACTTCCTTGTATGCGGCATGGGCTACCCGAAGTGGCCCATGAGTAAACCGCCATGGGGGTCCTTGGCCCGATCCAGCTGGTCGGGAGACGACGTGGTGAGTACCCCCTAGTCCAGGACACCATCACACACAAAAGAGAAATTTATTTTGAAAATTAGAGATGGCAGATACAAATTTGCTTAGAACGGCCAAAGAATACCGCATATAGGTAGGTATAGTGGACTCATGTGGCAAAGACTGGTTTAAAGAATTTTGGATGCACAAGTAGTGATCATACTTAGTGCATATGAAGGCTATCAAAAGATTGAGAAGCATCCAACCAAGAAACAAAAAATCTAATAAGCGAGTATTAAGCATAACTAACACCGAATAATGCCCCACAAGTAGGATGTAATTTCATTGCATTACTATTGACTTTCGTGCTTGCATAGAGAATCACAAACCTTAACATCAATATTCTTACTAAAGCATAATTATTCATCAACACGACTCACGTATCACTATCATCGTATCTCAAAACTATTACAAAGAATCAACTTTATTTTGTCCAATGATCTTCATGAAAGTTTTAATTATATCCTCCTTGGATATCTATCACTTTGGGACTAGTTTCATATGTTGCTTTTTTTAATAAGCTCAAACAAATATAAGTGAAGAACATGAGTCAGATTTCTGTCTCTCAAATTAATGTAAGTGAAGCATGGGAGCATTTCTTAAAAGATAACAAAGCACACCATGCTCAAAAAGATATAAGTGAAGCACTAGAGCAATTCCAAGGCTCTAAAAAATTAAGTGAAGCATAGGAGCAAGCAGAGCATAATTTGGCTCTCCAAAATAGATGTGTTCAGCAAGGATACTTATTAAAAATTAAAAATAAAAACAAACAAAGACTCAAATTATACAAGACGCTCCAAGCAAAACTCATAATATGTAACGAATAAAAATATAGTTCCAAGTAAAATACCGATGGTTTTTAGAAGAAAGAGGGGATGCCACTCGGGGGCATCCCCAAGCTTAGTTGCTTGATACTTCTTGAATATTATCTTGGGGTGCCTCAGGCATCCCCAAGCTTAGCCTTTTCCTAATCCTTATTCCTTCATCCATCGCGATCTCACCCAAAACATGAAAACTTCAATCACACAAAACTCAACAAAACCTTCGTGAGATCCGTTAGTATAAGAAAACAAATCACTACGTTAAGTGATGTTGTAAACCCATTCAAATTTTATTTTTGCATTATATATACTATATTCCAACTTTTCTATGGCAAAAATTCTTCAAAGGAAACCACAGAATCATCAAAACAAGCACACAATGCAAAGAAAACAGAATTTGTCAAAAACAGAATAGTCTGTAGTAATTAGGGAACTTCGTATACTTAGGTAATTCCAAAAATTCTAAAAAATTAGGACAATGTGGGAAATTTGTATACAAATCTTTTGTAAAAAATTCAGAGCAAAAGAACATTTCTGTGATTTGTGAAAAAAAAAATTCTGAGCGTAAAAGTTTCTGTTTTTTTTCAACAAGATCAAATCAACTGTCACCCAAATCATCCCAAAGGCTTCGCTTGGCACCAACACTAATTTAAACCAAAAAACACTTCTAATGAGAGGCATCATTGGTTATTTTATTGAAAACAGCAAGAAAACCAAAAAGCAAAAAGATACACGTTGGATTGCCTTCCAAAGAGCGCTATCGTTTTATGCCCCTAGCTAGGCATAAGGCAAAGATCTAAGTGTTGTGATCATTGTTTCCACTTCCTTTGGAAGTGTTTTTGTCCGGCGGTTTTGCAAAGACATAAAACACCTCATCCATAGAGACTTTATCACTATAAAGTTGCTTATCATTGCGTCCCCTTTGATTTCCGGCAACAATCCAAGAATAGTGTTGATTAACATCATTGAAAACTTGTTGGATTGTGTCTAAAACCGGGACTTCCGTTTTAAGATTCTCATAAAAAATTTGATTATTTCCAAGAAAGTGTCTTAACATATAATCACTATTATAAAGTATCTCATCTATTACCAGTTTTTCACGGTTCATACCATAAAAATCAAAGATCTCCCTAGCTTCCGTATTATGTAGTTCATTCATAAGAACAAGGGTAGCCAACTTTTTAGCTTTGGGATTCTTTATAACAGGTAACTCATAAAACAATCTTTGCAAGGTAGGATGAGTACAGATGAATTTATTCTCAAGTTTTAGAACTAGTGCAGAAATATCTTCTTCATAGGATTTTATTCTTTTAAATATAGGAGTATCATCAAGAGTTAAATTTCCAACATAATTGAAAAAGTCTTGGATATGTTCGTTTCCCATAATGTTCCCTTGCCCCAAAATAAAAAATTTAGCATCCAGATTGCAAGATCGTCCAATTTTAGGAGTTAGGCCATCATCTGTTTCTGCCATGCCAAAGTCACTCATGGTGACAAAAATAGGAGATCTGACGAGAAAACAGCAAACGAAAAAGAGGGCGAATAAAACGGCAAATGTTCGTGAAGTGGGGGAGAGGAAAAGGATAGGCAAATGGCAAATAATGTAAATTGCAAGGAGATGAGATTTGTGATTAGGAACCTGGAAGATGTTCATGACGTCTCCCTAGCAATGGCGCCACAAATTCCTTTTGATGTTAGCTTGAACTACGTCGGTATTTCCCCAAAGAGGAAGGGATGATGCAGCACAGCAACGGTAGGTATTTCCCTCAGTGATGAGACGAAGGTTATCGAACCAGTAGGAGAAACACGCAACACCACGTAAACAGCTCCTGCACACAAAGAACAAATACTTGCAACCCGACGTGTTAAAGGGGTTGTCAGTCCCATTCGGGTAACGGCGCCAGAAATTGGCACGTGGACGGGAGAAAGTTGTAATAGATTGAATAAATAGATCGCAAATAAAATAAAGTGTAGTAAAGTATTTTTGTGTTTTTGGATTAATAGATCTGAAAATAAAAGCGAATAAAAATAGATCTCAAAGGCAAATATAATAAAGAAGAGACCCGGGGGCCATAGATTTCACTAGTGGCTTCTCTCGAGAAAAATAACATACGGTGGGTAAACAAATTACTGTTGGGAAATTGATAGAACTTCAAATAATCATGACGATATCCAGGAAATGATCATTGTATAGGCATCATTATATAGGCCTGCATCTATTACTATTACTCCACCTATCGACTGCTATCTAGCATGCATCTAGTGTATTAAGTTAATGGAAAACGGAGTAATGCAATAAGAACGATGACATGATGTAGACAAGATCTATTTATGTAGAAATATACCCCATCTTCTTATCCTTAATAGCAATGATACATACGTGTCAGTTCCCCTTCTCTCACTGGGATCAAGCACCATAAGAACGAACCCATCACAAAGCACCTCTTCCCATGGCAAGAAAAATCAATCTAGTTGGCCTAACTAAACCAAAGATTCGAAGAAGAAATACGAGGCTATAAGTAATCATGCATATAAAAGATCAAAAAACTCAAATAACTTTCATGGATAAAAACATAGATCTGATCATAAACTCAAAGTTCATTGGATCCCAACAAACACACCGCAAAAAGCGTTACATCAAATAGATCTCCAAGAGACCATTGTATTGAGAATCAAAAGAGAGAGAGGAAGCCATCTAGATACTAACTACGGACTTGTAGGTATACAATGAACTACTCACGCATCATCGGAGAGGCACCAATGAGGATGATGAACCCCTCCGTGATGATGTCTTGATTAGATCTGGTGGTTCTGGAACTTGCAACCGCTGGAATTGATTTTCGTCGACTCCCCTAGGGTTTTTGGAATATTGGCGTATTTATAGAGCAAACAGGCGGTGCAGGAGGCCACCGATATGGGCACAACCCACCTAGGCACGCCTGGTCCCCCAGGCGCACCCTGGTGGGTTGTGCTCCCCTTGGAGCTCCCCTCGGGTACTTTCTTGGCCCAACAGGTGTCTTCTGGTCCAGAAAAATCCACAAAAAAGTTTCGCTGCATTTGGACTCCATTTGATATTGATTTCCAGCGATGTAAAAAACAAGCAAAAACAGCAACTGGCACTGGGCACTATGTCAATAGGTTAGTCCCAAAAAAAACAATATAAAATTTCTATAAAATGATTGTAAAACATCCAAGAATGATAATACAACAGCATGGAACAATAAAAAATTATAGATACGTTGGAGACGTATCACTCTTGTGCTTCAAATGATAGTCTCCCCAACACTCAACTGTCCTTGACAGATTTGGATATGGTAGAAAAAGAATTTGAGTGGAAAGCAACTTGGGGAAGGCTAGAAATCAAGGTTCAAATGGTAGGATTGGAATCTCTTGATCTCAACACATGAGTAAGTGGTTCTCTCAGAAAATGAATGGTGGAAGTGTAGGCACGTTTTCATGGCTCTCCTCTGTGAGGAAGAAGGGGTATATATAGCCTCCACACAAAATACAACTGTTACACACTTTTGACCCATTTCGGTGGCACCGATTAGAAAACTCGAGGGCACTGACCTGTGTAAAAATATGAACATTAGGAATCTCGGTGGGATCGACTGGGACAACTCGGTGGGACCGATGTGCTAGGGCTTAGGGCAAACCTCATCTCAGTGATGTCGATTGCATCATCTTGGTGGGACCGAAGTGAAGCAATAAGGCAACAGAGACTCAGTCAATCCATCTCGGTGAGACCGATTGAACATCTCGGTGGGACCGAAATAATTACAATAAGCATCAAAGTGCTGGCAAGGCCATCTCGTTGGGACCGAGATCCATATCGGTGAGACCGAATTGTTAGGGTTTTGTTAGTGGCTAAGTCAAATGAACTCGGTGGCTCCGGGTAGGAAATATCGGTGGAGCCGAGTTTGGAATTTAGGGTTTGGACATATTTGGATGGAGAAAGTGGCTGAGGATTTTGGAGCAATATCACCAAGCACTTGAGAAAATAGATCATTAAGCAACACCTCATCCCCTTTTAATAGTATTGGCTTTTCCTATGGACTCAATGTGATATTGGATCACTTAAATAATAATGTAGAGTCTTGAGCTTTTGCCAATCCTTTTCCTTAGCAATTTGAAGGGGTTCCAAATCCTCTTGTCCTTGCCACGCCACTTTTAAACTTTCCTGTGACATACTAGATAAAACTATTAGTCCAACAAATATGTTGACATTAATTACCAAAATCACCCAGGGAGTACTTGTGCTTTCAATCTCCCCCTTTTTGGTAATTGATGACAACATACATCAAAGCTTCAAATAAATAATATGAAGAGGAGTAAGAAAAGCTTTGGAAGAACATGTAACATGCATGAGTTCCCCCTATATGTGTGCAATCATGTAATGATGGAATTGAACAACATATGAATGCACAACAAGATAGAGTAAGTGATGATTACATGTATCTTGGCCATATGCATCAGAGCAAAAAGTGATGTGAGATATACTTTCATGTTCATGGTTTCCTCTTGAAACAATATGTGCAAAATCAAGAGATCGTCACGCACATGAGTGAGATGCATATACTTACCTTGTGGTCCTTGAACTGACTGTTGAAGAAGCAAACTTGAGAAAACATGGTTAAATAACACATGAGAACTTCAAACAAGAAAGATTTCAAGATCCACAAGAATACCAAGACTGAGATGACATGTAATAGGTGAGTATCTCAGAGTGAGTACTTCATTTAGATATGGACATGTCCCCAAATAATTAAGGATTTGCAATAAATTCCAAGGATTGTTCTCCCCTGAGCATGAACTGCTTCTCCCCCTGAATCTAACATTGGATAATGGGAGTAGGTAGGGTGAGAAACAATCAAAGCAAGCTCAAGCTAAGAGCAAAGTAACTAAATGATAGCTGACATGTCTCTCCCCTCGTAAAGACAAGCAAATTCTATCCTCTTATAGAGGTGCATCTCTCTTCCATTTTAAGAAGAGCTTTGTAAGGATAAGCTTTGATTTGCTCTCTCTCTCACAAAGAAGATCTCTCTCCCCCTTTGACATCAATTTCCAAGAAGGGAATTCTTCATGGATGTGAGTCAAGTGAGTGTGGTCCTGGAGAGACACAATCAAGCAAATGCAGCTTAAGAAGTAGGCAGGGGGAAAGAATCATTGAGTGGAGCTAGAAAGATTGAACAGTGTAAGATGGCAAAAAGTTTTCTCGGCAGCGAAATGTGACACTCCAAAAATTTTCCCTTGGTTTTCTTCAAAATTTTGTTGGATTTGAAGGAGGTCACCAAAACCCTTTCAAAAATCTCTATCAAAAGCTTTTTCCCTCTGGCAAATATTTTACTTTTGCATCTCCTTCAACTCTGGTGTTTAGTTTTTAAATTTTTCCTCTAATTGCTCTCTTCTCAAGGATTCAAGAAAAATCTTTGAAATTTTATTTTTTTTCTTTCAAAAAGGAACTTTAAGGGTTTTTCATTCTCTCCCATATTTGAAATCATTCATGATTTGGCCATACACCACATGGTAAAATCTTCCCAAATATATCTCCTTCCACTTTGGGCAATCCAAACACTCTATCTCTACTAGTTCAACCCTCTTCTGAATTTTTATTTCAATTAATTCTCTCCCAAATCTTTTCTGTCTATTATTTTGAGCCTAGGTAATTTGCAAAGCAAGTACCTTAATGCATTTGAATTTTGACCTCAAACCAACTCCCTTGGATAGTCCTTGGAACCCAATACCTAGAACTATCAAGATCCACTCCTCTTCTGTTCAAAAATTTCAAATTATAGTCCCTGCAAGTTTGGACCAAATTTGCCAAATTTGGTGAAATTCATATCTACATTACTCCAAAAATTCCACAAATATTCAGGAAGCCTCTAGATGCAATGAGAGGCCAACCAGCTCAAGGAAAAATCCCTACATGCCTAGATCATTCTGTCGAACACCTTGCATGCACTAGTGCTGTTCACTTTCAGAAAATTCAGAAGTTCAGTGTCGATCTCCGTCAGTAACTTCAGTCACGAGTCCACAGTGCCCTTGGCACGTTGCTCGCAACCTATCCCTCTTGTCGGAGCTTCACACGGCGCTTGGCGCGTTCTGGCGTCGGTGGTGCCCTGGCGCCAAGGCCGGCATGCTTTTGGCGGCTGCACCACCGTAACGGACGACGATGGGCAAAACTGCGGTATAACGCCGTTGGCGCCGCCAAGCGTCTGGTAGCTCGCGTAGCCACCTCCTTGCCAGCGCGACGCATGCGACACCGTCGCCGTGGTTTGGCACGCGCAGCAGCGCTCTCTGCCGCCGACGGGCGTGCGGCCGTTCCGTCGAGGGCAGACCGTAACCAGCCCTCCCGTGCTGAGTTGGACAAGGGAACGGCTCCAATACTCCTCCTAGGCGATGCTCAAGCTCCTAAGCCGACCGTCCAGCCACAGTGCCGCCGTAATGAACTCGCCGGACTTATCCATTCACGGCAACCGACTCGGGTCGGCTGTATATAGCACCCCGAGCTTGCTCGCGCCTCCGCACGACTCCACCACCTCACCAGACCCCGCCTAGCCACTGGAGGGGCCTCGAGGGGCCTTTCTTCCTCGACTCCGGCCACCTCCGTCCGCCTCGGGCTCCGGCATCGTTCTCTCCAGTGAGAACTCCTCCGCCGCCCTACTTTCGCCCGTAGCCTCGTACCACCACTAGTAGGATAACCCCACCTCAATTTTGGCCCCGCATGATTCTCCGGCGAGATCCACGACCGTCCGAACCGCCGTCCGCGGAGCAAGGGCCGCCATCGGCGTGGTGCTCGCCGACGACCTCGCCACCACCCACGACGCGGAAGGCGACCGATCACGAAGGTACACCCCGATCACCTTACCTCGCCGTGGATCACCGCCGGCGACCACCGCACCTCTCGGCGCCGTCGCGCTTTGTTTTCCCTCGTTTGAAAATTCAAACCTGACGGGTGGAGCCCGCCTGTCAGTCTCTCAGCCGTTTCTTTTAAACGAAACGTTATCTGGACTTTTCCGCAGAACCCCCTGGAAACTTTCTGTTTCATTACAGATGGGTCCTTGGACCAAAACTCTTATAACGTTTAATCAGAAAAGTATTTTTGATTGATTCTTTTTCTGTCCACTTTAAAATTTTGTCTAGTTTTTTATCAGATTTATTTGAAAAATATTTGTAGTAATTTTTGTGCACCTCACGGTATTTACGTTAGCGCGTATGTTTTCTTTATACCGTAGATACCGAAGGAGGTGACGGGACCGCAAACTTCACCGAGCTAGGCTCCGACTGCTCTGAACCAGGCAAGCATGTTTGAACTTTTGATATGATGAGTGTTCTGGCAGGTTTGCATTAACTAGTTTCATGACATGTTTGTGAGCATACCTATGAATGTTATTTTCATGCAAAGTTGAGGCAAGTGAGTTCGATAATCCATACGTGTTGGATGTGAATGTGCATGGCCATGTGTTGGCATGAGGATGGGTAAGATGGAAGTGTTGTAGCATGCCAGTCTTATGCCAGACTTTTTGACTTCAGTGTCAACCCATATCAGTCGGTTCCCATCCATTTCCCTTCCCGTACTACCACATGTTTTCCGCAAGGGATATGGCTTAGTAAGTTGCAAACCGCTTTCCTGGTACACACCAAATGGAGAGGCCGTGATGATGGTTCCATGGCCTGGATTAAAGCCGATCATCCGGTCGGGGCATGGGTGTTTCGGTTGGGACCGAGAGGGGCACCCTTAGAGCGCTGCGAATATAAATTTGATCCCATGCTATTCGAGATTATGATCTCCCTGTCTCAAAAGTTTTTCTTGGACGATGTCTCGGGTGATTCCTGGCATCGTGAGGTAGGATGGGTGTGTACTGGTTAGCTGTGTTTCTTCCGAAATACCATAAACGGAACTAGTCCTTGAGACTACGAAATCCGTTGGCTGTGGGTAAATTTTGTACAAACTCTGCAGAGTCATAAATCCTCGAATCATCTTATCTATGTCTAAGTTTTGTATTATCTTATCCTGACAAGTGTCAGTTTTGGTGACTGATACTCCGGTGAATCACATGAGTACTAAGTCCGGTTGAATGTTTATTCTTGTGGATGGACTACCCGTTTATATTCATGTGTTGAATATTTATTATGAGTGCTATATCTTTGTGATGAAAGCCCTTTCGTGATGTCGCTCAGACGTCCATCGCTGCATTGCTGTTATTTATTTTATTATAAGCCCTTTCGTGATGTCGCTCGGACGTCCGATCGCTGACATTGCTGTTATTTATTTTATTATAAGCCCTTTCGTGATGTCGCTGACGTCCGATCGCTGCATTGCTGTTATTTATTTTATTATAAGCCCTTTCGTGATGCCGCCAGACGTCCGATTGTGGCATTGCTGTTATTTATTTTATTATAAGCCCTTTCCGTGATGTCGCTCGGGCGTCCGATCGCTGGCATTGTTGTTATTTATTTTATTATAAGCCCTTTACGTGATGTCGCTCGACGTCCATTGCGGCATTGTTATTACTTTCATTATAAGCCCTTTACGTGATGTCGCCAGACGTCCATTGCATGCACGCATGCATTTTATTTCAATATAAGCCCTTTATGAGGCGTCGCTCGACGCCTCGATCATGGCAATGTTTTCTTATTTATTCACCCTTCGAGGCGCCGCCGGACACCGATCGGTTTTGAGTTTGCCTTCTTTGGTTTTCGAGCGGACTACCGCCGACTCCTTCTTAATTATTTTGCTATACTGCTTTAATTGGGCATTGTTAAGATTAACCATGTCGCATTCATGCATTCATTCATTATATCTTTTGTCCGAACTGTCTTGCGAGTACTTTCATAGTAATCACCTGGCTTGTTGATTTGGCGGATCTTGATGAAGGCGATCTCATGGATGAAGAGTTCGATAGCGAGTCCGGCGCCTAGGCGAATCCCGATCAGTCTCGTCGACCCTGGATTAGTCATTGTGATATATCCGCTTCCGCTACCCAAATAAATCCATCAAGCCTCACCTAGACGCTCGATGAGCCGCCAGTGCAGTAGACTCGTTAACCACCCCACTGTGTTATTCCACCAACCACTCATATCTCGAGTCAGTTGTATTTCTACCACCACACCGTTGTGTCTTATCCGCCATCATGTATATTATTGGCGTGTTGTAATAATTGGTTGGGCATATTCACTCCGACCCCTGTATTAATGTAATGTTACTGGCACCTTGTATCAAAGTTTTGTCTACCGATATGGCGGATTTTCCTCATATTGGATTTCATAGGTCGGTTGTACAATAAATATTTTTATTGAAAAACCGGTCGTGACAAGCTTGGTACCAGAGCCAGGCTGACTATAGGAAGCCACTAGGTGCGATCGCTAATCGGTTATAGAGATATTTATTATTTTTACAAATGTAGTCAATTTCTGACAGTCAGCATAAATTTATGATTTGACTACTTAGGATTTTTGCCTACTTTTGTAGATGACCAGCAACGACTGCGAGTCGCAGATGTTCGCCAACATGCCCGATGGGTTCGTCAAGCTCCTCTCCTTCATCGTCCAAGTCGCGACGGGGCCAGATGTGTGCCCCGTCCTCTCTCTCTCTCTCTCTCTCTCTCTCTCTCTCTCAGCACAAGGTCAATGACCGTCTAACCATGCACCAAGCCGCGGTGGAATTCAAGAGAGGACGAGTTGAGTGTTACCGGTTCGTGGGGAGAGCCATGCCCACAGAGAAGCACGCGCTACAGATGGCAGTCCGTGAGGCGATAGCCCGTCTCAGGGATATCCTGCCTTCGATGAAGACTCGTCGCTACCGCTACCTACCATGTCACGTGCCATACACTTGCCACTACGCGTTCTCTTGCCCCAGAGGAGAACGGGACGAAGCTTTTGAGATGCTCATCGAGTATCTCTGGGCTTTGGAGGCAGCCTTCGACAACCAGGTGGACGACTTTGTACCTGCCCGCATGGACTCAGTCCATGGCTGTGCCGCCAACAGGAGGGAGCTCCTGCGTGCTGCACCGCCACTGACTTTCGTCTCGTCATCAGCATCGTTCGCTCCTACTGCTCGCACCGCTACTCGTCGCCTGCCTACCACGGAGGAATTCAACCATGTCATTGCACCTACTCCGGTTCGTTCTGCACCACCCCTCGTGCCCGCTCAGATTCGAGTTGTCCCACACAGGGCACCTGCTCCACCAACTCTGCGCAACACCTCTCGTCTGGAGCCTATCTCTGATGAGGAGGTTGAGTCCCCAGCCTCTCTACGCCTCACCCTTGGCAGGCCAAGGGAAATCCTTACCATCTTCGACTAAGTGCGCTTAGCCGCCATGCGATATACTGTCTTGTACGATATGTTTATATGTAAATAGGATGTGAGAAGTACTTTGTTTGCGCATCATGTAGGATCTGGAGGAGTGCACTAGACTAAATAACATGTCAGGATTTATGTACGCATATCCTGAGTGATGTATTGTATAATTACTGCTTGCGTGTAAGATATGTAATGGACAGTCCTTCTCCGTGCGCAAACGTATTTTCTCTTGAAAAAAAAATCTTGGAGCATTTGCAACTTATTGCATCCTCTTGAATTTATTGATTTTTGCGACTCAATTTCTTTTCTTATGAGTGTTTCAAAACATGTCCCCAGAGTAAACTATGTCTCGTCCTTGGACGCGCTCCATGCCAACTCCGACAGAGGAAAATTATGGCACACCCCCAGGCAACAATTTCACACAGGGACAGACAAGTCAACAGGACAGTGAAACGGCACTTTCCCAAATGTGCCGTCTTTATGAACAGAGTCAGCAGCAACATCAGGAAATACTAAACCAAGTCATCAACATGGGAAATCACCGTGGACAGTATCAGCAGCAATCCAAGTTATCTGAGCTACAGAAGACGCATCCCCAAACATTTTCTCACACTGACAAACCTCTGGAAGCCGAGGACTGGCTTCGAGACATGGAGAGAAAATTAAGTATCGCCCAGGGTTCAGACCTTGAGAAAGTGCTTTATGCTCCGCACTATCTCACTGGAGCAGCCGCATCGTGGTGGGAAAATTTCCTACACATGCACCCCAACGAAAATAATATATCATGGGAGGAATTTAAAGAAGGTTTTTGTGGGGCACATATTCCTAAGAGTCTTATGAAGATCAAAAAGAGAGAATTTGATGACCTCAAGCAAAGAACAATGACAGTGTCAGAATACAATAGTCAGTTTACCCTGCTGTCTCGCTACGCCAATGAGAAACGTATGTTAGAAAACAAAAAGATGGAGAAGTTCCTAGACGGTCTGACACCCGCGCTTAAATGTCAATTGGTCGTACACACATTTCTAGATTTTAAGACGCTGGTGGATAAGGCCATTACCTTGGAAAATGAGAGACGCAGCTTAGAAGATTTTCGCAAGCAGAAGAGGGACCAGTCCAAACACACCCACAACCACCGCAGCAAGACAGATGTTCAGAAAAACTGGACACCCAAACCCACGACAAACGTCTCGTGCCCAATCAAGAATTTCCACGCAAGGGACAAGGAGTTCACATACCGCCCAGGCGTTACCTGTTACGCTTGTGGAGAAGAGGGCACTATGCCAAGCAGTGCCCCAAGCCAAGGAACTTCGCCCCAAAGCCGAACAACGGAGGCAATAATTCGCACCAAAGCGCAACAATTTCAACCCAAATAACAACCACAGGAAGGGTCATCTGAACCACGTGACCAAAGAGGAAGCACAAAATGCCCCAAATATCGTACTCGATGCGTTTCTGTCAACACAATACCTGCCATGGTTTGGTTTGATTCGGAGCTTCTCACTCGTTCGTTTCGAAAAGTTTTGCTTTGCAAAATAATTTTTCGATGCTTCCCTTGGGAAAATCTATGATCGTCAAGTCCCCTGGAATCAACCAAGTTACCTGAATTATTGCCAGGATGTGGTTATCGAGTTTGAAGGGTTGAAGTTCCACGCAAATCTTATCGTATTGGAAAATAAAGGGCTGGATGTCATCTTAGGGATGGATTGGTTAACCACCAACAAAGGTTTTATTGACTGCTTCAACAGGACCGTAATTCTCACCCATCACCACGGGAAGACCATAAAGGTTTCAGCCAAGGAAAGAAAAATATGCCGGCAACCGATATTGAACAAGGTAGATATTTCTGAATTGAGAAAAGTGCCGATGGTGTGTGAATTTCAGATGTATTCCCGAAGAACTACCGGGCATGCCACGGATAGAGATTGAATTCAGCATAGAGCTAGCACCGGAACCGCTCCCATATACAAGAAACCATACAGAATGGCACCATCCGAATTGGTGGAACTAAAGAAGCAAATAAAGGAACTGTTGGAAAAAGGGTACATACTGAGCTAGTTCCTCACCTTGGGGTTCACCAATTCTATTCGCCAAAAGAAGGATGGAACACGAGATTGTGCATAGACTATCGGCGCTAAACATGGTCACAATCAGAACAAATATCCGATGCAGCGAATAAATGATTTATTCGATCAACTCACTAAGGCCAAGGTGTTCTCAAAGATTGACTTGAGATCGGGATATCATCAAGCTGAAAGTCTGAGCGAGGATATTCCCAAGACCGCTTTCACCTCCGGACACGGGTTATGCGAGTTCACCGTGAAGCCATTCGGACTAATAAACGCCTCGCATATTTTGTCCACCTCATGAACAAAGTATTCATGAAGTTTATGGATAAGTTTGTTGTGGTATTTATCGATGATATTCGGTATACTCCAAAACACCGGAAGAACACGCTGAACATCTCCGGATTGTACTAGGAGAACTCGGGAAAAATCAGTTATACGCTAAATTCAGCAAGTGTGAATTTTGGCTAAAGCAAGTAGGTTTTCGGGCCACGATCTTGACTCAAGAAGGTATCGCCGTGACCCGAAAATTCAAGGCCGTGCTTGGCTGGAAGCCGCCAGCCAGCGTGACGGATGTACGAAGTTTCTTGGGTATGGCAGGATACTACCGAAGGTTTATTGAAGGATTCTCCACCATAGCAAAGCCAATGACGCAACTACTCAAGAAAGACAGGAAGTTTGAATGGACGGAAGCTTGCGAGAAAAGTTTCCAAGAACTGAAGAGGAAACTGACGACAGCACCAGTGCTATTTGTGCCCGATATACACAAAAATTTTGAGGTATTTTGTGACGCATCTCGTAAAGGCCTCGGGTGCGTATTGATGCAAGAAGGCAAGGTTGTCGCATATGTTTCCAGGCAACTTCACAAACATGAGGAAAATTATCCTACACATGACCTGGAATTAGCAGCAGTGATTCATGCACTCAAGGAATGGAGACACTTTTTACTTGGTAATCGTTGTGAAATATACACGGACCACAAAAGCCTCAAGTATATTTTCACACAACTAGAACTAAATTTACGGCAACGACGCTGGTTGGAATTAGTAAAGGATTATGATGTTGGGATCCACTACCACCCGAGCAAAGCAAATGTTGTAGCAGATGCTCGAAGGAACCCCAGTCCGGACAACGACATCATGCCGGACTTAAGACCAATTCAGCAGGAATTGCAAAGCTCAATCGATGGTGGTCACCAAGGCAGTGTGTCAAACTTAGAATTACAACCTACCCCGATAGAGAAGATTAAAGAGGCTCAACGTGGACACCCCAAAGATTGAAGGCATAAAGCGTAAGATGAAAATGGGCAAGGCCTCGTAACTCAGTATTGATGAGCAAGGAATATTGTGGTACGGAATAGGCTGCGTGCATCAAATATCCATGACCTTAAGCAGCAAATCCTGGCTGAAGGCCACACCTCCATATTCAATCCATCACGGAGGAACAAAAATGTACAAAGATCTTGAGGAAACATTTTGGTGGCATGGTATAAAAGAGACATAGCCACGTTTATTGCATGTTGTGACTCTTGTCAACGCATCAAGGCCGAGCACCGAAACCGGCGGGCTATTGCAACCAAATAAGATACCGAGTGGAAATGGGACGAGATTGGAATGGATTTTATTGTTGGACTACCTCGGTCACGGCACGGACATGACGCCATATGGGTCATCACTGATAGACTGACTAAAGTAGCACACTTCATCCCCGTGAAGACAACACACACCACTCAGAAGCTTGCTAGGCTCTACCTCTCCCGTATCGTTTGCTTACATGGGGACCCAAAGAAAATAATCTCGGATAGAGGCACTCAATTCGTCTCCCGATTTTGGGATCACTTACAACAAGCTCTGGGAACTCAGCTGGCATTTAGTACCGCATACCATCCCAGATGTGATGGGAAAACTGAGCGAGTAAACCAGATTCTAGAAGATATCTTTGAGAGCATGTGTCCTCACTTATGGGACCAGTTGGGAGGAGAGCTTACCATACGCAGAATTCGCATATAACAACAGCTATCAGTCCAGCCTGCAAATGGCACCATTTGAAGCTCAGCAGACGAAGATGTCGTACCTGCTAAACTGGTCGGAGACCGGAGCGATCATATCTTCGCCCGGACCTGCTCAAAGAGGTGAAGATAAAGTCAAGGTAATTAAGGACCGACTCAAGGCAGCCCAAAGTCGACAAAAGAGTTATTACGATCAGAAGCATCGTGGAGTCCATTTTGAACCCGGTGAATTTGTGTACCTACGAGTATCACCCATGAGAGGCCTGCACCGATTCAAGATTAAAGGAAAGCTAGCACCAAGATTCATCGGACCTTTCTGCATAGTAGCACGAAGAGGCACGGTGGCTTACCAGCTGGACTTACCCGGAGAATTATCCGGCATCCACGACGTATTCCACGTCTCCCAATTGAGGAAGTGCGTAAGCAACCCAGAGAAACAGGTACCCAATAAACATAGACGTGCAACCAGACCTTACGTGTCGGGAGCATCCAATAAAAATCTTGGAAGAGTCAGAAAGGAGAACTCGACAGAAAACCATCAAGTTCTTCAAAGTTCAGTGGAGCAACCACACCGAGAGTGAAGCCACTTGGGAAAGAGAGGATTTCCTTCGGGCAGAGCACCCACAATTATTTGAGGATCAACTGGAATCTCGGGGACGAGATTTTTCCTAAGGGGGTAGGTGTTGTGACACTCCAAAAATTTTCCCTTGGTTTTCTTCAAAATTTTGTTGGATTTGAAGGAGGTCACCAAAACCCTTTCAAAAATCTCTATCAAAAGCTTTTTCCCTCTGGCAAATATTTTACTTTTGCATCTCCTTCAACTCTGGTGTTTAGTTTTTAAATTTTTCCTCTAATTGCTCTCTTCTCAAGGATTCAAGAAAAATCTTTGAAATTTTATTTTTTCTTTCAAAAAGGACCTCTAAGGGTTTTTCATTCTCTCCCATATTTGAAATCATTCATGATTTGGCCATACACCACATGGTAAAATCTTCCCAAATATATCTCCTTCCACTTTGGGCAATCCAAACACTCTATCTCTACTAGTTCAACCCTCTTCTGAATTTTTATTTCAATTAATTCTCTCCCAAATCTTTTTTGTCTATTGTTTTGAGCCTAGGTAATTTGCAAAGCAAGTACCTTAATGCATTTGAATTTTGACCTCAAACCAACTCCCTTGGATAGTCCTTGGTACCCACAACCTAGAACTATCAAGATCCACTCCTCTTCTGTTCGAAAATTTCAAATTATAGTCCCTGCAAGTTTGGACCAGATTTGCCAAATTTGGTGAAATTCATATCTACATTACTCCAAATATTCCACAAATATTCAGGCAGCCTCTAGATGCAATGAGAGGCCAACCAGCTCAAGGAAAAATCCCTACATGCCTAGATCATTCTATCGAACACCTTGCATGCACTAGTGCTGTTCACTTTCAGAAAATTCAGAAGTTCAGTGTCGATCTCCGTCAGTAACTTCAGTCACGAGTCCACAGTGCCCTTGGCACGTTGCTGCAACCTATCCCTCTTGTCCGAGCTTCACACGAGCACTTGGCGCGTTCTGGCGTCGGTGGCGCCACAGCCCCAAGGCTTGCGGCGTGCTTTTGCGGCGGCTGCACCACCGTAACAGACGACAGGGGGCAAAACTGCGGCGCAACGCCGTTCGGCGCCGCCCAAGCGTCCTGGTAGCTCCGCGTGGCCACCTCCTTGCCAGCGCATGCATGCGGCACCGTCGTTGTGGCTTGGCAGCGCGCAGCGCTCTACGCCGCCGACGGGCAGGCGGCCGTTCCGTCGAGGGCAGACCGTAACCAGCCCTCCCGTGCTGAGTTGGACACGGGAACGGCTCCAATACTCCTCCTAGGCGATGCTCAAGCTCCTAAGACGACCGTCCAGCCACAACACCGCCATAATCAACTCGCCGGACTTATCCATTCACGGCAACCGACTCGGGCTGGCTATATATAGCACCCCGAGCTTGCTCTCGCCTCCGCACGACTCCACCACCTCACCAGACCCCGCCTAGCCACTGGAGGGGCCTCGAGGGGCCTTTCTTCCTCGACTCCGGCCACCTCCGTCCGCCTTGGGCTCCGGCATCGTTCTCTCCGGTGAGAACTCCTCCGCCGCCCTACTTTCGCCCGTAGCCTCGTACCACCTCTAGTAGGATAACCCCCACCTCAATTTTGGCCCCGCAGCTCTATCTGGTGAGATCCACGACCGTCCGAACCGCCGTCCGCCGGAGCAAGGGCCGCCATCAACGTGGTGCTCGCCGACGACCTCTGCCACCACCCACAGACGTGGAAGGGCGCACTGATCACGAAGGTACACCCCGATCACCTTACCTTGCCGTGGATCGCCGCCGGCGACCACCGCACCTCTCGGCGCCGTCGCGCTCTGTTTTCCCTCGTTTGAAAATTCAAACCTGACGGGTGGAGCCCGCCTGTCAGTCTATCAGCCGTTTCTTTTAAACGAAACGTTATCTGGACTTTTCATGAGAACCCCAGAAACTTTACGTTTCATTACAGATGGGTCCTTGGACCAAAACTCTTATAACTTTTAATCAGAAAAGTATTTTTGATTGATTCTTTTTCTGTCCTCTTTAAAATTTTGTCTAGTTTTTTATCAGATTTATTTGAAAAATATTTGGAGTAATTTTTGTGCACCTCACAGTATTTACGTCAGCGCGTATGTTTTCTTTATACCGTAGATACCGAAGGAGGTGACGGGACCGCAAACTTCACCGAGCTAGGCTCCGACTACTCTGAACCAGGCAAGCATGTTTGAACTTTTGATATGATGAGTGTTCTGGCACGTTTGCATTATGTAGTTTTATGACATGTTTGTGAGCATACCGATGAATGTTATTTTCATGCAAAGTTGAGGCAAGTGAGTTCGATAATCCATACGTGTTGGATGTGAATGTGCATGGCCATGTGTTGGCATGAGGATGGGTAAGATGGCAGTGTTGTAGCTTGCCAGTCTTATGCTAGACTTTTTGACTTCAGTGTCAACCCGTATCAGTCGGTTCCCATCCATTTCCTTCCGTACTACCACATGTTTTCCGCAAGGGATATGGCTTAGTAAGTTGCAAACCGCTTTCTGGTACACACCAAATGGAGAGGCCGTGATGATGGTTCCATGGCCTGGATTAAAGCCGATCATCCGGTCGGGGGCATGGGTGTTTCGGTTGGGACGAGAGGGGCACCCTTAGATGCGAATATAAATTTGATCCCATGCTATTCGAGATTGTGATCTCCCGTCTCAAAAGTTTTTCTTGGG
Source organism: Aegilops longissima (assembly GCA_021605205.1). Taxonomy (NCBI): domain Eukaryota; kingdom Viridiplantae; phylum Streptophyta; class Magnoliopsida; order Poales; family Poaceae; genus Aegilops; species Aegilops longissima. Next base: position 95,881,386 of record CM038679.1, on the reverse strand, counting down.
CGATGTCTAGGGTGATTCCTGGCATCATGAGGTAGGATGGGTGTGTCTTGGTTAGCTGTGTTTCTTCGAAATACCATAAGCGGAACTAGTCCTTGAGGACTACGAAATCCGTTGGCTGTGGGTAAATTTTGTACAAACTCTGCGAGTCATAAATCCTCGAATCATCTTATCTATGTCTAAGTTCGTATTATCTTATCGACAAGTGTCAGTTTTGGTGACAGATACTCCGGTGAATCACATGAGTACTAAGTCCGGTTGAATGTTTATTCTTGTGGATGGACTAACCCGTTTATATTCATGTGTTGAATATTTATTATGAGTGCTATATCTTTGTGATGAAAGCCCTTTCTGTGATGTCGCTCAGACGTCCATTATGACATTGCTGTTATTTATTTTATTATAAGCCCTTTACGTGATGTCGCTCGGACGTCCGATTGCTGACATTGCTGTTATTTATTTTATTATAAGCCCTTTACGTGATGTCGCTCGGACGTCCATTGCTGCATTGCTGTTATTTATTTTATTATAAGCCCTTTCTATGATGTCGCTCAGACGTCCGACTGCGGCATTGCTGTTATTTATTTTATTATAAGCCCTTTCTGTGATGTCGCTCAGACGTCCGATCATGCATTGTTGTTATTTATTTTATTATAAGCCCTTTACGTGATGTCGCTCGGACGTCCATTGCTGACATTGTTATTACTTTCATTATAAGCCCTTTCTATGATGTCGCTCAGACGTCCGACTGCGGCACGCATGCATTTTTATTTCAATATAAGCCCTTTATGAGGCGTCGCTCAGACGCCCGACTGCGGCAATGTTTTTCCTATTTATTCACCCTTCGAGGCGTCGCTTCAGACACCCGATCGGTTTTGAGTTTGCCTTCTTTGGGTTTTCGAGCGGACTACCGCCGACTCCCTTCTTAATTATTTTGCTATACTGCTTTAATTGGGCATTGTTAAGATTAACCATGTCGCATTCATGCATTCATTCATTATATCTTTTGTCCGAACTGTCTTGCGAGTACTTTCATAGTACTCACCTGGCTTGTTGATTTGGCTAGATGCTGATGAAGGCGATCTCATGGATGAAGAGTTCGATAGCGAGTCCGACGCCTAGAGGAATCCCAGTCAGTCTCGTGCGACCCATGGATTAGTCATTGTGATATATCCGCTTCCGCTACCCAAATAAATCCATCAAGCCTCACCTAGACGCTCGATGAGCCGCCAGTGCAGTAGACTCGTTAACCACCCCACTGTGTTATTCCACCAACCACTCATATCTCGAGTCAGTAGTATTTCTACCACCACACCGTTGTGTCTTATCCGCCATCATGTATATTATTTGCGTGTTGTAATAATTGGTTGGGCATCTTCACTCCGACCCCTGTATTAATGTAATGCTACTGGCACCTTGTATCAAAGTTTTGTCTACCGATATGGAGGATTTTCCTCATATTGGATTTCATAGGTCGGTTGTTCAATAAATATTTTTATTGAAAAACCGGTCGTGATGCAAAATCGATGTCGTCGATTCATATCAATGGGTGACGTCGAGATGAGGCAGTCACAGACAAAGCATATCAGAGAGACCGAGTTAGTCCGTTTTGATGGAACCGATGAACTGTGTACAAGTAGAACTTGTGCTTCGGTCTAGCCGATAGGCTTGAACCGGTGGAACCGATGTGACGCCCTCGATGCGGCTATATCTCCCACGTGTCGAGGCACGACTTAGAGGCATAACCGCATTGAAAGCAATGTCGCAAGTGAGGTAATCTTCACACAACCCATGTAATAAATAAGGGAAAGAGATACATAGTTGGCTCACAGTCGCCACTTCACACAATACATAAATAATCATCCATCATTCAGAGTACACTCAGGGTCCGATTACGGAACCAAAATAAAAGAAGATACCCCAAATGCTACACAGATCCCCGATCGTCCCAACTGGGCACCACTACTGATCATCAGGAAAAGACACATAGTAACGACCACGTTCCTCGTCGAACTCCCACTTGAGCTCGGTTGCGTCACCTGCACTGGCATCATCGGAACCTGCAACTATTTTGGTAGAATCTGTGAGTCACGGGGACTCAGCAATCTCACACCCGCGAGATCAAGACTATTTAAGCTTATAGGAAGGACAGGGTTGTAAAATGGAGCTGCAGCAGGCGACTAGCATATATGGTGGCTACATCGCAAAAGAGAGCGAGAAGAGAAGCAAAGCACGGTCGTGAAACTAGTAGCGATCAAGAAGTGATCCTAAACTACTTACGTCAGACATAACTCCAACACCGTGTTCACTTCCCGGACTCCGCCGAGAAGAGACCATCACGGTTACACTTGCGTTGATGTGTATTTTATTTGAGGTCAACCGGGTTTTCTACAACGGACATTAACAAATTCCCATCTTCCTCATAACCGCGGGCACGGCTTTGAAAGATATTACCTGCAGGGTGTCCCAACAGCCCATTATAAGCTCTCACGGTCAGCGAAGGATATTCCTTCTACCGGGAAGACCCGATCAATCTCGGAATCCGGACTACAAGACATTTCGACAACAATAAAACAAGACCAGCAAAGCCGCCCGATTGTGCCGACAAATCCCGATAGGAGATGCACATATCTCGTTCTCGTGGCACATCCGGATGAACACTACGACGGCAAACGAAGATGCCCCAAGTTGCCTCGTGGTGGCACCGCAAGTGGCTCTAGTTCGGACCAACACTCGAAGGAGCATTGGCCCGGGGTTAAATAAAGATGACCCTCGGGCTCGCGAAAACCCGGGGAAAAGGCTTAGGTGGCAAATGGTAAAACCAAAGTTGGGCCTTCTTTGAGCGAGTCTTATTCAAAGCGAACTGTCAAGGGGTCCCATAAATCACCCAACCGTGTAAGGAACGCAAAATCAAGGAACATAACACGGTATGGCGGAAACTAGGGTGGCAAGAGTGGAACAAAACACGGGCATAAGGCCGAGCCTTCCACCCTTTACCAAGTATATAGATGCATTAATTATAGCAGATATATATATTGTGATATCCCCAACAAGTAAACATGTTCCAACAAGGAACAACATCTCCATGTTCAACAAGGAACAAACTTCAGCTTCACCGCAACTAGCAACGCTATAAGAGGGCTGAACAAAGCGGTAACATAGCCAATCAACGGTTTGCTAGGAAAGGATGGTTAGGGGCTGACATGGCAATATGGGTGGCATGATATAGCAAGTGATAGGCATCGTGGCATAGGCATAGCAAAAGAGCGAGCAACTAGCATAGAAAAGATAGAAGTGATTTCGAGGGTATGGTCATCTTGCCTGCAATGTTCTCAGAGTTGTCGAAAGCTTGATCCTCGTAAGCGTTCTCAACAGGTTCCTCGTTCACGTACTCGTCTCCCGGCTCTACCCAAAGCAAGAACACAAACAAAGGAACCACAATAAATCACGGTGCAATGCACAAGCAACATGATGCAAAACATGACATGACATGCGGGATGTGATATGCAATGCGTATGCGCGCTCCGGAAGGAAAATGATGAACCAGGCATCAACTTGGCAAACCAAGTATGGCACTGGAAAGATGAGATGATTTCGGTTGAAATCGATATAAAGATCACTGAAATCGGATGCACGGTTTGCAAATGACAAGCAAAACAAGAATGGCACAAATCTGCCATTAACAGCATGATGCCACTTAGCAAGCAACAAGAAATTAAGCTACTGCACCCAAACGTACCAACAAAGTATATGGCAGTGATCTACACAAGATGCTTGAAAAAAGATGAGCACTGAGCTACGGCTAGTTCACATCATAACAGGTTCAAACAAGCATGGCAAAAGTGCACAAAATATCAGGCTGGACATGGCAAAAACAGCATCAGGTTGCACTGTTCAGAGCAAGAAAACTACAAGCTACAGGAACTTATAATAGCAAAACATGGCATGGCATGAATCTACTCAAAGCATAGAACAAAAGTCCCTTACTGACCATAAGCCAAAAAGGATCAGAAAATATAGTAACACCCATGTAAATATCGAAAGTTTCGTTAACAGATTCAGCAACATGGCATGTCAAAAACTGATAACAAGTAGGCATTTTTACAAGCTCAATGCACTCACTACAGAGCCTTATATGATAAACTAAGCATACATACATCAAGAAGACATGACATAGAAGACATACATGGCAAGAACAATAACATAGCATATACGGATCAACCACAACAACCTTGGCAAAATTGAATAACATGTAAACAATCTGCCAGGAAACATTTGATAGCAAAAGTAGAGCTCGATTGACTCAAGCTATGGCACTCCATAATTGCAAACAAGGGCATGGATGGATATAGCAAGACATGTTTAACAAAACATCCTTACTTAAGTATCTCAAAATATGCATGGATCTCTCGGTAGCATCAAGTTAACATGGCATCAAAATATCAGCTAAACAGGGCTGAAAACAGCAACATCAGGACACCTACTTTGCATGCTTGTGCTAGTCACCACATAGATCACAAAAATACATGGCATACACCCCTGTAAATATGGCATGGCATATTACAAAACACATGTAGGACTCAAATTCATAGGGTGCACACATCAATCATAGCAAAAATAACAAAAGTGCAAGTTCATAAGAAAGCGAAACTAACATCACATAGCCCTCTTCCAACAGAATTTCGGGAATCAAGATGAGCCCAAATTAAAATGATGCAATGAGATGAAATGATCTACTCTTGAGCGAACATTTTGATATATTATCGCGCAAAATGGAGCTACAGATGCAAAGTTATACTCGTTGAAAATGCCACGAAATATCCACAGAATTTAAGACTTAGAAGAAATAGAGGGGAAGAAGGAAAGTCAACCCTCGGGCGATCGAGATCGGCCCGATCACGGATCGGGCGACGAGCGGCGGCGCTGGCGCTCCTCGCCGGAGCGGCCCGGCGGGAGGAGAGGGCGCTGGCGGGTCGGGGCGGCCGGCGAGGTCATGGTGGCGGTGGCGGCGAGCCCGGTGGAGCGTGGCGGTGGTGGCGGCTGTGTGGCGGCGCGGCCGTGGGCGAGGGAGAGGCGACGGCGGGGAGACGGTGGCCGACAGCGGAGGCGATGACGGCGACAGCGGCCGCCGAGGCGGCGGAGGGCGGCGGCAGGCAGGCGGCGGCGGCAGGCGCGGAGGCGCGGAGGTATGGCGGGGCGGCGCTGGGCCGGTGGCCAGCGGGCGGGCGGGGCTGGCGGCGGCGGCGGCGGTGACACGTGGGCGCTCTGATTAGCGTGACGCGGGCGGCGGTTTCGTCCGGCGGCGGCGGACGCGTCGATGTGTGAGGATGAAATTTTTAGGGTTTGGGAAGAAGACCCGGATTTGGACGGGGGAGGTGTTTAAATAGGCATAAAGGGAGCTAGGAGAGTCCAAATGAGGTGTAGTTTTCGCCCACACGATCGTGATCGAACGACGGAGAGCATGGAAGTGACTTAGATGGGTTATTGGACCATTTTGAAAGGGTGTTGGGCTACAACTTAAAAGAGGCCTTTGCGAGAGTGCGGTTAACCGTTGGAGTACCAAACGAGCTCCAAATGCCCCGAAACTTGACCGGTGGTCTACGGGTGGTATACCAAGGCCACTAGACAAACCTCGGTCCATTCGAGAAGGTTTAGTACCGCTTTACGGAAAAAGCGTAAAGGGGCCGGGGAGATAGGAGTGCGGATTGCAAAAGCGGACAACGGGAAAAATGCTCGGAATCATGAGGCGAACACGTATGCAAATCGATGCACATGATGACATGATAAAAATGCATGACATGAACAAAATGCAAAATGAAGAAAAACCCAACCACGGAGGAATATCATATCACAATGCGAAAATGGCAAGAGTTGGAGTTACAAATATGGAAAGTTACTTCCGGGTGTTACAACACTCCACCACTACAAGAGGATCTCGTCCGAGATCTAGGACTGAAAGAACTCCGGATATTCGAGCGGAGGTGATCCTCGTGCTCCCGGTGGCTTCTCGGTCGGAATGGTGTGACCACTTCACTTTCAGGAATTTGATTGACTTGTTGCGAGTCTTGCGCTCGGTTTCTTCAAGAATAGCAGCGGGTGCTCATGATAAGAGATCTTCTTGAAGGTCAATCTCTTGAAGTTGATAGTGCGTTCAGAGTCTTGAAGCACTTGCGAAGCTGTGACACGTGAAACACATCGCACGTTTGCAAAGTTGGATGGAAGCTCAAGTTGATAGGCGAGATCGCCTCTTTTGCCAATGATCTTGAAAGGACCCACGTATCTAGGGGCAAGCTTCCTTTGATACGAAGCCACGAGTGCCTTTCATTGAGAGACGCGGAGGTAGACATGGTCTCCGATTTCAAAAGCCACATCACGGTGCTTATCATCATAATAGCTCTTCCGCGCGATTATGCGGCTTTGAGATTCTCACGAATGACTTTGCACATTTCTTACGCTACGTGATCAAGTCATTGCCAAGAAGTTGGCGTTCACCTGTCTCGAGACCAATTGAGAGGAGTACGGCACTTTCGCCATAGAGAATTTCGAATGGGTCCTTGCCGAACTTCGCTTGGAAGCTGTTGTTGTAGGAGAACTTCGGCATATGGAAGACAATCTTCCACTTCATACCGAAAGAAATGACACAAGCCACGAGCATATCTTCAAGGATTTGATTTACTCGCTCAACTTGGCCACTTGTTTGAGGATGGAAAGCTGTCTTTGAAAGCGAATGTTGGTGCCCATGGCCTTCGAAAAGAATCCCAAAACTTGGAGGTAAAGATGCTGCCACGGTGCGAAGAGATCACTTGTGGAATGCCGTGCAAGGAGACAATCACGGAGGTGTATAGCTCGCCAACCGAGTTGCTGTGATAGATTCTTTGATAGGAAGAAAATGAGCCACTTTAGTAAGCTTGTCAATGACAACGAAGATAGCATCATTTCCACGCTTGGACTTTGGAAATCCATCCACGAAGTCCATTTCAATATGATCAAACTTCCATTCGGAATAGCAAGAGGTTGGAGGAGACCAGCTGGTCTTTGGTGTTACCTTTCACTCTTCTGCAGACATCACACTCATTCACGAATTGAGCAATTTCTCGCTTCATTCGAGTCCACCAATATGATTGCTTGAGGTCTGGTACATCTTCGTACTTCCCGGATGAATGGATAGAAGCGAATTGTGAGCCTCGTTCATAATGACTTTTCTCAGATCACCCTTAGGAACCACAATCCGGTCCTCGAAGAAAAGAGTATCTTTGTCATCAACGTGGAAGCACTTATACTTGGAAATGCCCTTGTCGATACCACGTTTCACCTTTTTCACCATGGTATCCAGAAGTTGAGCCTCACGAATCTGATCTTCCAAAGTAGGAGAGACTATGAGGTTGGCAAGAAAGCCTTGAGGAACAACTTGAAGATTCAGCTTGCGGAAAGCTTCACAGAGATCCGGTTGGAAGGGCTTGAGGATTAGACTGTTGCAGTAAGCCTTCCTGCTCAAAGCATCTGCAATGACATTGGCCTTGCCCGGAGTATATTCAATACTTGGGTTGTACTCTTGAATCATCTCGACCCATCGAGTCTGCCTGAGGTTGAGGTTGGGTTGAGTGAAGATGTACTTGAGACTCTTGTGATCGGTGAAAATGTCCACTTTCCTTCCCAACAAGAGATGTCTCCACGTTATTAATGCATGGACAACTGCCGCCAACTCAAGATCGTGAGTGGGGTAGTTCTTTTCGTTGGGCTTCAATTGGCGAGAGGTATAAGCCACAACTCTCTTCTCTTGCATTAACACAGCACCGAGACCTTGAAGAGAAGCATCACAGAAAACTTCAAATGGCTTGGATTCATCAGGAGGAGTCAAGACAGGAGCTGTGACGAGTTTCTCTTTGAGAGTATTGAAAGCAACATCACACTCAGGAGACCAGACATACTTCACATGCTTCTGGAGGAGGTTGGAAAGAGGCTTTGCAATCTTGGAGAAATTCTCAACGAATCTTCGACAATAGCTTGCAAGACCAAGAAAACTGCGGAGCTGCTTGACATTCTGAGGAGGTTCCCAATTCACAATTGCGGACACCTTCTCGGGATTAACAGCGATGCCCTTGGCGGAGATGATATGACCAAGATAAAGCACTTCATCAAGCCAAAATTCACATTTGGAGAACTTAGCATAGAATTGATACTCTCTGAGCTTGTCTAGCACCAATCGCAAATGTTTGGCATGATCCTTCTTATTCTTGGAGAAGACCAAAATATCATCAAGATAGACCAAGGCGAATTCATTGGTGTAGAGGTTGAAGATGAAATTCATCATCCGAGAGAATGTTGGAGGAGCATTGACAAGGCGAAAGACATGACAGTATATTCATAAGAACCAAAGCTTGTACGAATGCTGTCTTGGGAATATCTTGTTCACGAATGCGAATCGATGATAACCCATCTGAAGGTCAAGCTTGGAGAACACTTTAGCACCTTTGAGTTGCTCGAAAAGCTCATTGATGTTGGGAAGTGGATACTTGTTCTTGATTGTCTTCTTATTCAATGGGCGGTGTCGGCGCAAAAGTCGGTCCGTGCCATCCTTCTTTCGAACAAAAGAACACCACAACCCCAAGGAGATGAACTCGGTCCGATCAAACCAGACGCTCTTGTTCATCGAGCTGCTTCTTCAATTCCTTCAGCTCATGAGGTCCAAGCTTGTATGGACGCTTGCAAGCGGGTTCGATGCCAAGCTCAAGATCGATAACGAACTCAAGCGGCCGATGAGGAGGCATACCGGAAGCTCTTACGGAAAGACATCTTGGTACTCACAAGCGATGGAATCGAGAGATAGCATCAATTCGCCCTTCTCATTGAGAGAAAACAACCGAATGGTTTCATCACGAGCGGCATAGATGATCACATCATTAGAAGAGTGAGTCAATTGAATTTCCACGAAGCACAATCAAGCTGAGATTTGTCTTGATAAAGCCGATCCATTCCGAGAATAAGATCAATATCCGAGTCACCAAGAACAATTGGTTTAGACAAAAATCTATAATCGCCCATCTTGATAGAAACATCCGGACGCAAACATTAGATGTCATTTTCTTACCCGGGACACAATCTTCAACGGAATAGGAATCTTTCCGTCACAAACTCATGCTTGGCAACAAAAGGTCTTGAAATGAAAGAAAGCGATGCACCAAGTATCAAATAAGACTTTTGCGGGAATATCATTAAGCGAGAGATTACCCATTATCACATCGAAGATTCCTCGCTTGAGCTGCATTCATCATATTGACCTTTGCAAACTTGGGATTATGCTTGACCACTGCATTGCTTGAAGATTTCACAGAGGAGGAGGCGGAAGGCGCCTCTGGTTGAAGCACTTGTTCGCATAGTGACCTTTCTCACGACACTTGTTGCAAGTCACCTCGAGAGCGGACGGTGGTAAGGAGCACTTGACCTTGGAGCTTGAGAATTAGACTTGTTACGATAGCTGGGTTGGGTGGGTGGGAAGATCCACGGCCACCTGAGTTCTTCTGCTGATAAGGCTGACAAAACGGAGGAGGAGGAAGGTAGAACTTCTGCTGCTTAGCTGCCACTTGAGAGGAAGAAGAAGACTGAACTACATCCCTGATTCTCTTCTTAGAAGCCTCACATTTGAGCTGGGCAGCTTCTTGCTTCAGTGCCATGTTGTAGAATTCATCATACTTTTCTGGCTCAAAAAGCACAAGAGCTAATTGCAGATCTTCTCTCAGACCACCTCTGAATTGATAGATCATACTCTTTTCATCAGGAACGTCTTGCTTAGCAAAACGAGCGAGCTTCTGGAACTGGATATTGTATTGATAGACAGACATGTTGCCTTGCTTGGGATTGCGGAACTCCTCACGCTTGCTCTCAACAACACTTTTCGGAATGTGGTGAGCTCTGAAATCTCGGCGGAACTCATCCCAGGTAATGACACGACCTCCTCTGGAATCTTTGTATTCTGGTACCACTCAGCAGCTTGATCCTTGAGTTGAAACGATGCAAACTTGACAAAGTCCTCAGGTCTGACATTGCTACATTCAAAATGTTTGCAGATGTCCACTAACCAATCGTCAGCGTCTGTAGCCTCGACACAGAAACGGAAAGACTTCGGCTGATTAGCGAGGAACTGACTGAGAGTAGCAAAGTGCGGCTGGTTGTTGCCTTGACCTTGATTTCCTTGACTGCCTTGCCCTTGAGTACGTTCTTGCAAGAGCTGCAAAATCATCTGAGCATTGGCATTGGTGGCTGCCATGATAGCTTGCCGGGCCTCCGGAGGAGGAGGTGGAGGTGGAGGTTGGTGATCCCCATCATTGCGATCCGGATTCAGACGCGTTGGCGGAGCCATCCTGAAGAGGGTGACATCCGTTAGTCCTTTGATAGACAAATAGTCAAGTTGAAATCAACGGATAGAATTGCAACATATAGTCTTCACAATAAACATTCGAACAAGAATGAACGAATGAATTCCAAAGTTAATCATCACACGTCCATTAAGGTGATAATCCACTTAGATAAAGATATGGAAACAACATCTGTCTTAGAAACAAATCGAATATCACAACTGAAAACAAAAGATTGGCTTCTATAATGAGCCGGAACAAACATATGATAGAGATTTCGCCCAAAGTGTTCTTGGTGGGGCCCACACGGACACGACGTATAGCGGACGTCACGAATGACAAACAAGGCGTCCCGAATCAGCATAGCCAAGGATTCTTTAAGGCGCCTCGCGACCGTAGAATCGACCGTGAATGGGCGGACCACTAGACGTTGAACCCCAATCTCAAATCATACATCATCGGAAAGATATCACGTAAGCTACTAGAATTCCCACCTATAAACTCCCGAAACTTTCGGTTATGCAATCTGGTGTTGGCGATACAGGGACACAAAATATATCACCCAAACTAACAATACCTAGATCCATTTGTATCCATCCGTCAACACATAACCAAGAAATCCTCGAAATCGTGTACCTCGACCTTAGAAAAACATCCGTTATACAAGTCATGGCAATACTCCGAGCTCGCCCGAGATTTGGGTTATCGGGTTATCTCACCAACAACTGCACAAAAGAGATTTCGATGTCGGCAAAACTCAGGTATTCGAATCGCAGCGATAAAATTGTGGCGACAACACCTCGGAGCTCAACTCCCGGACACCGCCACAACCCCTAAATGTCGAGGCACCAAGAACAATGTTCTCGTCACAAAACCATCGAACGATCCCAAGATACCAGCGTGATCCTAAAAAATTTTTTAGTGAAATTTGAGAAGAGGAGAGTCAAAACTCTCGTCGGGATACCTCACCGAGCGACGAAGGACTGGGAGTAAAAAGAATCCTACTCTCCGATATATATAATCCTAAGACTCAAAACATTTTCCATTCTAGACTCAACAACGCCATGACAAACAATCAAGTAGGGGCTCCTAAGTCGGGAAGGCTCGATTACCAACTTGTGGCGCCCTCGATGCGGCTATATCTCCCACGTGTCGAGGCACGACTTAGAGGCATAACCGCATTGAAAGCAATGTCGCAAGTGAGGTAATCTTCACACAACCCATGTAATAAATAAGGAAAGAGATACATAGTTGGCTTACGATCGCCACTTCACACAATACATAAATAATCATCCATCATTGAGTACACTCAAGGTCCGACTACGGAACCAAAATAAAAGAAGATACCCCAAATGCTACGGATCCCGATCGTCCCAAGCTGGGCACCACTACGATCATCAGGAAAAGACACATAGTAACGACCACGTTCCTCGTCGAACTCCCACTTGAGCTCGGTTCGTCACCTGCACCGCATCATCGGAACTGCAACTGTTTTGGTAGAATCTGTGAGTCACGGGGACTCAGCAATCTCACACCAGCGAGATCAAGACTATTTAAGCTTATAGGAAGGACAGGGTTGTAAAATGGAGCTGCAGCAAGCGACTAGCATATATGGTGGCTACATCGCAAAAGAGAGCGAGAAGAGAAGCAAAGCACGGTCGTGAAACTAGTAGCGATCAAGAAGTGATCTGAACTACTTACGTCGGACATAACTCCAACACCGTGTTCACTTCCGGACTCGCCGAGAAGAGACCATCACAGTTACACACGCGTTGATGTGTATTTTATTTGAGGTCAACCGGGTTTTCTACAACCGGACATTAACAAATTCCCATCTGCCTCATAACGCAGGCACGGCTTTGAAAGATATTACCTGCAGGGTGTCCCAACTTAGCCCATTATAAGCTCTCACGGTCAGCGAAGGATATTCCTTCTACCGGAAGACCCGATCAATCTCGAATCCCGGACTACAAGACATTTCGACAGCAATAAAACAAGACCAGCAAAGCCGCCCGATTGTGCCGACAAATCCCGATAGGAGCTGCACATATCTCGTTCTCGTGGCACATCCGGATGAACACTACGCACGCAACCGAAGATGCCCCAAGTTGCCTCGTGGTGGCACCGCAAGTGGCTCTAGTTTGGACCAACACTCGAAGGAGCATTGGCCGGGGGTTAAATAAAGATGACCCTCGGGCTCGCGAAAACCCGGGGGAAAAGGCTTAGGTGGCAAATGGTAAAACCAAAGTTGGGCCTTGCTGGACGAGTCTTATTCAAAGCGAACTATCAAGGGGGTCCCATAAATCACCCAACCGTGTAAGGAATGCAAAAATCAAGGAACATAACACGGTATGACGGAAACTAGGGTGGCAAAGTGGAACAAAACACGGGCATAAGGCCGAGCCTTCCACCCTTTACCAAGTATATAGATGCATTAATTATAGCAGATATATATATTGTGATATCCCCAACAAGTAAACATGTTCCAACAAGGAACAACATCTCCATGTTCCAACAAGGAACAAACTTCACTTTACGCAACTAGCAGCGCTATAAGAGGGCTGAGCAAAGCGGTAACATAGCCAATCAACGGTTTGCTAGGAAAGGATGGTTAGGGGCTGACATGGCAATATGGGTGGCATGATATAGCAAGTGATAGGCATCGTGGCATAGGCATAGCAAAAGAGTGAGCAACTAGCATAGCAAAGATAGAAGTGATTTCGAGGGTATGGTCATCTTGCCTGCAATGTTCTCAGAGTTGTCGAAAGCTTGATCCTCGTAAGCGTTCTCAACAGGTTCCTCGTTCACGTACTCATCTCCCGGCTCTACCCAAAGCAAGAACACAAACAAAGGAACCACAATAAATCACGGTGCAATGCACAAGCAACATGATGCAAAACATGACATGACATGCGGGATGTGATATGCAATGCGTATGCGCGCTCCGGAAGGAAAATGATGAACCAGGCATCAACTTGGCAAACCAAGTATGGCACTGGAAAGATGAGATGATTTCGGTTGAAATCGATATAAAGATCACCGAAATCGGATGCACGGTTTGCAAATGACAAGCAAAACAAGAATGGCACAAATCTGCCATTAACAGCATGATGCCACTTAGCAAGCAACAAGAAATTAAGCTACTGCACCCAAACGTACCAACAAAGTATATGGCAGTGATCTACACAAGATGCTTGACAAAATATGAGCACTGAGCTACGGCTAGTTCACATCATAACAGGTTCAAACAAGCATGGCAAAAGTGCACAAAATATCAGGCTGGACATGGCAAAAACAGCATCAGGTTGCACTGTTCAGAGCAAGAAAACTACAAGCTACAGGAACTTATAATAGCAAAACATGGCATGGCATGAATCTACTCAAAGCATAGAACAAAAGTCCCTTACTGACCATAAGCCAAAAAGGATCAGAAAATATAGTAACACCCATGTCAATATCGAGAGTTTCGTTAACAGATTCAGCAACATGGCATGTCAAAAACTGATAACAAGTAGGCATGTTTACAAGCTCAATGCACTCACTACAGAGCCTTATATGATAAACTAAGCATACATACATCAAGAAGACATGACATAGAAGACATACATGCAAGAACAATAACATAGCATATACGGATCAACCACAACAACCTTGGCAAAATTGAATAACATGTAAACAATCTGCCAGGAAACATTTGATAGCAAAAGTAGAGCTCGATTGACTCAAGCTATGGCACTCCATAATTGCAAACAAGGGCATGGATGGATAGAGCAAGACATGTTTAACAAAACATCCTTACTGAAGTATCTCAAAATATGCATGGATCTCTCGGTAGCATCAAGTTAACATGGCATCAAAATATCAGCTAAACAGGGCTGAAAACAGCAACATCAGGACACCTACTTTGCATGCTTGTGCTAGTCACCACATAGATCACAAAAATACATGGCATACACCCCTGGAAAGATGGCATGGCATATTACAAAACACATGTAGGACTCAAATTCATAGGGTGCACACATCAGTCATAGCAAAAATAACAAAAGTGCAAGTTCTATTAAGAAACAGAAACTAACATCACATAGCCCTCTTCCGACAGCATTTCGGGCATCAAGATGAGCTCAAATTAAAATGATGCAATGAGATGAAATGATCTACTCTTCGAGACGAACATTTTGATATATTATACGCGCAAAATGGGGCTACAGATGCAAAGTTATGCTACGTTGAAAATGCCACGAAATATCCACAGAATTTAAGACTTAGAAGAAATAGAGGGGGGAAGAAGGGAAAGTCAACCCTCGGGCCGATCCGAGATCCGGCCCGATCCGGATCGGGGCGACGACGGCGGCGCGGCGGGCAGCTCCTCGCCGGAGCGGCCCGGGCCGGGGAGGAGAGGGCGCCAAGGGGTCGGGCCGCGGGCGAGGTCGCGGTGGCCGTGGCGACGAAGCTCAGTGAGCGCGGGCGGGCGGCGGCGTCCGGTATGGCGGCGGGTCGGCGAGGGCCGGAGACGGCGACGGCGGGAGTCGGTGGCGGGCGACGGAGGCGATGACCGGCGACGGCGGCGCCGAGGCGGCGGAGGGCGGCGGCGGTCGGTCGCGCGGCGCGGCCGAAGCGGGCGCTGGAGGCGCGGCGCATGTGGCGGCGCTGTGTGTTGGGCGGGTTTCGCCTGGCCAGTGGGCGGCCGGGGCGGCGGCGCTGACATGTGGGCGCTCTGATTGGCGTGACGCGGGCGGCGGTTTCGTCCTGGCGGCGGGCGGACGCGTCGATGGCGTGAGGATGAATTTTTAGGGTTTCGGGGAAGAAGACCCGGATTTGGACGGGGGAGGTGTTTAAATAGGCATAGAGGGAGCTAGGAGAGTCCAAATGAGGTGTAATTTTCGCCCACACGATCGTGATCGAACGACGGAGAGCATGGAAGTGACTTAGATGGGTTATTGGACCATTTTGAAAGGGTGTTGGGCTGCAACTTAAAAGAGGCCTTTGCGAGAGTGCGGTTAACCGTTGGAGTACCAAACGAGCTCCAAATGACCGAAACTTGACGGTGGTCTGGGTGGTATACCAAGGCCACTAGAAAACCTCGGTCCATTCCGAGAAGGTTTAGTACCCTTTACGGAAAAAGCGTAAAAGGGCCGCCGGGGAGATAGGAGTGCGGGATTGCAAAAGCGGACAACGGAAAAATGCTCGGAATCATGAGACGAACACGTATGCAAATGCGATGCACATGATGACATGATAAAAAAATGCATGACATGAACAAAATGCAAAATGAAGAAAAACCCAACCACGGAGGGAATATCATATCACAATGCCGAAAATGGCAAGAGTTGGAGTTACAAATATGGAAAGTTACTTCCGAGGTGTTACAACCGAGTTCAATGCAGAGAATTTTTTTTGTCAACTCAGCTCACTAGCAATAGAAATTTCACAAGGATTTTCAAGAAATTTGATAGAGTTTGCAATGAATTCAGAATAGAGAAAATAGAATAGAAACACAGACAACAGAAAAGATCTAGATGAAGTTTTTTAAAAAAATTAAGAGAGAAACATAATAATAAGAAGAAATGCAAAAGAAGTGCATCAAACAAAAAATAACATTAGGGAACTTCATCTAGAGGAGTGTTCGGCGACAAAGTCACCTATGTTAGAGTATATTGACTTAGGATTCAAGTGAGATCACTTGATCATAGGCCATACTCATCGTTAAGCTCAGAATGGGGTTTCCATATTTCATTTAAGCGTCTTGATGTACTGACATCTTGTTGAGTTACTTTAGCTCATGACTTGGAGCAAAGCTACTCTAAGATGGAAAATACATACCTTGGGTTTGTTGTTGAACTTGATCATGTAGTTGAACTTGGTGATTGCTCAATGTTGATGTGGTCGATCAAGAGTTGGGAGCGTCCCTATAAATTTAAAGTTCATATTCCTACATGGGTTAGTCTTGCACGGAATAACTCTTATGTATCCAAATTGACAAGATAGAAATTCATCATATAAATATTATCAAAGGATATGTTGAGTGTAGACTTATTCCTTGATTTCAACAACCAAAGCATTAGATACTTGGTGATGTATAAATTGCTCAAGATGTGGGTGATTTGCAATCTTGTAGAATGAGGCTCGTCCAAGTACCTACAAGGGTTAGATAACATACAAGGGTGCAAATATATCCAAGATAAATGATCATCATCATGAGAGAAATGTCAAGGATTAGTCACATAGGCTCATGACTTGCATGTATCCAAAAGAATTTATTTTCCAAATTTGAGGCATCAATGATATTCAACTCACTCCTCAAGTGACAAAATATATTTTCATCAAGTGGTTTTGTGAAGATATGTGCCAAATGCTTGTAGGTACAAACATGCTTAAGATTGATATCTCCTTTAGCAACATGATCACGAATAAAATGGTGATGAACTTCAATATGTTTAGTTCGTGAATGTTGCACGGGGTTGTGTGCAATCTTAATAGTACTCTCATTGTCACAAAGCAATGGAACATGTTTCACATGTATCCCATAATCTTTGAGATTTTGGGTCATCCAAAGTAATTGAGCACAACATGATCCCCCGGCAATGTATTCCGCTTCGGCGGTGGATAATGATACTGAGTTTTGTTTCTTGGAGGATTAAGAGACCAGAGATCTACCAAGAAATTGACATGTACCCAAAGTGTACTTTCTATCAACCTTGTCACCGGCAGAGTCGGAATAGCCAACAAGATCAAAAGATGACCTCTTAGGGTACCAAATGCCAACGTTTGGTGTATGCATTAAGTATCTCACTATCTTTTCATAGCTTTAAGATGACATTCTTTCGGAGCAGCTTGGTATCATGCACACATGCACACACTTAGCATAATATCAGGGCGGGAGCCACAAAGATCGGTAAACCTTTTGATCAACCGGGTTGCCATCCTTAGTCAAGTCAAGATGTCCACTAGTAGGCATGGGTGTTTTCATACCTTTGCTTTCTTGCATGTTGAACTTCTTGAAAAGATCCTTGGTATACTTTGTTTGTGAAACAAACATACCTTACTGAGTTTGCTTGATTTGCAAACCAAGGACAAATTTGAGTTCACTCATCATAGACATCTCAAACTTTTTTGACATTAACCTTCCAAACTTTTCACTAAAATGAGGGTTAGTAGAACCAAATGTGATATCATCTGGCATATAAATAATTCTCCATGAACCCTTTTAGTAAAAAGAGTAGAATCAATTTTCCTGATTTCAAAACCTTTTTCAATGAGAAACTTAGTTAAGCATTTATACCAACCTCTAGGAGCTTGTTTAAGATGATAACGAGCTTTATGAAGATTGTAAACATGATTAGGTTTCTTGGGATTAACAAAGCCGGGATGTTGTTTAACATAAACTTCCTCCTAAATTTCACCATTTAGAAAGCACTTTTAATATCCATTTGGTATATGGCAATGTCATGGTGATTGGCATAAGCAAGTAAAATGTGAATGGACTCAGTCTAGCAACGGGGGCATATCTCTCATCATAGCCCATACCTTCGACTTGAGTGTAGCCTTGAGCAACGAGACGGACCTTGTTGTGTACAACTTGTCCATCCTCATCTTGCTTATTCTGGAACACCCACTTTGTTCCAATGACGTTTCGATCATCGTTGGGCTTCTCAACCAATGTCCACACTTGGTTTCGCTCAAAGTTGTGTAGCTCTTCGTGCATAGCATTTATCCAATCTGGGTCCTCAAGGGTTCTTATACCTTCATAGGTTCAATGCTAGAGATGAATGAGTAATGTTCACAAAAGTTATCCAAACAAGTTTTAGAGCGAGTGATTCTCCTAGGGTTGATGTTGTCAAGGATTTGTTCGACGGGATGATTTTTGAGACTCTTGCTCTAACTCGTTAGAGCTTTTGCTTGGGTTGTGGTGGAACATCCTCATCATCATCATCTTCTTCTTCTTCATTGTTGTTGGTGTCGTGGTTCCCTTGTGGAGGTGGAGAAGGAGGTTGAGGTGGATCATCTTGGTGCTTCCTCAATCCCTTCGTCTTGATATGTTCCACTTGTGGATGCCTCCATGTTAACTTGTGGTTCACCTTGATGTGAAGTTGAGGCTTCCACTTGAATGGACGAAGTGCTCTCCTTCACCTCTGCTGGACAGATCTTCTCGATAGATAAATCTTGAATTGCTTCCGAGGGGTCTTTGTCTCCTACATCAATTGGCAATTGCTCTACTTGCAAGCCGTTAGATTCATCAAACTTCACATCTACCATCTCTTCAACCTTTTGGGTGAAATTGTTGTAGACACAATAAGTGTGAGAGTTTGAGCCGTAATCGAGTAGAAAGCCTTCATGAGATTTAGGAGCAAATTTTGAACGACGATGCTTATCAAGAATGTAGCACTTTGACCAAATACTCGAAAGTATCCAACTTGGGGTTTGTTATCTATGAGTAGCTCGTATGCCGTTTTCCCAAGAAGATTGTGAAGATATAGTCGATTTGTAGCATGAAAAGATGTCTCAACCGCTTCTGCTCAAAAGCGTCGGGGCGTCTTGTATTCATCAAGCATTGTTCTTGCCATCTCAATAAGAGTCCGGTTCTTCCTTTCAACAACTCCATTTTGTTGAGGTGTGTATGTAGCCGAGAACTCATGTGAAATGCCTTCTTCATCAAGAAAGGTGTCCACATTTGCGTTCCTGAACTCCGTTCCATTATCACTCTGAACCTTCTTGATCTTCGCTTCAAGTTGACTTTAGTCCTTCCTAGTGAAGTTCTTAAAAATCTTTTGGACCTGCGATTTGTCATCAAGAATGAACACCCACGTAAATATGGAAAAATCATCAACAATGACCAAACCGAAAGAGTTACCACCTAGGCTCTTATAAGCATTGGGACCGAAGAGGTCCATGTGAAGTAGCTCAAGTGGTCTTCTCATGGTCATGATGTTCTTCAGGGGATTACTTCCTCCAACTTGTTTTCCTGCTTGGCAAGCACTACAAAGTCTATCCTTGTCAAATATAACATCTTTAACACCAAGGATATGATTTCCTCTAATAAGTTTATCATGATTTTGCATGCCAACATGACCTAACCTTGTATGCCATAACCAACCCTTAGAAGATTTTGCAATTAAAAAAGTATGAGGTTGGGCCTTTTTAGTGAAATCAGCAATGTATAGACCACCTCTACGGATGTCGGTAAAGACCATATTATGATTATCTAAACGAAACACTTGGAAGTCTACTTCGGTAAATAGAACATTGAAACCAAAGTCGGCTAGTCTAGATATGGAAAGAAGATTGTAACCAAGAGATTCAACGAGCATAACATTTTGAATAGAGCTATCATTGGATATGGCCACCTTACCAAGGCCAAGTACCTTACCCTTGGAGTTATCTCCAAAACTTACATACTTGCGTGGACCATCATTTTTCGCAAGCTCACGGAACATGTCTTTATCTCTGGTCATGTGGTTGGTACATCCACTATCAGGAACCCATTCCTTTCCTCTGGATATATAACTGCAAAGATTTTCCATGAGACTAAGATTCCTCATAGTCATATCATATTCAATGTCACTTTGTTCGTCTTCATCATAAAAGCCATGCTCAACATCATCATCATCATTATTCATGTCATCGTCACCAAGTTCTAGTGATTCATTAGAATTTTGGTCATGACAATGTGCAAGTTTATGAATTCTAATTGTTTTCGTAATGATGCTACTAATGGTTCCAACATCACCCTTGGCACGCATAAGATCACAGAGCTCAATAGACATTCATGAAACTTGGGATCACTAGGCTTCATCTTATGAAAATCAATGGACTTTTGAAGAATCTCATTCAGATTTTTCAAAGAATAATTTGGAAAGCGTTCCTCAAGATAATTCCAAATAGTATATGCGCATTCAAAGTTTTGCAAACAAACAAGCACATTTCTAGGAAATCCTCTAATGATTAGTGTCGGTGTACAAAAGTAGGGGCTCTCCTTTTGACCCCTTTACTTGTGCACGGGCAGTCAGAGCCACGCGCCGCAGCCACACGTAGCAGGGCAAAGGAGGGAAGCCAGAGAGAAGCCGAAGCCCAACATAAGACGATCAAGGCAACGCCAAGGCCAGAAACATAAGACAGCAAAGGGCGAGGTGGAGTACCCCGGCAAGGCCCTTGCCGGGGCGGCCTCCGCGGCCCCGGCAAGAGCCTTGCCGGGGCAACTTGCCCAAACACCAACAGAGCGAGCCTCCCTTGAGCCCACAGGTTCCAACCCAACCAACTACAATTGGACCAGGGCTCGGGAGGCACCTCTGTGGTGGCATGCAGATCTTTGTCAAGACCATGGATATATGAGATCAGATGACGACCAGAAGACGGCGACCCTCGGCGGAATCCTTGCCGAGGAAAGCAACAAGACCCCGGCAAGATCTTTGCCGGGGATTACTGCGCGCCACGGCAAGACCCTTGCTGGGCCCCCGGCAAGGCCCTTGCCTAGGACATCAGCAGGGCCACTGCCAGGCCCACACCAACCAAGTTTCCACCGCTGTTCGCATGCAGCTGCCAGCCCAACCAGCTGGGCCGGCACCTGCGTGGCAACGTACAGCTTCCAGGCCAGATTAGCAAGTGCCTGCGTGGCAGCATGCAGATCTTCGTGAAGACCCTACCACCACACCACCTCAGCTGCCTGCCTGCCTACATGGCACCGCATGCATCGCTGGCCAAGGCGTGTGTCGAAGCGAGGAGGAGCGGCGACGGATGGGACGGGCCTCGCTCCCATCCCCGATAAAGCTAAGCAACGCATTAAATGCGTCTTGTCCTGTAATACGGGTGATAAGCTCATAGTACTGTAGGCCTTTCCACCTCATGTGTGCCACTGTGGCAGCCCCTTTCGACTATAAAAGGAAGCCCATGGCGTACTGTAGAGGGATTCGGCTCTTTGGAACAACACAACCACCATAGCTAGTTCGAGAGCTCAAGAACACTCAATACATCCACCAAAGCAGGACTAGGGTTTTACGATCCTCGTGGTGCGAACTCGGGTAAACGATCCTTGTCTTGTTGTTAATCCTGCTCTTCTCACAACCCCGCGCCCCGGCAACCGTAGTAGGGATTCTTGTGATCCCATAGGTGTCGTTTCCCACCGACATCTTTGGCGCGCCGGGTAGGAGGCGTAGTTGTGAGAATCTGGCCTAGTAGTTAGCCTAGCAGTTCTTCATCGCCATGGCTCCCAAGAAGAAGACGGCCACGGCGATCGGCTCGTCGGGAGCCGAACGGCCCGTGCGAGTGCGGGTGAGCAATGGGCCGGTCGTGGACAGGACCCGGGCTGCAGCCCGCGACCACCAGCATCGCTCTCGCAGTCAGAGCTTGGTGAGCGGCGTCATTCGTGCGCAAGGCAACGGGCCGCACACCGCCAAATCCAAAGACAGAGCTGGGCCCCCCGCAGGCGGCACGGGGCCCTCCAGGTGTGTCGTTGTGCCACCCACGGGCGGCGCAGCAACCTCCAAGACGCCCACATCGGCGCCCACAGCGCGCTCTTCCCAGGGTGTGCGCGACGAGCAGCGCCACCACGCTGGAGACCCCGGGCACCGCCGTGGGAAGAGCCCTGTGCATCGTCCGCGGGACGAAGGAGTCCAGCATGCTCGCCAAAGTGCTAGCAAAAACGGCACGAAGCCACTGGGACGTGGTAGAGATCCTTCTAACGTAGTTAGAAGTCGAAGCGCGCCACGGTCCACGCAGCTGTCACGACCACCCACGCCAGCAGAAGCTTTGGCGCGCGCGCAACTGCTCCTCGACTTCCCTCCTGCTGCGGAGAAGCTCAACGAGTGGAGAGCCACCATCCGGAGCCTCGTCGCCGTCGCCAATAATGATGATCCGCGACCGGCGGGGCCCTCGGGCTGGCGCTCCATCGAACCACCGCATGCCAGCGGCTGGGGGTGCTGCGGCCACGATGCACTCTCCTCCTCCACACCATCCACCGCGGGTGTCGGTCCGACGCGATGACGCTTGTGATAATATTTCCATAGCGTCGTCCGACCCATGGACCCACCGCGACCAGCGCCAAGTTCTTCGAGAACAAGCTCACGAAGATGCTCGAACCACTATCGAGCACCGGCGTGATACACGTCACCAGTCGGACAAGCGGGCGGGACCCACTATGGACCACCCAGCATCGGGGGGCTCCGGCGGCCTACCTTACGAGGTGGGCTGCCCAGCCTTTACCTGTGAGCTGCGGCAGTTCTAGTTGCCGTCCCACCGCACGTTCAAGACCAACATCGGCGAGAAGTACACTGGAAAGACCCATCTGTCAGAGTTCCTCAGCATCTACACCATCGCGATGCAGGCTGCGGGAGCTCGCGACGACAAGGTGCTTGCCAATTACTTCCCGTTGGCACTGAAACCCAATGTCATGTCTTGGTTGATGCACTTGCCGGCCGATTCCATTTCTTCTTGGTCGGATCTGTGCTATGAGTTCGTTGGCGCCTTCACCAGGTGCCACCAAGCTCATGGCCAGGCCAGTGATCTGCATATCATTCCTCAAAAGGAAGGGGAAACCCTACACAAGTACATCCAGAGATTCAGCCGGGTGCAGTACAACATCCCCGACGTTCATACCGCCGCTGTGATCAGCGTGTTCCATCAGAATGTGCGCAACCACAAAATGCGCGAAGAGCTGGCGATGACCAAGGTTAAGGATGTGGCCGAACTCTATGTTCTGGCCGATAGATGCGCCCGGGCTGAAGAGGGAAAGAAGTACCCCGGCAAGGACGCCGGCGCGGAAACCGACTATACTGATGAAGACACCGCCGCCCCGACCAAGAAGGGTCGGCGTCGCAACAGGAAACGCAAGGGTAAGACCGTGCTTGCCGTCGACTGATCAGACAGCACCGACGCTGCCAAGAAGGCTAAGGCAGGCGACCCCGTCAAGGAGATTGCCGGGTGCACCTCCTGCCGGGCCTTGGCGGCTGCCGACAAGCTAGGAAGCTCCGACAAGCAGTACTGCAAGATCCACCGCACCAAGGGCCACGACCTCCAGAACTGCCGACAAGTCGAGCTGCTTGCTGAGAAGCAAAAAGCTGAGTACGAGAGGCGGGACAAGGAGAAGGGCCAGGATGGTGCCTAGGGATCCGGCAAGAAGCGTGGCGGCCAAGGAGGCCGCCGCGGCAAGGACAACCAGCAAGAGAGGCCCGCCCGGGGCCGTGACAAGAAGCAAGAAGATGATGATCATGACGAGGACGACGAGTCCGGCGAGCAAGAGTTCCAGAAGGCTTCGGAGGCCATGTGCGTTGATGGCGGCGCCACGCTACATACTTCTCACCGCCAGCTCAAGCAGTGGGCACGTGAGATTACAGCAGTGGAGCCGTCCTTCGACGCTCAAAAGCCGCTGAAGTGGTCCAGCATGCCCCTCATCTTTGACGCCGAGGACCACCCTGACCGCACAACCGCGGTCGGGTGTTTGCCGTTGTTGGTTTCGCCAACGATACGCAACCTCAAGGTGAACAAGATGTTGGTCGACAGCGGGGCCAGCCTGAACTTGATCTCGCCCGTCGTGATCAAAAGGCTACAAATTCCCGATGCAGACCTCGAGGAAATGGGCACATTTCAAGGGGTCAATCCAGGGAGGAGCCAGCCGAAGGGAAAGGTCACATTGCCCGTGACGTTTGGAGGAGAGTTGAACTACAGGATGGAGAGGATCGTGTTCGATGTGTCTGAGATCCCCTTGCCCTACAACGGGATCCTCGGCCCCCCGACACTAGCCAAGTTCATGGTGGCGTCGCACTACGCCTACAACATGCTGAAGATGCCTGGGCCGTTGACCATCATCTCCGTCCTCTTTGACAAGAAGGACACGCTGATTTGCGCCGACCAACTCTACTGGGAAGCAGTTGCAGCAGCTGCCGCCAAGGCACTTGCTCCTGCCGCTGAAGCCCCGGGAGGGAAGAAGAAGCCCGGCAAGACCTCTCGTACCCACTCAGGCAAGGGCACCTCTTCGGAGTGTTGTGCTACCGTCGAGGATGTTCCAGAGAGCTCCACCGGCAAGAGCAAGAAATCCAGAGCTGAGCCACCGCAGACCAAGAAGGTGACCGTTAGGGAGGATGGCACGGGAGGGGCTTTCACCATAAGCTGCACCCTCGATAGCAAATAGGTAGGCGCGCTCATCACCTTCCTGTGGGCGAATGTCGATGTGTTTTCTTGGCAAGCATCCGACATCCCCAGTGTTCCCAGGGAGGTGATTGAGCACCACCTAGCTGTGTGTCCTCATGCTCGGCCCGTCAAGCAGAAGGTCAGGAAGCAGGCTCTGGAAAGGCAGGAGTTCATCACGGAGGAGATCAGGAAGTTGGAAGCGGCAGGTTTGGTGAGAGGAGTGCTCCATCCGACGTGGTTGGCCAATCCGGTGGTGGTGCGCAAGGCAAATGGGAAGTGGAGTCTGTGTATTGACTACACATATATCAATAAGGCTTGTCCCAAAGACCCCTTCCCGTTGCCGCGCATCGACCAGATTGTTGACTCCATGGCCGAGTGTGATCTGTTGTCATTCCTCGGGCCCTACTCGGGCTACCACCAGATCTTCATGAAAAGATAAGATGAAGAGAAGACAACATTCATCACCCCGTGTGGTACGTATTGCTTTTTACGGATGCCTTTCGGGTTGAAGAGTGTTGGCTCGACGTTTGCAAGAGCGGTCCAAATTGGTTTTGAACCCCAGCTCCATAGAAATATGGAAGCATACATGGATGATATAGTGGTCAAAACCAAGGACAGGGCAACTCTTGTACAAGACCTGGAAGAGACGTTTGCCAACCTGCGCAAGATCAACCTCGAGCTGAACCCTGAGAAGTGTGTCTTCGGCGTTTCGTCTGGCAAGCTTCTCGGGTTCTTTGTGTCGCAGCGCGGGATCGAGGCAAACCCAGGCAAAATCAAGGCCATTGAACAGATTGAGGCGCCCAAGCGGATCAAGTATGTGCGTCGGCTCACTGGCTGCGTTGCCGCCATGAGCCGATTCATCTCCAAGTCCGCCGAGCGCGCCCTCCCCTTTTTCAAAATCTTGAACAAGGCAGGCCCAATGGAGTGGACCCCAGAAGCCGAGGCGGCGTTGCAGGATCTGAAGAAATACCTTTCCTCCATGCCAGTACTGGTTGTGCCTAAACCACAAGAGTCGTTGCTGCTGTATCTGGCGGCAATGAACCAAGTGGTCAGCGCCGCGCTAGTGGCACAGAGGGAGGTCGACGAAGAGGTGGTGGCGACGGCAGGACCGGCGGATGGCGAGCCAGAGATTCCCCCGGCAGGGCCTGGTGCCGGCAAGGCAAGGCCCCCGACAGAGTCTGACGCCGTCGGGGCAGTGCCCGCGCAGTCAAGTGAAGTGGTGTAGAAGAAGAAGATGATGTAGCACCCGGTTTACTTTCTCAGCTCCCTCTTGCAGGGGGCTAGGTCGAGGTACTCGATGTGCCAAAATTGCTCTTCGGCCTCCTTATGGCCTCGAGGAAGCTGCGTCATTACTTCCAAGCCCACGAGATCACTATCATCACCCGCCTCCCATTGCAACGGATAATGCACAACCCAGATGCGACCGAACAGATTGTGGAATGGGCCTTGGAGTTGTCAAGCTTTGGGTTGAAGTTTGAAAGTACCTCGACAATCCAGAGCAGTGTCTTGGCGGAGTTCATTGCAGAATGGACCTCAACGCCCGACGAAGAAATCCAGGAGACCGCTCTCCTCGGCAAGGAGGCAAGCCGCAACTGGATCATGTACTTTGATGGGGCTTTCTCGCTGCAAGGCGCCGGTGCCGGTGTGCTGCTTGTCGCACCCACTGGAGAGAACCTCAAGTATGTGATCCAGATGCACTTTCCCAGGGAGATGTCCACAAACAACACTGTTGAATACGAGGGGTTGCTTGCTGGTCTCGGGATCGCGGCGGACCTCGGGGTGAAGAAGCTCATTGTCAGCGGTGATTCACAACTTGTCGTCAGACAAGTTAACAAAGATTATCAGAGTCCGTTGATGTAGGCCTACGTAGATGAGGTGAGGAAACTGGAGGAGCACTTTGACGGTAAACAAGTGGAGCACGTTCTCCGAGCGTAGAACGACATCACTGACTACCTGTCAAAGCGCGCTGCATTCAAGTTACCTGTGGGACCAGGTACCTTTTTGCTTCGGTTAACTCAACCATCCGTCAAGCCATCAAAAGAGCAGACCAAGTGGAGCAATTCAGGCCCCGGCAAGTACTTTCTGGCCGAGCCGCCAGGGGCTGCCGGCAAGGGTGTTGCCGCGGATCCTGAGCCCGCCGAGGGACGGCTGGCTCCGGCACGGCACCAAGCCCTGGCCGTAGAGACGGCTGCCCCCATGGCGGAAGAGATGCCCTTGGTCCTTGCTGTTAAGCCCCATGCTCCAGCATGGGCACAACATACTGTCCATTTCCTCCGGACAGGGGAACTTCCTGAGGAGCAGGAAGAAGCGGAAAAAGTAGCCCATCGGTTCGTTTTGTACCAGTTAAATCGATGACGCCCCTGCATGTAGAAGAAGACCGAACGGTGTGAAATTGAAGTGCATCCCCCTTGAAGAAGGACTGGAGCTATTGGCAGAGATACATGGAGGCATATGTGTCTCCCACATAGGGTCAAGGGCCCTTGCCGGCAAGGCATTCCGGCAAGGCTTCTTCTGGCCCACCGCCTCCGAGATGCAACGGCACTAGTAACCAAGTGTGAAGCGTGTCGGCCCATTCAAAGAAGCTTCATCAACCAGCTCAAGCCCTTCAGACAATCCCTCTCTCCTGGCCATTTTCGGTCTGGGGGCTCGACATACTGGGCCCCTTCCCCCATGCTGTCGGGGGCTTTGAGTACTTGTACGTTGCAATCGACAAGTTCACAAAGTGGCCGGAGGTGGAACCGGTGAGGAAGGTGACAACACAGTCAGCCATCAAGTTCTTCAAGGGACTAGTCTGCCATTTTGGTGTGCCAAACAGAGCCATCACTAACAACTGCACGCAGTTCACAAGCCACACCTTCATGCAGTACATTCAAGACCTCAGCAGCAAGTTCTGTTTTGCTTCCGTGGCACATCCATGGAGCAACGACCAAGCGGAGAGGGCGAATGCTGATGTATTGTGAGGCCTGAGAATGAAGACTTTTGACAAGCTGCACAAAAGCGGAAGGCGCTGGATTGATGAGTTGCCGGTGGTTCTTTGGTCGATCAGGACGACGCCAAATCGAGCCACTGGCCAGACACCCTTTTCCCTAGTATATGGGGCAGATGCACTTCTCCCCATGGAACTCATATACGGGTCACCTCGAGTGCTCGCTTATGATGAGCTTGAGCAAGAGCAGTTGCGGCAAGATGACACAACTCTCCTTGAGGAAGATCGTCGTTGGGCGGCTGTGAGAGCAGCACGCTACCAGCAGGCCTTGCGCCACTACCATAGCCGCAAGGTCCATGCCCGAAGCTTTGAGGAAGGCGACCTTGTTCTTGGGCGTGTTCAGTCGGCCAACAATTCCAACAAGTTGATGCCGAAGTGGGAAGACCCTTATCGGGTAATACGAGTCACCAGGCCTGGCGCAATCCACATGGAGACCGAAGATGCTGTCCCAGTGAGCAACTCCTGGAACATTGAGCATCTTCGCAAGTTTTACCCATAAGGCGCAGCTTGCCGGGCCTCCCGGCAAGCCACCTTTTGTACAAGCTTTGTCGGCAAGGCATCTAACCCTCTGTACAAAGCCAGGCGCAGACCCTAAGCATAAATAAACGAAGCGCTGGTGCCCTAAGTTATAGCATGCATGCTAGGTTGAGTCTCTCCCTCGGTTAGGGTTGATAGTGCTTAGCGGCGACTAACCCCTAGCCTAGAGATCGAGTATGCGTCTTTCTGTCTTCTTTGGTTCACAGGGCTCGTGGACACTTCTCCTGAGTCGCTTGGGAGAAAGAGGACGGATCGGTGCTCCGGCCCAGGCAAGCCAGGATTGCCGGGGGCTGAAGACACAAGGATCCAACCACGGCAAGCCAAGGTTGCCGAGGGCTGCGGATTCAGATAAGTCTTTCATTCCCCTGTTGTGCACTTCCGTATGGAACTGGGACATGTGAAACCTCTTTTACATTCTTAAAACCACCGTGCTCCCCTTTTCCCGTACCCAGGAGCTATCCCCTAGGTCGGAACTTGGTCGTAGTCGCGGTGGCAAGAGAAACGGACGAGGGGCCTAACTCTACATCGCCCCTGCCTCCGCCAAGAGCGTGAGAATGGTTGGCTGAAGTGGGGGAACGGCAAGGCCTGCTGCCGAGCGACAATGTTTATCTTAAAAATAACAAGGATTCGTCCTTGGCATGGGCCTCGCTCACGCACAAAGAACCCGGCAAGCACCCTTTTTCATTAAAAATGTCCAATACAGGTACAAGTTCGTACGGAAATAAAAACATGAGCAAGGGGATTACAAGCTTTAAATATAACAAGTGCCCGCAGGCTTACAAACTAAAAAGAGATAAAATGCCCGTAATCCCTTTCTTGTCCCTCTCCTCAGAAGATGGAGCAAGACAGCAGAGGGCAAAAGGGGCGCCTAGGCGAGGTGCGAGGAGCAGAAGGCACCAAGAGAACATCTTGGTGCCGGGAAAGGAGCTGGAAGACGAGGCAGCGGGCCAGCAATACGCGACGAAGGCGTCGATGCCCGCGTACTCCGAGTTGACGGCTGCCACCCGCCTTCTTCGTGTTCTCCGGCCCTCCTATGCCAAGCGCCCAAGGAGACGACGGGTAGCGCCCCGATGGAGAGCTTGGCGAGGATGGCCCTCGGCAGGGCACGTGGCGGAGGGAGGGGCGGCGCGGTCAGTCGGAGTCGGCATCCTGCCACTCGACTCCCTCGTCGCAGCTGTCGCTGTCCTCCTTGTCACTCCCGCTTTAGGAGGAATCTTCATCGTCGGAGGAGCTCTCCACGCAGCACTTCAGGCGAGTGCCAAGATCTCCGAAGACCTTGACAGAGAGCAGGCCGCCCTCCATTAACTTGAAGTAGAGGACGAGCCGCACCGTCAGGCTATGGATGCGTGTGAACGTCTTCCATACGCGATGGAGATACATGACATGAGGAGCGGGCAAGTCGACGTTGACCCGCGTGCCGCCGGTCCCGCAGCCCCTCATGTGCAACCTGAGGGTCTGGGACGGATCGAGCTCCATCTCCTCTGCGAAGGGGGTGGGGAGATGGAGACGACGACGCGGTGGCCGGCGCAGCCTGATGAAGAACTCGCGGGGCCGGTCCCCGACACGGCCCTCCACCGCGGGGGGCATCGCTGGCAGAGGCACGGCCGCCACGCCACCTCGTCCCCCTCTCCCCCGACCGCCGCGGCGACCTCGGCCACGCCCCCTCCTCCTTCCTCTTGAGGCCGGCTCCGCCGCCACGAGCTCGTGGGGAGGAGGGACGCGCTGATGAGCAGCGACCCTCGCCGCCACCGTCGAAGGCCCAACACCTCCTCTCGCCATGGCAGGTGGAAGAAAGAAGAAAAGATGAAGGAGGAAGGGTGCTGGAAGAATGCGGGACGACGCCCTCCCTCCCCCTCCTTATAAAGGGGCGAGGTCGAGGCTCGGCCGCCCCACTCAGCCAATCCAGCCGTCGGAGGCGTAGGGAATCAGGACCGACCCGCCGCCCCAATCAGCGATGGCCCGGTTTCCCGCCTCCACCGCCCGCCACTTGCATGAAGGGCGTGTGGCTAATGTGCAGGGTCGAAAGGACGGGTGAGGCGACCGTTCCCCGCCCCGTGATCGGGGGGCGTGGGCGCCTTGAAGACTGCGACCCGAGTCCATCCAGTAAATGAGCCGCGCCTCCACGCCTCCCTCTTTTTATGGGGAAGGCGCGAGCCGCCTCTTTACCACAGTGTGACGCATGCATGCGGAAACCGCCCCACGCATGCCGCCCACGTCACACACGCCCCCCCCCCCCACGTTGCGCGTTCAACGCGGGTCATGGGGAAGTGCAGTAGACAAAAAATTACTACGGTAAAATCTGCCCCGCCTACCTGTGCACCGTTTTGGGCCTGGCCTAACAGCGCTTATGTGTGGCCCAGGCCCGGGGGATCCTGTCGGTGTACAAAAGTAGGGGCTCTCCTTTTGACCCCTGGGGAACCTGTAGGTGTACACGTAGCAGGGCAAAGGAGGGAAGCCAGAGAGAGGCCGAAGCCCAACACAAGATGATAAAGGCAACGCCAAGGCCAGAAACACAAGACATCAGAGGGGCGAGGTGGAGTCCCCCGGCAAGGCCCTTGCCGGGGCGGTCTCCGCGGCCCCGGCAAGAGCCTTGCCGGGGCAACTTGCCCAAACACCAACAGAGCGAGCCGCCCTTGAGCCCACAGGTTCCAACCCAACCAACTACAATTGGACTAGGGCTCGGGAGGCACCTCTGTGGTGGCATGCAGATCTTTGTCAAGACCATGGATATATGAGATCAGATGAGGACCAGAAGACGGCGACCCTCGGCAGAATCCTTGCCAAGGAAAGCCACAAGACCCCCGGCAAGATCCTTGTCGGGGACGTCTGCTCGCCATGGCAAGACCCTTGCCGGGCCCCCGGTAAGGTCCTTGCCGAGGACATCAGCAGGGCCACTGCCAGGCCCGCACCAGCCAAGTTTCCATCGCCGTTCGCATGCAGCTGCCAGCCCAACCAGCTAGGCTGGCACCTGCGTGGCAACGTGCAGCTTCCAGGCCAGATTAGCAAGCGCCTGCGTGGTGGCATGCAGATCTTCGTGAAGACCCTACCACCGCGCCACCTCTGCTGCCTGCCTTCCTACATGGCACCGCATGCATCGCTGGCCAGGGCGCGTGTCGAAGTGAGCGGGAGCAGTGACGGACGGGACGGGCCTCGCTCTCGTCCCCGATAAAGCTAGGGGATACCTAAGCGACGCATTAAATGCGTCTTGTCCTGTAATACGGGCGATAATCTCATAGTACTGTAGGCCTTTCCACCTCCTGTGTGCCACTGTGGCAGCCCCTTTCGACTATAAAAGGAGGCCCATGGTGTGCTGGAGAGGGATTCGGCTCTTTGGAACAACACGGCCACCATAGCTAGTTCGAGAGCTCAAGAACACTCAATACATCCACCAAAGCAGGACTAGGGTTTTACGCATCCTCGCGGTTCGAACCTGGGTAAACAATCCTTGTGCTTACTGTTAATCCTGCTCTTCTCACAACCACGCGCCCCGGCAACTGTAGTAGGGATTCTTGTGATCCCATAGGTGTCGTTTCCCACCGACAATAAGATTTATAGTCCTAAGATTGCAAACCATGTCAAGATACACATCGGGTGTAGGACGCAAAGGAACAATGGAGGCGCATAAGGGCTAAGAATATACTTGCTTAAATTATATTAAATAAAGATCTCAAGCATTTCATTTTTCCAAGAACCGTAAAATCCCCCATCAAGAATAGGCACTCTATGTCCATCTTTCTCCAATGGCGATTAAACCAAAGCAATGGAGACCAATGCTCTGATACCAATTGAAAGGATCGAGAAGAGGAGTCTAGAGGGGGGGGGGGTTATTAGACCCTTAACAAGTAAAAGTGACAGTTTTTAGTTAATTCAAGTCAAGGTTGACTTTAGCACATGTTAATGGGCACACAATACATTTTACACAAGCATAGCAAGAGTATGAGCAGCGGAAAGAGTAAAGCATGCAAGTGAAAGAATGTAAATGGATGGGAATTGGAGTACGCACATGCAATGGAGACACGAAGAATTTTTGGCATGGTTCTGATAGGTGGTGCTATCGTACGTCCATGTTGATGGAGACTTCAACCCACGAAGGGTAACGGCTGCGCGAGTCCACGGAGGGCTCCACCCACAAAGGGTCCACGAAGAAGCAACCTTGTCTATCCCACCATGGCCATCATCCACAATGGACTTGCGGCACTCGGGTAGATCTTCACTCAGTAGGCGATCTCCTTGCCCTTACAAACTTCTTGGTTCACTCCACATCTTATCGGAGGCTCCCAAGCGACACCTAACCAATTTAGGACACACCACTCTCCAAAAGGTAATAAACAGTGTGTTGATGAAGAACTCCTTGCTCTTGTGCTTCCGATGATAGTCTCCCCAACACTCAACTCTCCCTCACAGATTTGGATATGGTGTAAAAAGGATTTGAGTGGAAAGCAACTTGGGGAAGGCTAGAAATCAAGGTTCAAATGGTAGGATTGGAATCTCTTGATCTCAACACGTGAGTAGGTGGTTCTCTATTAGAAATGAATGGTGGAAGGGTACGCATGTTCTGATGGTTCTCCTCTATCAGGAAGAAGGGGTTGAGGGGTATATATATAGCATCCACACAAAATCCAACCGTTACACACTTTTGACCCATCTCGGTGGCACCGATTAGAAAACTCGATGGCACCGATCCGTGTAAAAATCTGAATGTTAGGAATCTCCATGGGACCGACTGGGACAACTCGATGGAACCAGTGTGCTAGGGCATAGGGAAAACCTCATCTCGGTGACACCGATTGCATCATCTCGGTGGGACCAAAGTAAAGCAATAAGGCAAATGAGAATCAGTCAAGCCATCTCGGTGAGACCTATTGCAACATCTCAGTGGGACCAAAATAATTACAAAAAGCCTAAGAGAGCTGGCAAGGCCATCTCGGTGGGACCATGATCCATATCAGTGAGATCGAATTGTTAGGGTTTTAGCAGGGGCTAAGTCAAATGAACTCGGTGGCTCCGGGTAGGAAATATCGACGGGGCCGAGTCTGGAATTTAGGGTTTGGACATATTTGGATGGAGAAAGTGGCTGAGGGTTTTGGAGCAATATAACTAAGCACTTGAGCAAATAGATCATTAAGCAACGCATCATCCCCCCTTAATAGTATTGTCTTTCCTATGGACTCACTGTGATCTTGGATCACTTAAATGAAAATGTAGAGTCTTGAGATTTTGCCAATCCTTTTCCTTATCATTTTGAAGGGGTTCCACATCCTCTTGTCCTTGTCACGCCACTGTTGAACTTTCATGAGATATATTAGATAAAACTATCAGTCCAACAAAAGATATGTTGACATTAATTACCAAAATCACCCAGGGAGCACTTGTGCTTTCACTTGTGCACTGTTTCCTTCTTGAAGGCGTTGCTTTCGGAGACCTTTTATGTTTTCCGGGTGCTATCCTTGGTGTGGTTTGTGTGTTGCTGCTGAGAGGAGTTGATAACTGTGGTGAGGCCATTTTCCTTTTATTTTTTGTTTTCTATTCCGGTTCTGTGCATCCTGGCTGTATTTTTGACTTGTAATTGGTATCTTTGTGATATTAATATATTCCCCTTTCAAAATGCATTAGGTTAAATAAACAATCATCAAGAGTAGACATATCAAATGGGAAATAACTATTTTATTGATTCTCATCCAGAAACTCACAAATTGCACTCTAGAAAATAAATAATTTCATCAATTGACAGGGTATCGAGAGAAGCGTTGTTATGGAGAAACACAGTTAAAAAGGGTAGTACTCCCTTCGTCCGGGTTTATTAGGCCTCACAACATCGCAAGCATGTCAGTTTTTATAAGGCCTCATGTTGGAAAGGTGCACGCATGCAACCACTTCATTGATTGCATTGAGAGCCATTGTTATGGGTGCCATGGCTGGGGAAGTAATAAGTTGCATGTGTGCTTTTTCATTGGCTGCATGCGTGATCTGGCATGTGAGAGAGTGCATTGGGAGTTGAATGGAAGAATTAATATGAGCAAATAAGACTACCCATAGTGGGTAGTAACTTAGATTAGTAACATGCATATGTTACTAGTCTATGTTACAACCTCTATAGTGGGGAGTAACATATGTGTGGCGTAATGCAACACTTCATTATTAGGCGTAGACTCATCTTATCTTGGTATGTGTGATGTTACTCATAGTGTGAGTAACTAGCTATGTTACTCAATTTTTCTGTCTCCTTATTAATTAGCCGCCACATCATCTTTTTTTTTGCTTAGATGTCAACTATGTTACTCTTTATGTTACTCCCACTATGGGTAGTCTAACTATGTGCTTTGGTCCAAGAGAAGTGGTCTTTAGGCCTAAGACTACCCATAGTGGGAGTAACATAGGTGGTAACATCACACATGTCTAGGCAAAAAAGATGACGTGATAGTTAATTAATGAGGAGAGAGACACTATATAGGTAGTAACATAGACTAATAACATATGCATCTTACTAGTCTAAGTTACTCGCCACTGTGGCAGTCTAATGAACTCTGACGAAGGGAGTATTGATCTTTGTCATATGGTGGAAGGGTATTTTCAATAGAACTTTTTTTGCAATAGTGATAAAAGCTCCAGCAAATAGGTGAAAAGGGAGAAAACAACAAAGCACACATGTTGGAGATAAGTTTAGACTTAATCCAGTCAAGAAACAACATTTTTTACATACTGGACAACCAACTATTGTTCTCTGACTCAATGTGCCACACCATTCACTGACCGATGCTAATCCATGCACATGTTTAGTACCTTTTGGATTTTTGGCTCACCTCTTCTCCAAGTGTCGACCCTTTATTCCTTGTAGACTCTAATACACCATTAAGTAACAAAAACGGTATTACTTCTAATACATCATAGAGCATTTTTTACACATTATGTATATAGCCTGGAAATAGATTAGTTCCGCAAAAATTACATTGGCTGGTAGGCCTACAAAGCTTGCTCTGTTGGGTAAAAGTATATGCTCGTCCTGGCTTCATAATATGTGTGTCACTATTTTTGCATGACTTTCATTGCCCATTATTTCATTGTTTCTGGACCCATGTGGTGGGTTTTGTCGGTTCGTTTGTGTCCTTGTTGCCATTATGTTTATTCCATCTCCTTCTGCATTTGCTTTTCTTCCCCTTCTTTCTCTTTCCCTTCATATTCGTCGCCTTACCCTTCACCCTTCCGTCCCTCGCTTCGCTGGAGGTCCTCTTTGAGCTTATCCATGCTATCTGATCGTGTCGTCCTGCTTTGTTCCTAGACAGTATGCCCTTCGTCCTTCCTGGTAGTTGAGGCTCTTCTCTTTCCTCTCTTTAGTCTTTTTTTGCCTAATCGTGTTTTCCCTTTTTGTTCGTTCTTTCATATGTTACGAGTTTCTTCTTGTTCTTGTTGGGCGCCAATATTGCTGCTTGAGGTGAGATGCTTCTTTTCTTGTCCATTCTCTCTTCTTGTTCTTTTGCCCTTGCTTGAAGATTTTTTACACTAAGCATCAAAAGTTTTATTGGTTTGATTTAGAAATAAAGCAATTGTATCGAATAATCCGTTGCCAAAATTTACTAGTAACATTTTATGGTTTTGCATAAGTGAATTCTAACATAAACCAGACCTCGACAACATGTTTTTTGGCATGGTAGTATGTGTCTCACACATATAATAAAGATCAAGGTACAAACCACATAGACACTAACCTGACAAAACTAAAAAATAGTAGAATGTTAACCTTGAGCTTGAGCACGCATGACGTACCCCTTCATCATGCGACCCACACGCGCTCTTAACTAGAGTTTCCTTCGCCACTCGCCGGCGCCGCCACTAGTCTACCTCGTCTCCATTCAGTGGCAGAGCATCAGTCGGGCCATCCTGGGTCCTGGCCTGCCTTCCCATAGAAAAAATGTCATGGTAAGCTTAATCTCTGTTGGATTTCGGGTTCCGGCAGACCCTTGAGGTTCGAACACTGGGGTGTGCATGAAGATCTTTCCCCTACCATCTCACGCGTTAATGGTTTGCAAGGGATCTAAACTAAGAACGACGAACAACACAAGAGACACAAGATTTATACTGGTTCGGGCCACCGTTGTGGTGTAATACCCTACTCCAGTGTGTGGTGTGGTGGATTGCCTTTGGGGCTGATGAAGAACAGTACAAAGGAAGAACAGCCTCGCGAGGGGCTGTTCTTGAGCTGGTGCGATGGACTGCTTGGGTGAGTCCAGTCGCTTCTCTCTCTCTCTCCGATAGGTTCGACCTCTCCTTTCTCTCTGTGGTGGCTAGTCCTATTTATAGAGGGAGGCCCTGGGCCTCTTCCCAAATAATGAGTGGGGAGGGCGCCAACAATTGGTCATTTTGAAGGGGAACATCTAGTACACTTATCTGACTAAAGTTGGTCTTGGCTGCCAAAGGCTGTGACGGTGACGCATACTGGGCTCCACGATGACCTCCGGCCCTGCCGCTCTGCTGGTCTTGGTCTTGTTGCATCAGGCGGTAACCCTTGCACGATGCCTTGGCCTGTGCTTGCCTCCTTTGCACCAAAGGGAAATGAGGACATCTTGAGTCGGCGCCCCACTGGTCTCGATCGTCATGGCTTGCGTCATGGGGCACCCTCATGAGGTACCCTGCCTTGATCTCTCCGCCTCCTCGCGAGCCTGCCTGACGAGGCAGCTCCTGAGGAAGGTTCATGTCGTCCGCCCCGCGAGGCTTAGCCCCTTGAGAGGGTCTTGAGCTTGAGCTGATGAAGCTGGACCGCGCTGGGCCCCCACTTGAGCCACGCCGCAGGCCACAGGCAGGCAAGTCTGGGGACCCCCGTTCCCAGAAAGACGACAGTAGCCCCCGGGTCCAAGGCGCGCCCGGACTTGGCCTAGCAGAGAAGCGAAGGGGCAAGTGCGAAGCGCGGTGGGCCCCAACAGCCTACGGCCTTGGGCGCCGCGTGGCGATTGATTTGTCGTGGGCGTCTCCGCTTCCCCACGATCCCTCGGCAACTGCATGACTTGACAAGTCCCTGCACGCAGAAATGGGTCATGATTACCTGTGATCATGGAGGCCGACGGTTGGCCTCCTCCGGCTATAAGTACTGGACGGCGCAAGCCCTTCCAGTACATCCCCTCTTGCTACTCCTTTCTCTCCATAGCTCCGTCGAAGAGGTTCTCGGCCGCAGAGAAGGGGAAGGCCCGCCTGGTTGGGCATGACTCTCCCCCGGCCAAGCGCGGTCGAGGCCGTCCTCGCAAGCATCTTGTGGATCCTGTAGCGGCTTCCCGTGGTCGCGGAGACGACCCCCTGTGCAGCGATGGGCGCCAGGTCATTGATGGGGGGCGTGTCGCGACTGTTCGGCCCCCTAAGCCGCGCTTCCACTCGGCGGAGGTGCTGCCGGAGTTCGTTGTGTGGTCGGTGTAGCCGACCAGCACCTGGCTCCCGCTTCCCCGCTTCTTTGTGGGTGAACTTCCGGCCGGCGCTCCGGGCGGCCCCTGGCTTCAGGCTGATGGTTGTTGCAGCAGGGCCTCCTAGGCTTCGCTGGAGGTCTCCGTCACCGGGGATGTGGCCCTGACCCGCGGCTGGCAAACGTTTGCCCGCGCGCGTGGCCTGAGCCGGCGGTGCACCCTGCACTTCAAGTTCGATGGCGACGTCACCCTCTACGTGAGGGTGTTCGGAGAAGACGGTCGCCGTGCTGGGTGCTGCCCCGAAGACGATGACCGCGGCCGTGCACCCAGCCCCGACGATGAGCAAGATGAAGATGACAGCAGGCGCGTGGTCGGTGGTGCTCGGGGCTCGTCGAGCTTCGGCGGCTCTCCTTCGGACAGCAGCTCCTCCAGCGGTGGCCGCGACCAGCCTCCGTGCCGTCGTGCCCGCCTGGAGGCAGGTAGCGGGTCAGCCCGCCGTCGAGCCTCGGTGAAGCGCGAGGAGGAGTCCGACTGAGCTCTGGAGGCTGTACGAGCCTTCGCCGCGATCTGGTGCCGAGCAAGCCGTGCCTATTTTGTTTTTCTCCCTTCCCTGCGCAAAAAGACAGTAGTGTAGGGCCCCGTGGGGGCGTGCTGAACTGTTGCCGTTAATTATTATGCTGTTTTCGCTATTCTCGTGATGTGCTTTTGTGCCGCATGCCCGCGTGTAGGAATTACTTAGCTCGGGAGGACTTGTTGCGGCCCTCGCTTCCCGAGGCCGAGGCCTCGTCGAACACTTCATGTCCTCCAAGGATTAGTCAGGGGGTAGCTTCCGTCCTCGGTTGCGGAGGCGACCGACCCTGGTCCTGTGTTTGCGTCGCGATGCCCGAGGGGCACGGACTGGGAGGGGTGCTCCCGTAGTGGACCTGGATAGGAAAGCTTCAAACGACAGGGGCAGAAAACACTCGCGAGGGTGCCCGCGCTGCTCCCTCGTGAGACTTGCGCGAGAGAAATCGAGGCAAGTGAGCGAAAAGGGCAAAGAATCACAAGCCAAGGACGACAACAACTTCAATAGAACTTCAAATAGGAACGAACAAGCCAACTGCAGAAAGCAAATGAAAAAAGCGTCCGCACCTAATCTAGTCTTCGATGTCTTCTCACCAGGTAGGAGCTAAGTGCTGCCATCAAGGCGTGGAGCCCCGAGCCCCGAGGGCAGCTCTCCGAGAGACTCGGGCGTGTACAGCCCAGCTCATTATTACGTGAGAGTGTCACGGCGGCGAGCTTCATGCATTGGCCTTCTTCACAGAGCTCCGGCCTTTCTGGGAAACGATCTTCACAGCGTTGTCCTTCTTCATAGGCTCCAGCCTTTCTCGGGAAAATGAGCTTCACTGTGCTGGCCTTCTTCACGAGCTCCGGCCTTTCTCGAAAATGAGCTTCACAGGCGCTGGCCTTCTTCACAGAGCTCCGGCCTTTCTCGGGAAAATGAGCTTCACAGCGTTTGCCTTCTTCACATGTGCTCGAGTGCCTTTCTCGGAAAATGAGCTTCACAGCGCTGGCCTTCTTCACAGCTCGGGCCTTCTTCGAAAATGAGCTTCACAGCGTTTGCCTTCTTCACAGTGCTCCGGGCCTTTCTTCAAGGGTAGAACTTCCGGAGATGCTGGATGTTCCATGCGTTCGGGATGGGCACC
Source organism: Aegilops longissima (assembly GCA_021605205.1). Lineage (NCBI taxonomy): Eukaryota > Viridiplantae > Streptophyta > Magnoliopsida > Poales > Poaceae > Aegilops > Aegilops longissima. The sequence continues at coordinate 95,842,331 of CM038679.1, read as the reverse complement.
CCCTCCTGAGTCTCCAAGCGTGCGGAGCCGGGCCTGGAAACATGAACAACCTTGAACGGGCCCTCCCACATGGGAGAAAGTTTATGCAACCCTTCCCTGGAGAGGACCTGTTTGAGCACGAGGTCCCCTACCTCAAGAGTCCTGGGGCGGATGTTGCGGCAGTGGTATCGCTGCAGCGCCTATTGATACCTTGCCGCTCGCAGCGCAGCCTCTCGACGATGTTCCTCCCCCAGCACGAGATCCGTCCCCCGAATGGCGTCCTGCTGCGCCTCGTCGAACGCCAGGACCCGTGCGGAGCGACGCCTGACCTCGTGAGGGAGGACGGCTTCTGCTCCGTAGACGAGGAAGACGGGGGTCTCGCCAGTTAGCTTGGCCGCGGTCGTGCGGATGGACCACAGCACAGACTGGAGCTCGTCATGCCAGCCTCTGCCGCAGGCCTCCAGCTTCTTCTAGAAGGTCCTTGTTTTGAGGCCCTTCAGGACCTCCGCGTTGGCTCGCTCGGCCTGGCCGTTACTCCGGGGGTGCGCCACCGAAGCGTAGCATATCTGCGTTCCAAGGTTAGCACAGTATGTTTTGAAGAGATTGTTGGTGAACTGCGAACCATTGTCGGTGATGATGCGGTTAGGCACCCCAAACCGACTCACGAGGCCCCTGATGAACTTGACCGCAGAGCTCGCTGGGATGGTGCGGAAAGCTTCCACCTAAGCCCACTTGGTGAATTTGTACACGGCGACATAGAGGTAACGATTGCCCCCTGGCGCCCGAGGGAACGGGCCTAGAATGTCCAGCTCCCAAACTGCGAATGGCCATGAGAGGGGTATAGTTTGTAGACCTCCTGCCGGCTGATGGATCTGCTTGGCGTGAAATTGGCAGGCCTCGCAAGCCTTTACCAGCTCAACAGCGTCGCTGAGTGCTGTGGGCCTGTAGAACCCGCTGCGGAACGCCTTGCCAACGAGGGTGCGTGACGATGAGTGATGCCCACAGTCTCCACCGTGTATGTCTTCCAGCAATTCCTTCCCTTGCTCTCTGAAATTGAGCGTAGGGACAGGTCACTCGGTCGCCTCCGGTAAAGCTCTCCATCCCTGATGCAGTAGGTCGTGGCTTGCCGCGCCACATGCTCTGCCTCTTCCTCCTTCTCCGGCAGGGTCCCCCGCGTCAAGTAGCTCTTGAGCTCTGTGATCCAGCACCCTTCCTGAGGCTCCAACGCCAGGAGTAGGCGTGCCCCTGAGGATGGGCCGCAGACCGGGGCTCCCGAGGCAGGCGGCTGGGGGAGCTCCTCCCGAGGTTGCGCCGCGCTTGATAGTGATGGTGCTGCTGAGGGCCTGAAGAGTCGCTCTTCGAAGACGCCAGGCTCCTGAGGCAGCCGCCTGGACGCCCTCTTGGCGATGTCATCCGCCTCTTGATTGGTGCCGCGAGGCACATGCTGCAGCTCCAGCCCCCAGAACTGTTTCTCCATCCTGCGAACCTCCGCGAGGTAGGCTTCCATGTGCTCGTCCTTCGGCTCGTATATCTTGTTGGAGAAGTTGACGAGAAGTTGTGAATCGCCCTTGATGATGAGGCGCTTTACCCCCAAAGCGACTGCGGCTCTTAGGCCGGCTATTAGGCCTTCATATTCTGCTATGTTGTTGGAGACCTTCTGCCCGTGCTGGAAACAGAGCTGCACGGCGTAATAGAGCTTGTGCTGAGTAGGGGATACGAGCACTACGCCGGCCCCCGCGCCATGTCGGGAGAATGCCCCGTCGAAGTACATGACCCAGCCGTCCGGTGCCTCACTCCCCGGAGAAAGTGATCTGTCCTCGCCCGCTTCGAGGCCGGGTGCTTCCGTCCATTCTGCCATGAAATCTGCCAATGCGGCCCCCTTGATGACTTTGGTTGTGCTGAATTCTAGCTAAAACGCTTGCAGCTCCATGTTCCACTCGGCGACTCTTCCAACTGAGCTAGGGCTCCTGAGCACCCTCTCCAGAGGGTATGCTGAGACGACCTTGATAGGATGACCTTGGAAGTAGTGCCGCAGCTTCCGTGAGGCTACCAACAGCGCGAGGAGGAGTTTTTGGGGCATGGGGTACACGGGGTGCTCGACGAGGCTGTGAGCGCTGGCGCTGTTCGCGTCCTCCGTAGGTTGGGGTGCCTCCCGAGACGGCGAAGCCCCCATCTATTGGTCGCTTGCTGGGCCCTCTTCTGCTCCGGGTGCGCTTTCCTGCTGCGGCTGATCCCCTTCGGCCGCGACCGCGGTCTTTGTGAGGCTTTCTTGGCTTTGCTTCGCTCCTGCCCGGAGGGCAGTTGCGGCCTTGGCCTGATGCTCCTCCCTGACCGCTACCAGGGCTGTGCTGGCGGAGTAGGGGTGGCCGTGAGGTAGAGCACCAGAGGCTCCCGAGGATGCAGAGCTACCAGCACCGGAGGGCTGGTAACCTACCTCTTGAGTTCTTGGAATGCCTTGCCGGCCTCTTCAGTCCATTCAAAGGGGCCCTTCTTCTTCATTAGCTTCAAGAATGGCAGTGCTCGTTCCCCCAGCTTGGAGATGAAACGTCCTAGCGCGGTCACGCGCCCGGTGAGTTTCTGCATTTCTCTGAGGGTCTTTGGTGGGCTCATGTCTTCGACTGCTTTGACCTTTTCCGGGTTCGCCTCGATGCCCCTATGGGACACGAGGAAACCCAGGAGCTTGCCCGAGGGGACTCCAAATACGCACTTCTCCGGGTTGAGCCGCAGATCCACTTTATCAAGGCTCGCGAAGGTTTCTTCCAAGTCCTGTATCAGGGTTTTCGCCTCCCGAGACTTCACTACAATGTCATCGACATACGCCTCAACATTCCTCCCGAGCTATTGGCCTGGGGCGATGTGCATCAGCCGCTGAAAGGTCGCGCCTGCGTTGCGCAACCCAAACGGCATGCAGGTGTAGCAGTACACTCCGCACGGGGTCAGGAAAGCCGTTTTTTCCACGTCTTCTACCGCCATCTTGATCTGGTGATAGCCTGAGAAGGCATCTAGGAAGCACAACAGGTCACACTCAGCGGTGGAGTCGACGATCTGGTCAATGTGAGGAAGCAGAAATTGATCTTGTGGGCAGGCTTGTTGAGGTTGGTGAAGTCGACACACATACGTTCCTTCCCCCCCCCCTTTTTTGGCACGACAACTGGGTTGGCCAGCCAATCCGGGTAGCGGACCTCGCGAATAACCCCTGCTGCCTCTAGCTTGCGGGTCTCTTGGACGATAAAAGCTTGTTTCTCTATGGACTGTCACCTCAGCTTCTGCTTCACGGGGCGCATGTTGGGGCACACATTGAGGTGTTGCTCAATCACGCCCCTCGGGACCCCCGCCTACTGATCAGGTCCCCACGCGAACACCTTCTTGTTTGCGCGCAGGAACTTCACCAAGGCATCCTCCTGCTTGGGTTCGAGGTTTGCACCTATGGTGAAGGTGGCGTCAGTGGACCCGTCCTCGTCGACTGGTACCTGCTTGGTTTCCGCCTTATTTTGAGTGAATAGCTGCTTCTTCTTAGACGGCGCAGCCCCCTTGGGCTCGGGGGCATCGGCGCTGGCAGGCCGTGCCGCCGCAGCTGCCTTGAAAACGAGCTTGAGCGCCTGCAGTGCATCTCCAGTGTTTCCTGACACGGTAAGGACGCCGCTGCTCCCGGGCATCTTCATGAGGTTGTACGCCGGGTGAGTCACCGCCATGAACCGGGCCAAGGCCGGGTAGCCGAGGATGGCGTTGTAGGGAAGGCCGATGGGGGCGATGTCGAAGTCGATCAGCTCCGTGCGAAAGTTGTCGCGGGTGCCGAAGGTCACCGGGAGGCGAATTTGCCCCAGGGAGGCGGTGGAACCGGCCCCGACTCCCAAAAAGGCCTGCTGGGCTGGAGCCGCTCTGGTGGCACATGGAGGAGGCTGAAGGCCTCCATAGAGAGCACGTTGAGGCCGGCTCCGCCGTCGATGAGGATCCTGGTGACAGCCACTTCGCAGATGGTGGGGGTGCACACCATCGGAAGTGCACCCGAACCGGCGGGGTTGGAGGCGTGATCGTCCGAGTTGAAGAGCAGGTCGGTCTCGGGCGCCACCCAGCCCGGCGGGGCTCCCTGGCGCATGGAGGCGGTGGCGATCTGGCGGGTAAACGGCTTAACGTGATGGCTCGAAGGTGGCGCCAGTGAGCCATCCAGGAGAGCTGCGACGACTGGGGGCGCCGGCCCGGTGCGATGGGCAAGGTAGAGGTCGTGCAGCTCCCCCCAATTGGCCTACTGCTCGTTCCCCGCCAGGCCGATGGCGGTGTTGGCGGCAGGCGACGGGGAACGAAGGGGGCGTCCGCCGACGGGAGCCGTCAGGGCGACTCGAGTGGCGTGAGCAGCCCAACGCTCGGCCCGGGCTCGGCGAGCGTCAGCCATGGACTTGACGGAAGATCACACGCGACCAGCGGAAGAAAGATTCTGTCCCACCCCCTACCTGGCACGCCAAATGTCGGATTTTGGGTTCCGGTAGACCCTTGAGGTTCGAACACTGGGGTGCGCATGGAGATCTTTCCCCTACCAGCTCACGCGTTAATGGTTTGCAAGGGATCTAAACTAAGAACGACGAACAGCACAAGAGACACATGATTTATACTGGTTCGGGCCATCGTTGTGGTGTGATACCCTACTCCAGTGTGTGGTGTTGTGGATTGCCTCTGGGGCTGATGAAGAACAGTACAAAGGAAGAACAGCCTCGCGAGGGGCTGTTCTTGAGCTGGTGCGATGGACTGCTTGGGTGAGTCCAGTCGCTTCTCTCTCTCTCTCTCTCTCTCTCTCTCTTTCTCTCTCTCCGGTAGGTTCGACCTCTCCTTTCTCTCCTATTTATAGAGGGAGGCCCTGGGCCTCTTCCCAAATAATGAGCGAGGAGGGCGCCAAAAATTGGCCATTTTGAAGGGGAACATCTAGTACACTTATCCTGACTAAAGTTGGTCTTCGGCTGCCAAAGGCTCGACGGTGGCCACTGGCTCCACGATGACCTCCGCCCCGCCGCTCTGCTGGTCTTGGTATTGTTGCACCGAAGCGGTAACCCTTGCCTGATGCCTTGGCCTATGCTTGCCTCCTTTACACCAAAGGGGAAATGAGGACACTGCACAGGCTGGCGCCCGCCTGGTCTCGATCGTCATGGCTTGCGTCACGGGGCACCCTCGTGAGGTACCCTGCCTTCATCTCTCCGCCTCCTCGCGAGCCTGCCCGATGAGGATGCTCCGAGGAAGGTTCTGCCGTCCGCCTCATGAGGCTTGGGCCTCGCGAGGGTCTTGAGCTTGAGCTGATGAAGCTGGGCCGCGCTGGGCCCCCACTTTAGCCACGCCGCAGGCCGCAGGCAGGCAAGTCTGGGGACCCCCGTTCCCAGAACGCCGACAATCTCCCAGTAAATTTTCTAACATCTCTGATCATCCTAGCCGTTTTCTCTCGCTTGGCTCCACCTAGGATTTTGTCCACGCTCCGCCAGTGTCCCCTATGGTCCTAGGACCATGGAGGTGTAGTGGATCTTGACCCTTGCCACTGGGAGGGCTTTGTTTTAGGCATTTTTTTGATTTTGTTAGGGTTTGTGCCATGCTCAGGAAGGCGATGCAGAGGCGGCTTCTTGAAGATGGAATAAGGTTCTCCCCACCTAGATCAAACGTTCCAGTGGTGCTTCTAGTGTCGTTGGAGGGTGTGTGGAGGTGCGTCTCTAGCGGATCTCGTGGGATTAGGTCGACATTTGTCTTTGGTGGATCCGCTTGGATTCGGTCTTCATTCATTCGCATCCGTGTGTCTGCAGGTTGGATCCTACCGATCTATGTTGGAAATATACCCTAGAGGCAATAATAAATTGGTTATTATCATATTTCCTTGTTCATGATAAAGGTTTATTGTTCATGCTAGAATTGTATTGACCGGAAACTTAAATACATGTCTGAATACATAAACAAATACTATGTCCCTAGTGAGCCTCTACTAGACTAGCTCGTTGACCAAAGATGGTTAAGGTTTCCTAACCATAGACATGAGTTGTAATTTGATAACGAGATAACATCATTAGGAGAATGATGTGATGGACAAGACCCAACTGTAAGCTTAGCATTTGATCGTATCAGCTTATTGCTATAGCTTTCTTCATGTCAAGTATCTATTCCTAAGACCATGAGATCGTGCAACTCCCTGACACCGGAGGAATACTTAGTGTGTATCCAAATGTCACTTCGTAACTGGGTGATCATGAAGGTTCTCTACAGGTATCTCTGAAGGTGTTTGTTGAGTTGGCACGAATCGAGACTGGGATTTGTCACTCCGTATGACGGAGAGATATCTCTGGCCCTCTCGGTAATACAACATTGTAAAGAGCTTGCAGACAATGTGGCTAATGAGTTAGTCATGAGATCTTGTATTATGGAAGGAGTAAACAGACTTGCCGGTAACGAGATTGAACTAGGTATGGAGATACCGACGGTCGAATCTCGGGCAAGTAACATATCACCGGATAAAGGGAATTGCATACGGGATTAACCGAATCCTTGACATCGTGGTTCAACCGATGAAAGATCTTCGTGGAATATGTAGGAACCAATATGTGTATCCAGGCCCCGCTATTGGTTATTGACTGGAGAGGTGTCTCGGTCATGACTACATGATTCCCGAACCTGTAGGATCGCACGCTTAATGTTCGATGACGCTAGAGTAATATTGAGATATACATGTTGGTGACCGAATGTTGTTCGGAGTCTCGGATGAGATCCCGGACGTCGCAAGGAGTCTCGGAAGGGCCGAGAGATAAATATTTATATATGGAAAGTCGTTTTCTGGATTCTAGAAAAGGTGCAGTTTTTTGGTAATGTACTGGGAAGCTTCCAGAAGGTTCCAGAGGATTCCGGAGGAGTCCAGAAGTCCACCAAGGGTTCCGCCATGTCCCAAGGGATGGCATGGGCTGAGGGGAGGTGCCCTGGCCTTGTTGGGCCAGGCGCAGCAAGACCTCAAAGGCCAATGCGGCTAGGGAAGGAAAAAAAAAGGAGAGTCCTAGTAGGAATAGGATTGGACTTGGAGTCCAAGTCCTCTTTCCCTTGGCGCAAACTCCTATTAGGAGTAGGGCTGGACTCTCAGCCCTCTGACGCAAATAAATGTAGGGGAGGGGCGTAGCAAGGGACCCCAAGATATTGGTCTTGGCTGCTGCCCAGTCTCTCCCTCCCGACATAGTTCTCGTCCACGGTTTTTCGCTTAGCCAAGCCCTGCCGGTATTCCGACTCCACCACCACCATCACCACCACGCCGTTGTGATGGTTGTGATCCCATCTACTTCCCCGCCTTCTCTTGTTGGATCAAGGAGGAGGAGACGTCATCGAGCCGCACGTGTGCTAAACTCGGAGGTGTCGTCCATTCGGCACTAGTTCGGTTGGATCGTGATCGGATCGCGAAGAGTACGACTACATCAACCGCATTATATACGCTTCCGCTTTCAAACTATGAGGGTATATAGACACACTCTCCCCTCTCGTTGCTATGCTTCTCCCAGATATATCTTTGGTGTTCGTAGGAATTTTTTGATTTTCATGCTTCGCTTCCCATTAGTGGTATTAGAGCCAGGTCTATGTGTAGATGTATATGCATGAGTAGAACACAAAGAGTTATGGGCATTGATGCTCAAATTGCTTACCTCCCTTGACTTATTTGCATTCAGCACGAGAGACCAGCTCCACCGACAGACATGCAACTTGTTTTGCATAAGGTGGCTAGCGCGTGTCTGTCTCTACTACTTTACTTGAATCTAATGTGACAAAGGCGGTCCTTGCAGAAGGTTAAAAGGCAACTTGATTATCACCGTTGTGGCTATTCATAGGTAAGAACGGTTCTTGCTAGTTGCTTGTAGCAGCCATGTAAAATTTGCAACAACAAAGTAGAGGGCATCTAACTTGTTTTTGCAAGGCATGTTGTGATGTCGTATGGCCAAAAACATGATGTGATATGTGTTGATGTATGAGATGATCATGTTCTGTAATAGGTTCTTGACTTGCATGTTGATGAGCTCGGCAACTGGCAGGTGCCATAGGGTTGTCTTTAATTAATTAATCGACATGTAATTGCCTTACTTTATCGCTATGTGTTAGCAATTGTTGTAGAAGCAATAGTTGGCGAGACGACCACGTGACGACACGATAATGGAGATCATCGTGTCATGCCGGTGACGATGGATATCATGCCGGTGCTTTGGAGGTGGAAATCAAAGGCACAAGATGATAATGGCCATATCATGTCACATATTGATTGCATGTGATGTTTGTCCTTTTATGCATCTTACTTTGCTTACGACGATGGTATCATTATAAGATGATCCCTTCACCTAATTTCAAGAAATTGTGTTGTCCCTAAGTATGCACCGTTGCAAAAGTTCATCATTTCGAAGCACCTCGTGATGATCGGGTGTGATAGACTCTACGTCCGCATACAATGGTCTCGGAACATAGGAGACCGAAAGGTCGAACATGAGTCATATAGTAGATATGATCAACATGGACATGTTCACCATTGATGACTACCCCATTTCACGTGATGATCGTACATGGGTTAGTTGATTTGGATCATGTATCACTTAGACAACTTGAGGGATGTTGATTTAAGTGGGAGTTCAATAGTAATTTGATTGACTGAACTAATTATCATGAACAAAGTCTAAATTTTATTTGCAATTTATGTTGTAGATCATTAGCTCGCGTTGTAGCTCCCTGTTTTTTAATATGTTCCTAGAGAAAGACTAAGTTGAAAGATATTGTAAGCAATTATGCAGACTAGGTCCGTAGTTTGAGGATTGTCCTCACTGTCGGCGTTCTGGGAACGGGGGTCCCCAGACTTGCCTGCCTGCGGCCCACAGCGTGGCTGTGCTAGTAGGCCTATACGGCCCATCTTCATCAACAAGGCATTCAACCCTCGCGAGGGTCCAAGCCTCGCGAGGTGGACGACACAAGGCCTCCTTAGGAGCGGCCTCACCAGGTTGGCTCGTGAGGGGCGGAGTGATCAAGGCAAGGCAAACCTCGCGAGGTTCTCCTGACATGAGCCATGACGATCAAGATCAGGTGGGCGCCAGGCGGGAGCCAGCGCGCGCAGCGTCCTTGTTTCCTCTTTGGTGCTAAGGGGGCAAGCGCAGGCGCGAAGTACCGAGGCGTCAAGCAAAGGTTTCCATATCGGTGCAACGAGACCAAGACCAGCAGGACGGCAAGACGGAGGTCACCATGGAGCCAAAGGCGGCGTCACAACCAGGGCCTTTCGCAGGCGAAGACCGCTTTTGTCAGGATAAGTTGTACTAGCTGTCCCCTTCAAATTGGTCATTGTTGGCTCCCTTCCCGCTCAATATTTGGGAAGAGGACCAGGGACAATATAAGTAGAGCTAGCCACCACCGTAGGGGGGGACTCATTCAGAGGCATCTCATCTCATCCTTAGCCACACACCAAGCACAAGAACACCTCAACCTCAGGAGGCTGTTCTTCCCCTTGTACTGTTTATCATCAGCCCAAGAGGCAATCCACCACCACCACACTGGAGTAGGGTATTACACCACAACGGTGGCCCCAACCAGTATAAATCTTGTGTCTCTTTTGTTGTGAGTTCGTTGAGTTCGTCCGCGAGATCTTAGCAAGCTAGGGCGTGGATCGGTAGGAGGGAAAGAACTTCGCGTGCACCCCAGAGTTCGAACCTTAAGGGTTTTGCCGGAACCCGTGATCCAACACTCACTGCTGCACAGAAGGTTTATGTCCTTGATGCACCGCTCGGTGTGCCAACCCCTCTAGCATTGTCTGTGGATGGTGTGAACGTCCGGCATGCATGTTTTGATGACTACTCGATAGTTCAGTGCGCCATTCTTTACGTCTTAGAAATCAGGGGCCCAAACACGTTTTGAACACCATGTAGCATATGAGATGTTCTAGGAGCTGAAATTGGTATTTCAGGCTCATCCCCGTGTTTAGAGGTGATATCTCCAACGTATCTATAATTCATGAAGTATTCATACCATGTTTACAACAATTTTATGTGATTTTAGTATGATTTGATTAGAACTAACCTGGACTGACGCTATTTTTAGCAGAACTACCGTGGTGTCGTTTTTTGTGCACAAATAATAGTTCTAGGAATGGGCTGAAAAATTACGGTGATTTTTTATGGACCAAAAGAAGCCCCCGAAGCACAAGGGTTGGGCCAGAAGAGTCCCGAGGTGACGGCAATGGTGGAGGGCGCGCCCCCTGTCTTGCCGCTGCCTCGTGGACCCCCTTGACGTGAAACTGATGCCAAAACTCCTATAAATCCCGAAACCCCCAGAAAGAAAACTACATCGGAAGTTCGCCGCTGCAAGCCTCTGTTGCCACGAAAAACCAAATCGGGACCCTGTTCCAGCACCCTGCCAGAGGGGGAAATCATCACCCGTGGCCATCTTCATCATCCTGGCGGTCTCGATGACGAGGAGGGAGTAGTTCGCCCTCGGGGATGAGGGTATGTACCAGTAGCTATGTGTTTGATCTCTGTCTCTGTTGTGTTCTTGATTTGGCACTATCTTGATGTACAACAAGCTTTGTTATTATAGTTGGATATTATGGTGTTCTTCCCTCTCTACCTTGTGATGAATTCAATCTTTTCATTTGAGGTTTTGTTATGTCAGATTGAATCTTTGGGTGTTAGAGCACTTGATGTATGTCTCGCGATGGGATATCCGTGGTGACAATGGGGTGTTCTATTGATTCACTTGATGTATGTTTTGGCACTCAACTCGTGGATTCCCGAGATGACATTGGGGTAATCCATGCATAGGGGTTGATGCACCTTTTCGTCCTTTCTCCGATAGAAATCTTGGGGCACTCTTTGAAGTTCTTTGTGTTGGGTTGAATATTATGAATCTGAGATTGTGGGATGCATATCGTATAACTAACCCACGGATACTTGTGGTGACATTGGAGTATCTAGGTGACATTAGGGTTTGATTGATGTGTGTCATATGGTGTTATTTTACTACGAACTCTAGGGTTGTTTATGTCACTTATAGGAAATAGCTCAATGGATTGATCGGAAAGAATAACTTTGAGGTGGTTTCATACCCTACAAGCAATTTCATCTTATGTTCTCCGGGATAGGAACTTTGGAGTGATTCTTCGTGGATGTGGAGGTTTATACGATCCAATTATGTTATCACTGTTTAGAGAACTTGCACTAGTGAAAGCATGAACCCTAGGCCTTGTTTCCAAGCATTGCAATACCATTTTTACCCACTTTTGTTACAAGTTACCTCGTTGTTTTTATTTATTCAGATTATAAAAATATATTTCTACCATCCATATTACACTTGTATCACCATCTCTTCGCTGAACTAGTGCACCTATACAATTTACCATTGTATTAATTGGGTGTGTTGGGGAAACAAGAGACTTTGTTATTCGGTTGCAGGGTTGTTTGAGAGAGACTATCTTCATCCTATGCCTCCCACGGATTGATAAACCTTAGGTTATCCACTTGAGGGAAATTTGCTACTGTCCTACAAAACACTGCGCTTGGAGGCCCAACACGAGTCTACAAGAAGAAGGTTGCATAGTAGACATCAAGAGGTATAAGACCTCTGACAAGTTCTTTGCCTACAAGATGGAGGAGAACAGCTCAGTTAGTGAGCATGTTCTCAGAGTGTCTGGGTGCTACAATCGCTTGAATCAAGTGGGAGTTAATCTTCCAGATAAGACAACGGTTGACAAAAATTTCCAGTCACTGCCACCAAGCCATAAGGTTTTGTGATGAACGATAATATGCAAGGGATGGAGAAAATGATCCCCTAGCTATTCGCGATGCTTAAGGCCACGGAGGTAGAAATCAAGAAAGAGCATCAAGTGTTTTCGATAAGTAAGACTGTCGAACCCAACGAGGAGCAGTAGGAAATGACAAGTGGCTTTCAGCAAGTTAATTTATGCAAGCACTAAAATAGTCGGTAACAGGTAGTTTGATAGCAAGATAAGTTGTAACGGTAACGGTAAATAAAGTGCAGCAAGGTAGCCCAATCCTTTTGTGGCAAAGGTCAGGCCAAATCGGTCTCTAATAATAAGCAAAGCTTTCTTGAGGGTACACGGGAATTTCACGATATCACTTTCATCATGTTGGCTTGATTCGTGTTCGCTACTTTGATAATTTGATATGTGGATGGATGGTGCTTAGGTGTTGTTCTTACTTGAACAAACCTCCTACTTATGATTAACCCCCTCGCAAGCATCCGCAACTACGAGAGAAGTATTAAGATAAAATCTAACTGCAGCATTAAACTTTTGGATCCTCAAGAACAAAAGTAACTACTGACAAATGATAATCATGCTCAAGATCAGAGGGGTATTAAATAGCATAAAGGATATGAACATATAATCTTCCACCAAATAAACCATATAATAACCAACTACAAGATGTAATAAATAGTACTAGTCACCCACAAGTACCAATCTAAGGTTCCAGTACAAAGATTGAACACAAGATATGAACTAGGATTTGAGAGGAGATAGTGTTGTTGAAGATGTTGATGGATATTGCCCTCCCAAAGATGGGAGAGTTGTTGGTGATGACGATGGCGATGATTTCCCCCTCCGGGAGGGAAGTTCCCCCGACGGAATCGCTCCGCCGGAGGGCAAAAGTGCCCCTGCCCAAGTTCCGCCTCGAGACAGCAGCGCTTCATCCCGAAAGTCCCTCTTTCATTTTTTTTCTAGGTCAAAATGACCTTTATACCAAAATATGGGCACCGGAGGTGGGCCAAGGAGGGCACAACCCACCAGGGCGCGCCTGGGGGGCCTGGCACGCCCAGGTGGGTTGTGCCCACCTGTTGGGCCTCCTCCGGTAGTTATTTGCTCCAATATTTTTCATATATTGTGGAATAATTCTCCGTAATTTTTTAGCTCATTTGGAGAGGTGCAGAATAGGTAACTCTGACGTAGCTTTTTCAGGTCCAGAACTCCAGATGCCGGTATTCTCCCTCTTTGTGTAAACCTTACATATTATGAGAGAAAAGGCATTAGAATTACCCCAAAAAGCATTATTATACATAAAAACATTATAAATAACAGTAGGAAAACATGATGCAAAATGGACGTATCAACTCCCCCAAGCTTAGACCTCGCTTGTCCTCAAGCAAAACACCAAAATCGAAAAACATGCCCACATGCTTAGAGAGAGAGAGGTGTCGATAAAAACAAAATACGGACATAGAAGCATCATGTTTATTATTATAACAGCAAAGAAACTTTAACATAAACTTTATCATACAACTTTTATCATATAACTTCTCATGAACAAGTAACAATTCGTCACAACATTGAAGTATAAAGCATAAACCTTATTGAAAAACAACAAATTATGTTCTCAGTGAACTTTGCAACTACAATTCATCATATTTTCATGAAGGGTCACGTGTCGGAGCCATTCGGCAAGTCCACATACTCAACCATCATTTAACCTTTTATGATTGCTAACACTCACAGCATACCCATGAACAAAAAGTTTCAACCGAACACATAGAAATATATGGGCTTATAGTTTCGCCTCCCAACGTATTCACCTCAAGGGTGATGTCAACAATAATAACTCATGCTCACTCATATCCAACTGGATATATGTGCCTAGACCTTTCCTCACCACATGATGCTTGCAAAAAGATAAAATAAAAGGGAACATGGAAGAATAATTTGACTCTTACACAAAAGTAAATGCATAAAAGTAAAAGATAGGCCCTTCACAGAGGGAAGCAGAGGTTTCCATGGGCTTTTTGTTTGTCTGACAAATCCCTTAATGCAAAAGAATGTCACATTGTATTGCCCCTTATGATGGCAACCTTTATTATGCAGTCTGACGCTTTTATTATTTTGCCATCACAAGTTCGTACAACGCTCAATTTTCTCTTACACTAAATGATCCAACACATTTAGAAGCAATTTTTATTGCTTTATTGCACCGATGACAACTTACTTGAAGGGTCTTACTCAATCCATAGGTAGGTATGGTGGACTCTCAAAACAATATTTTGTGATTAAGGGGTGTTGGATGCACAAGTAGTATCTCTACTTACTGCGGAATTTTTGGCTAGCAAAGATATTGAGCAAGCACCACATGTTGAAGGATCCATGACAATATAACTTCTATGTGAATACGAATAAACATAAATCATTACGTTATCTTCCTTGTCCAACGTCAACAATTTTGACATATAATATTTAATGGGGGCTCACAATCATAAAAGATATCCAAGATAGTATATTTGCATGTGAATCTTCTCTTCCCTTATTAATTCTTTAATTAATTGCATCATTAACAATTGCTATGTTTGTCAATCTCCAATAAATTTTACCACTTATACTTTTCTTTATGTGATGTCATTACTTACCATAAGATTAGCATATGATCTTTTTTTATTTATTTTCCTTTCCTTTTATTGAAACAAAAAGGGTAAAGAAACAAAACTCATACTACTGCGATTACATAGATAGAAAGATCACTAAGCAAGCACTCGAAAAGAAAGGATCAAACTAAACTTTTATTCAACTAAATCATAAGATAACTAAAGATCAAACTAAAATAGATAAAGGCAAAGATAGTGGTGGTGATACGATACCGGGGCACCTCCCCTAAGCTTGGCACAAGCCAAGGGGAGTGCCCATACCATGAAGTCAAGTCTCCTTTGATGATGAAGAAGGTGGTGGTGTAGACGAGGTAGCCTCACACTTCTTTTTCTCCCGCTTGTGTCGGAGGCTGAAGTTATCATCCCTAAGATCCTCATTCTCCAACTCAAGTTTCAAGATCTTCTTGCATAAGGCTGCCCTGCTATCCTGCTAAAATCGGGGAGGGATGTCCTCTGAATCGGTGTCTTCCTCCTCATCCGAGAACCAATAATATGGGAAGGTCTTCTTAAAGGCATTTGGATCTAGAGGCCGGTGAGAAACATGGCTCTCCTCCTCCAAATCTTGAGATGGCATCATTTCAGATCTGTCGTAAACAACAAGAAAGAAGAACAGAAGATTTCTCCATGATAAGATGGTCAATATGTTCGAGGGGTATATAAAGATTTTTTATCTTGGGAAACAAGCAAACGAGAGGAAAACGAAGTCGGGAAGGTTCCTGAGGTGGGTACAACCCACTTGGGCGCACCAGGGGGCCCAGGCGCCCCCTGGTGTCTTGTGCCCCCCTCAGGTGCCTTCCTGGTTGTTTCTTATTTTCCTAATTTTTGTAATATTCCAAAACTGACAAAAAATATTTTTGCGGATTATTCGGAGTCCGTTTACTTACTGTATCACATATCTCCTCTTTTTTAGTATTCTGGAGTGTTCCGGAAGGTTTCTTTTATGTGTTCCTCCTGCGTCATGGTTTGAATAACATTGCTTTCAACATTAATAGGCGTACCTGAGATATATTGTTTAATTCTTTGCCCATTGACTTCCTTCGAGTTAGTACCTTCGGCATTATTGGTCTTAATGGCTCTGGAGCGATAAACCTCCTCGATAATATATGGTCCTTCCCATTTAGAGAGAAGTTTTCCTGCAAAGAATCTGAAATGAGAGTTGTACAAAATAACATATTCTCCAACTTTGAATTCCCACTTTCAGATTCTTTTGTCATACCATCTTTTAACTTTTTCTTTAAATAGTTTGGCATTTTCTAAGCTTGGGTTCTCCACCCATCTAACAAGCTAATATCAAATAACCTCTTTTCACCGGCAAGTTTGAAATCATAGTTGAGTTCTTTAATTGCCCAATATGCTTTATATTCTAACTCAAGAGGCAAATGACAAGCTTTTCCATAAACCATTTTATAAGGAGACATACCCATAGGATTTCTATATGATGTTCTATAGGCCCAAAATGCATCATCCAATTTCTTAGACCAATTCTTTCGAGACCTATTAACAGTTTTTTATAATATGAGCTTTATTTCTCTATTGCTAAGATCAACTTGACCACTAGATTGAGGATGATAGGGTGGTGCGATTCTATGATTAACATCATATTTAGCAAGCACTTTACGGAAAGCCCCATGAATAAAATATGAACCACCATCAGTCATTAAATATCTAGGGACTCCAAACCTTGGGAAAATAACTTCTTTAAGCATTTTTAATGGAAGTGTTATGATCAGCACTACAAGTTGGAATAGCTTTTACCCACTAAGTAACATAATCAACAGCAACCAAAATATGTGTATACCCGTTAGAGGACGGAAAAGGTCCCATATAATCAAAACCCCAAACACAAATGGTTCAACAGCAAGTCAATAATTCATAAGCATTTCTTGACGCTTACCGATATTACCAATTCGTTGACATTCATCACAAGATAAAACAAACTTACGAGCATCTTTGAAGAGTGTAGGCCAATAAAAACCAGATTGCAATACCTTGTGAGCAGTTCTATCTCCCGCATGATGCCCTCCATAAGCTTCGGAGTGACATTTCCGAAGGATTTGTTCCTGTTCATGCTCAGGTACACAACGTCTAATAATACCATCTACTCCTTCTCTATAAAATTGTGGGTCATCCCAAAAGTAATGTCTTAAATCATAGAAGAATTTTTTCTTTTGTTGGTATGTGAAACTAGGTGGTATGTATTTAGCAACAATATAATTAGCATAGTGAGCATACCAAGGAGTAGTATGAGAAACATTTATTGCAGCTAGTTGTTCATTAGGAAAGCTATCATCAATAGGTAGTGGGTCATCAAGGATATTCTCTAACCTAGACAAGTTATCAGCTACGGGGTTCTCAGCTCATTTTCTATCAGTGATATGTAAATCAAATTCTTGTAGCAAGAGAACCCACCTAAATGAGTCTATGTTTAGCATCTTTCTCTTCCATAAGATATTTAATAGCAGCATAATCAGTGTGAACAATTACTTTGGAATCAAGAATGTAAGATCTGAATTTATCACAAGCAAAAACAATTGCTAAAAATTATTTTCAGTAGTAGCATAATTTCTTTGGGCACTGTCTAGAGTTTTACTAGCATAATGAATAACATTCAATTTCTTATCAACTCTTTGTCCTAGAACAGCACCAACAACATAGTCACTAGCATCACGCATAATTTCAAAAGGCAAGTTCCAATGAGGTGGTTGAACAATAGTTGCAGGAGTTAAGGCTTTCTTAAGTGTTTCAAAGGCTTCTACACAATCGTCATAAAAAACAAATGGGACATCCTTTTGTAAACTATTTGTAAGAGGCCTAGAAATTTTAGAGAAGTATTTAATAAATCTCCTATAGAAACTAGCATGACCTAGGAAACTACGAATACCTTTAATATCTCTAGGACATGGTATTTCCTCAATTGCATCAACTTTAGCTTTATCCACCTCAATACCTCGTTCACAAATTTTATGTCCCAAGACAATACCTTCATTAACCATAAAGTGGCACTTCTCCCAATTCAAGACAAGATTAATTTGCTCACATCTCTACAAAACTCGATCAAGGTTGCTCAAGTAATCATCAAAAGAGGTTCCATAAACCGAAAAATCATCCATGAACCTCAACAATCTTTTTGTAGCGACCCGACCTCAAACGGTCAAGTCTCTGTGCTTAAGTGTCATCCCTGGATCGGTATGCTGACACACACAGTACTCGAGGGTTTATAACAGAGGTAAATCACATGTATAAAGTAATGTAAATACCATTACCTCAATCCAAATAGCGGAAGTAACAATAAGGTCATGGATTTCCATCAACACCAACGGCAAAGTTGAGTGTAGAAATCGTAACCCTAACGTATCACTTACTTGTCGTATGATTCCTGCAACATGAGACGTTGCAGCCACAAAGGGTCGGTACATTGAATGTACTGGAAAATTCACACCATAGGATAATGATGAATAATAGCTATCACTACATGCATATATGGCTGGTGGAGGCTCTATGGTTAACAATGTTTTTGCGAAAAGCCAATTTTTCCCTACTGCAAAGGAACATATTTTATTTAACTACAAAGTTTGTTGAAAATATTGAGAAGGTTCCTCCAGCTCAATCCCAAATTATTAATCATCTACCCAACCAATTTATTTAAGTAAAGTGTTGAGATCAACATGATAATTCAAGAACCAGATACTCAAGATGTCCATAACCGGGGACACGGCTAATCATGATTAGTTTGTACACTCTGTAGAGGTTTGCACACTTTTCCCCACGAGACTCGATCTCCTCCGTTGGATTTCTCGCACTACATGTTGTTTGAGAAATGGATGACCGAGACACAGTCTTTCAGAAGCATTAACTCTAACCCCAGGTAGACAGTACCAACCTACATCCCCTACATCTGCTAGCCTACCACTGGAAGAGGTCATGCAACCTACTCAACTATGCTAGAGCCCATAATAGCTTGTGGCTGCACACGGAAGTTTCTAGCATGAATAATCTTATGATCCCTTTGAGCCTGGGTGGCATTCCATAGGGTGATCACACGGGTCCTCCGGGATCCCCTTGGGCAAGCACTGGGTTCTCTAGGTGCCCAGGCAAACTACTGGGATGTGTATTAAAGTTGCCACCTTAAGTTGAACCATTAATTCACAATCTCACATCTGTCATGGTTACACGCAAACCCAATCCATGTCTACGAGCATAGCATAGCAACATGAGCATAACGTAGAAGTAACTCCCAAGGGTTTGATAATAAAACAGGTAATAGGTCCTACCTCATCAACTACTTCCCAATACCCACATGTTATCAATCCTAACCATGCAATGTTTGAGGGTTGAAACTAATGCATGATTCGCACTCATAACTCCTGATAGTTCTACTCGTCACACTCCGGTCAATCTATCGTAAGAAATCAATAGTAACCACACATAAGCAATCACTCAAAAGATAAAAAAGAACAAAGAAAACAATTCGGAAAACTTCAAACCAAGCAAATAACTCTTGCAAGAGAAAACAATTTCTAACAGTACCAAAATTAAGTAAATTTGGCCTTATCAGAAAGTTTAGGTCAAGAGCTTTGATTTGCAAAAAGAATCAACTCAAACTGAGTTATAAAACTCAAGTTATGATGAAAAAAAGTTTGAATTCAAATCTGATCTAATACAAATTTTAAAATTGCAGAAACATTTTTAAGTTGTTTTACTGGATAGAGGGGATCATATCGAAGAAGTGAGCGTTGGTTTCGTTGGACTTGGACAAACAAGTAAAAAGTAGTGATCATCTGAAAACTAGGGTCTAAACTGCAAGAAAAGAATTCACACATAGGTCCCTGGCCGAAAATAAAAGAAAAAGAAAAATACTATCGAGCGAACGCTCGCAAACAAAACTAATCGAATGAATCTGTTCACTAACGATCCTAAATGAACGAACATTCATTAAATAACCGGTAAATTGAGTTTTTAAGAAAAACCGAAGAGAAAAATCTGACCCTAATAAAATAAATAAACCGGGTCGGGCGGCGGTTATACCGGTCGGCGGCGGTTGGGCGGTTTTCGATGAGAAAACCGGCAGCAGTGGCGGTTTGGATTGGCTGAGCGGCAGCTCCGGCGATGGCGGCGAAGCCCGGCGCTGGCAGCAGCAGCGCTGGCGGCGGAAAGGGCGCAGGCAGCGGCAGCGAGAGGCGCGGGCGGCGGCGCTTAGTAGGCGGCGCGCAAGGCAGCAGCGCGCGGGCGGTGTCTGCAGCGATGGCGTCTTGGCGAGGAGCGGATCTCACCGCGGCGGAGCGACGCGAGGAGAGAGAGAGGGGCTTCGGGTTAAATAGGAGGGGAGGCGGCGCGGGTTGCGTGGTGGAGGCGCGAGGCGGACGCGAGTCGGCCGGACTCGGTGGCGGCGGCGATGCTCGGGACTCCGTCCCGAGCTTGGGGGCGATCTTGGCGACTGGGCTGGGCTGAGCTGAGCTGGGCTGGGCGGCCCAGTCGGGAGAAGTTTTTTTTAATAAAGATTTTCCAGACAAACAAAAATAATAAAAAAACAAAATAAATAAAAATATTATTGTCGGTGTACTAGAGTAGGGGTACTCTAGTTTCCCCAACTCGTGCACGGGCAGTTGCAGCACTCCGTGGCAGGGCTGGCCTGGTGACCGCCAAGGTCCTCCGCGGCTCCTTTGGAGCCATTCAAGAACAAAGTACTCAAGGCCCCGGCAAGAGGAGCTTGCCGTGAAGGCCACTCAAGGCACGAAGGAAACAAGGCCCCGGCAAGAGGAGCTTGCCGGAAAGGCTTGGTGAGCAACAAGCTCCCAAGCGCGGCAAGGTACTTGCCGCGGCAGGCAACCTCTCTTCATCTCCGCTCCAGCTCATCCGCCAACGTGTCGCCATGGGGCTACTCCAGGCACGCGTGTCAAAGGGCTGTGCAGCCAGCGGGGAGCAGCGATAAGCGGCGCTGACAAGCCACCATCGTGGCAAACGGAGGCGCACTTGACGGTCCCTATTGCGCTGTTCAGGCGACCGGGACGGACATTTATTACTCTTGTCCCTTGCCGTCAGAGTTAGGTATAGATCACTGTACATTGTACAAAGCGGTGTACCAACCACTGTTTTTCCTATTTTACCCTTATCTACTTGCCACCTGTGGTGACCCCTTGAGCCTATAAAAGGAGGCCCATGTGCAACGTAGAGAGGGTTCGGCTCCGGTTCAGTTCACTCGACTCATTCGAGACCACACTCACTCAGGCTAGGTTTTGTAGCTCCCATTGCTCCCTAGTCAGAATACAATCAACCAAGCAGCAGTACGAGTATTATCTCTCCGGAGAGCTCCGAAGCTGGGTAAATCTGCTCGTGTGCATCGCTTCGATCCGCTCTTTGTGCAATCTCCGCCCCCCTCCGAACCACAAGGGACCCGGTCCCATAGGTGTTCGTGGGTCACGATCAGCTTCCCCGACATCTTTGGCGCGCCAGGTGTGGGGCGTCGAGGCTGTGTGAACCTGCTCCGGCGTTCACACGAGCGGCATCTTCATCATCTTCAACATCTTCATCGACAATGCCACCGAAGAAGAAGGCTTCGGCGGCAGCAGAGCCGTCCGCGTCAAACCCACCACCACCGGAGCTGACGAGTGGTGGGGAAGACGCTAGCGGAGGAACGGGCGTCGTCGAAAGAGCCCACGACGCCGCCAGGTCCAAGGACAAGGCGGCGCAAGCTTCGGCGTCCGAAAATGTACCGCGTCCGTCTCAGGAGGCGCGGGACCGACAGCGTCATGATGCTCGCAGCACCATACGCTCGTTGGATCAAGGCCAAGCTGGAGGATCCCGAGGCCCTCGAGACCCGCATGCACGCCAGCATGCTGGTACGAGCGGAGTACGATCGCTTGGACGGGATGCTGCTCCTCCTAACTTGGTTAGAAGTCCGAGCACATCCCGTTCCTCGCTCCGTACGCCATTGCCACCCACCACTCCAGCAGAAGCCTTGGCGAGAGCTCAATTGCTTATGGATTACCCTCCAACGGCCGACAAGGTCGACGAATGGAGGGCTACCATCCAGAGTCTCATTGGCTTTGCCAACGGCGACGTCCCGCGGCAACCAAACACGTCGCAGCCGCGGCACGGCGACAAGGCACGAGCCGGCGGCGACGAGACCTGCGGGGGTGCCACCACCATGCACTCCCCTTCCCGAAGGCCAAGATCACCTGCTCCTCGAATCCACCTCGACAGCGACTCCACCGCGTCGTCGGATCCACGAGCTCGCCGTGATCAGCGCCAAGTTCTTAAGGAACGACAAGAAGAAGACGCTCGAACCCGCATCGAGCGCCGAAGAGAAGCGCGGCGTCAATCCGACGAGCGCGCTGGGCCCACTGTCGATATGCATGCGCCGAAGAACGAGCGACTTGTCAGACGCGTAGGTTGCCCTGCGTTCACACGTGAGCTGCGGCAAGTCCAGTGGCCCGACAAGAAAAACTTCAAGCCAGATGTGCCAGAGAAGTATGATGGCAGGACACATCCATCGGAGTTCCTCATCATCTACACCATTGCGGTGCAAGCTGCAGGGGGACGAGACGACAAGATCCTCGCCAACTACTTCCCACTGGTGCTCAAGCCCAACGTCAGATCTTGGCTCATGCACTTGCCGGATAGCTCCATATCTTCTTGGGCAGATTTATGTCATCAGTTTGTTGGCGCCTTCACAGGCGGCCACAAGCCTCATGGCCAGGAGAGTTACCTTCACCTGCTTGCCCAGAAGGAAGGAGAGTCCCTGCGCAAGTTCATCCAGAGATTCAGTCGTGTGCATTATAACATCCCAGATGTCCACCCTGCCGCGGTGATCAGCGCGTTCCATCAGAACATGCGGAACCGCAGGATGAGGGAGGAGATGGCGATGTGCAAAGTAAAGGACGTCGTGAGCTCTACGCCTGGCCGACAAGTGTGCGTCTTTGAGGAAGGAGGAGGCTCCTCGGAGAGAATGTTGAAGCAGGATCTCGCGGTGAGGAGACTGCCCTGCAAGGAAGAGCCGCAGCGGAACAACGAAAGAAGAAGAACAAAGAGGTACTAGTTGTCGAGCAGTCCGGCAACGGAGGTGGCGCCAAGAAGGCTAAGGCTGGTGGCTCCGGCAAGGAGGTTGTTGCGTGACACCGACCGCCAAGCTGTGGCGCCGCCGACAAGCGTGACAGCTCCAACAAGCAAGATCTTGCAAGATTCACCGCACTAAGGGCCACGACCTCCAGAGCTGCAAGAAAGTCGAGCAGCTTGTTGAACTGCAGAAGGCAGAATACGAGCGGCGAGACAAGGAGAAGGCCCAGGAAGGTGCAGGGGCAACTAACAAGAAGAGACTCGGCCGGGGAGGGCGCCGCGGCAAGGCCAAGCAGCGGCAAGGAGATAGACCTCCCCGCGGCCGCGACAAGGACGAAGACGATGATGATGATGAAGATATGGAGGAAGACGAAGCTGATGAGCAGGAATTCCAGAAAGCGACAGAGGTCCTCTGCGTTGACGGTGGTGCTTCTCTGCATACCTCGCACCGCCAACTCAAACAGTGGATGCGAGAGGTTAATGCAGCAGAACCATCCGTGGAGTCGCAAGAAACCTACGAAGTGGTCCAAGACGCCTATCATCTTCGACATTGAGGACCACCCGATCGCAGAATCGCGGTCGGGTGTTTGCCGATGTTGGTCTCACCAACTATCCGCAACCTCAAGGTCACCAAGATGTTAGTTGACGGCGGGGCCGGCTTAAACCTGATCTCCTCCGCAGTACTCCAGAAGCTTCAAATCCCTGACAGCGAGCTCGAAGAGACTGGCACTTTTCAAGGAATCAACCCAGGAAGGAGCAAGCCGAAAGGGAAGATCACGTTGCCAGTAACATTTGGCAGTGAGCTAAACTTTAGAACTGAGAGGGTCACATTCGACGTTGCTGATTTCCCATTGCCCTACAATGGGATACTTGGCCATCCAGCACTCCCCAAGTTCATGGCAGCCTCTCATTATGCTTACAATTTGCTCAAGATGCCCGGCCCGATAAGCGTCATTTCTGTCCATGGCGACAAGAAGGATGCGCTTATATGCGCCGACAAGATTTACCGATGCAGCAGCCGCGACAGATAGCAAACCACTTGCTGAAGCTCCGGGGAAGAAGAAGACCACCAAGTCCGCAAGAGCTCGATGCCTACTCCGCAAGAGCACCTCTTCGAGTGCTGCGCTACCGTCGAGGACGCACCATCGAGCTCCACCGACAAGTGCAAGAAGATGATGGCAGCTCCACCGAAGACCAAGAAGGTGCCCGCCAAGGAGGACGGCACTGGTGGTATCTTCACCATCAGTGCCACTCTAGACCCTAAATAGGAAGGCGAGCTCGTTGCTTTCCTGCGGGCGAATGTCGATGTGTTTGCATGGCAACCATCTGACATCCCCGGTGTTCCCAGGAAGGTAATTGAGCACCACCTAGCTGTCTGTCCTCACGCGCGGCCCGTCAAGCAAAAAGTCAGGAAACAGGCAGTGGAGCGCCAAGAGTTCATAGCAGAAGAGATCAAGAAATTGGAAGCAGCGGGCCTTGTCAGAGGAGTGCTCCATCCCACGTGGTTGGCCAATCCGGTAGTTGTATGCAAGGCAAATGGGAAATGGAGACTTTGTATTGACTTCATAGATGTTAATAAAGCTTGTCCCAAAGACCCATTTCCCTTGCCGCGTATCGACCAGATTGTTGACTCCACGGCTGGATGTGATTTGCTTTCATTTCTTGATGCATATTCAGGATATCATCAGATCTTCATGGCAGAAGAGGATGAAGAGAAAACCGCATTCATTACACCATGTGGCACTTACTGTTTCATACGGATGCCTTTCGGTTTGAAGAATGCTGGTTCAACGTTTGCAAGAGTGGTCCACGATGCTTTCGAGCCCCAAATGCACAGAAATGTAGAAGCCTACATGGATGACATAGTGGTCAAGAGCAAGGACAAAGCAACTCTGGTTCTTGATTTGGATGAGACCTTTGCAAATCTGTGCAAGATCAACCTCAAGCTCAACCCCGAGAAGTGCATGTTTGGAGTCCCTTCCGGCAAGCTTCTCGGGTTCTTTGTGTCTCAGCGGGGAATTGAGGCCAATCCCGACAAGATCAAGGCCATTGAGCAGATTGAAGCACCGAAGACTTGCCGGTTGCGTGGCTGCTCTCAGCAGGTTTATCTCTAAGTCTGCTGAGCGCGCCCTGCCATTTTTCAAGATTTTGAAAAAGGCAGGTCCAATGAAATGGACTCGGCGGAGGCTGCGCTGCAGACTTGAAGAGGTACTGTCCTCTCCACCAATACTTGTCGCACCTAAGCCACAAGAGAAGTTGCTGCTATATATAGCGGCAACCAATCAAGTGGTTAGTGCTGCGTTAGTAGTGGAGAGGGAGGCGGATGATGAGCCCGCAACCGAGGCAGGTGCATCCAGCGACAAGCGGGCTTCGCCACAAGCTCGTCCCGATAAGGACGGATCTGCAGGATTGCGAGAAGATTCGAAAAGGATGGTGCAGCGCCCAGTCTTTTGTCGGCCCCCTTCGCAGGGGCTAGATCAAGGTACTCTGGCGTAAACTGCTTTTCGGCCTCCTCATGGCCTCGAGAAAGCTGCGCCATTACTTCCAAGCACATGAGATAACAGTTGTCACCGCTTCGCTGAAGAGGATATTGCAAAACCCGTACAGCAGGCAGGATTGTCGAGTGGGCATCGAACTGTCAAGCTTTGGCCTCAAGTTTGAAAGCACTTCAACTATCCAAAGCAGAGCACTAGCAGAGTTTATGGCAGAGTGGACGCCAACGCAAGATGAAGAAATTCCGAGACGAGCATCCCCGCCAAGGAGGCAAATAAAGAGTGGCTGATGTATTTTGATGGTGCCTTCTCGCTGCAAGGCGCGGTGCGGCGGTTGCTTATCGCACCCACCGGAGAGCACCTCAAGTACATAGTCCAGATGCACTTTCCCAAGGAGCAAGCAACAAACAATACCGCAGAGTATGAAGGTTTGCTTGCCGGTCTCGTGGATTGCGGTAGACCTTGGGATCAAGAAGCTCATTGTCGGGGACTCGCAACTTGTCGTCCGCCAAGTAAACAAAGATTATCGAGTCCGCTGATGGAAGCCTATGTTGATGAAGTGAGAAAGCTAGAAGAACACTTTGAAGGCCTGCAAATGGAACATGTTCCAAGAGCTCGTAACGACATTGCTGATGGCTCGTCAAAGTGTGCTGCACTCAAGTTACTGTGGAACCAGGAATTTTTGTGCTCAAGTTGACTCAACCAACCGTAACACCATCAACTGGGCAGAACAAGAAGAGGAAGTTGGTCTCTGGTGACTACTTTCCGGCAGAGCTCCCTGAAGCCGCCGCCAAGAAGGTCCCCAAGATCAACGCAGATATCGTTGAGGAGCAGTCTGCTCCGACAAGCCCTAGGGTTTGTTTCGTTGAAGCAGACGCCCCCGACAAGTTTTGCTCCGGCAAGCTTGCCGGGGATCATCAAGCTCCGGCTGAGCCGCAGGTTCTTGCCGTAGAAGCTGATGTTCCCGCAACGGCAGATGTGCCCTTAGTCCTTGTTGTCGAGCCGCAAGCTCCAACATGGGCACAGCAGATCGTCCATTTCCTTCAGACAGGAGAACTTCCCGAAGAGCAAGAAGAAGCGGAAAGAGTAGACCGGCAGTCAAGTATGTACCAGTTTGTTGACAACATCCTGTACAGAAGAAGACTCAACGGCGTGAAATTGAAGTGTATTTGCCGGGAAGATGGACATAAGCTGTTGGCAGAGATACATGGAGGCATATGTGGTCACCACATTGGCGCAAGAGCACTTGCCGGCAAGGCTTTCCGGCAAGGTTTCTTCCGCCGAAGCCCTCCAGATGCAATCGCACAAGTAACCAAGTGTGAAGCGTGCAAGGCCCATTCAAAACAGATACACCAGCCAGCTCAAGCTCTCCAGACGATACCTTTATCCTGGCCCTTTTCGTCAGGGGGTTCGACATCTCGGCCCTTTCCCCGAAGTTGTCGGGGCTTTGAGTACTTGTACGTCGCAATGACAAGTTCACAAAGTGGCCGAAAGTGGAAGCGAGGAAGGTGACAAGACAACAAGCAGTCAAGTTCTTCAGTCAATTGTTTGCCGCTTTGGGATTCCTAACAGGATCATCACCGACAACGGCACACAGTTCACGAGCCGCACCTTCATGCAAGACGCCCAAGATCTTGGCGCCAAGATCTGCTTTGCTTCATTGCTCATCCGAGAAGCAACGGTCAAGCAGAGAGCAAACGCTGAAGTGCTGGGACTCAAGACCGAACTTTCGACGGGCTGCACAAGTGTGGAAGGAACTGGATTGAGGAGCTGCCGGTGGTTCTTTGGTCGATCAGACGACGCCAAATCGAGCCACCGCCGACACCTTTTGCTCTAGTCTATGGAGCAGAGGCAGTTCTCCCCACGGAACTCGTATACGGATCGCCTCAAGTGCTCGCTTATGATGAGCTTGCGCAAGAGCAGTTGCGACAAGATGACGCGCTGCTCCTTGAGGAGGATCGTCTTCAGGCTGCTGTACGAGCTGCTCGTTATCAGCAAGCTTTGCGCCGCTACCATAGTCGCAAAGTCAATGCCAGAAGCTTCGAGGAAGGCGACCTTGTTCTTCGGCGCATTCAATCCGCCAAGAATTCCAACAAGTTGACCTGGCGCTGTCCGCCTTGAGACCGAAGATGGCATTCCGGTGAGCAACTCCTGGAATATAGAGCATCTTCGTAAGTTTTACCCATAGGGCGCGGTTGCCGGAACCTGTTCCGGCAACCACCCTTTTGTACAAGTCTTGCCGCTGTTGCATGTAATACTTTGTACAAAGCCGGGCGCAGACCTCGTGCATCAGTAAAGCTCATGTGTTGCGCACAACTTGTCAATACATGCTTTCATAATCTTATATGCATGTGTTATCTAACATTTTGTGCAGCATCGACACCTTGTAAGCAATAACGAGCCACTAGGCTCCATAACTTTATTTTCTCTTCTTTCTTCTCAAAAGAATGGAAGGCCCTTCGCCCACAAGTTAACCGGGGAGGAGAAGATAATGGTGTGGGCCGCCAAGTGTCGCCGAGGAAATATCGCCTTGCCGGAAGCAAACGATGAAAAAGCTAAGTTGCCAAAGTTTGAACAATCAGTTTTGAGCAATCAGTTTTAAGTTTTTAAGTTATCTTCCTCGAACGATAGTACTTTGTATGGAAAACCTGTGTGCGCGAAGGAACCAACTCGGCTGGTTTGGCCCTTACTTTGTTTCGAGTCCGCCAACAACTTAAGTGAGCTGCAACCAGTTGCGATAAGGTTGATTGTCGGAGGCGACATAGCCGCAGAGGTCGCCGACGTTCGACTCAGCCACGGCAAAGATGCCCAGCACGACAAGTTCCCTAAAAGCATAGGGTACAAACATACAAAGGAAGAAATCAAGTAGAGGAAATAACATTGCGATCGATTGCCTAAGATAGTGTATATTACAAAATGACTTGTTGCAGATCTAATAAATTGTTCTCCTGAACATGATCTGCAGCGACAAGGAAAGATAAACTTGGCGGCCTAGTCTCACGCGGGTCGCCATCGACCTCTTCACTCCGCCACCCTGTCCACAATGGATGCGATAAGGGCCTTGAGCGCCTCAACGTTAGCACTTGGCGGCAGGGACTTGAGGACGCTATGGTTGACGCTGGATTGCGGAAGGCCACCTTCATCAAGACCTTCGAAGAGCCCCAAGACAGATTTGGCGCGATTCGTCGGCCAGCTGCTTTGGGACCTCATCCGGAGCGGCGGAGAGCCGCCAACACGCTCTTGAAGAACAGGCTGAGCTTGGCGCTGGGTTGGAGATGCTCGTCGGTGGGGTACCGAGATCCACCATCCCAGCTCCATCAGCTCCTTGTCGATGGCGGCGGTTGTATTGACAAGACCCTCGGTCCGAGCATCACGTTCTCTCGAGGGTATTGTGGGCGTTCGTGGCGCCGCCAAGAACTCCTCGTTGGCCTTGATTTTCTCCAACAGCCCGCTTCCCGCCTCCTTGGCGCCGCCCAACGCCTCCGTCAAGGTGGTGGTTTCAGCTCCAGATCCGCCTTGAGTCCTTGGCGGCGCCGATCTCCTTGATCTTCTCGGCGAGACGACCCGCAACTCACCAAGAGTGTAGGTGTCCTTCTCGCGGCCATGCTTCAGCAAGGTGACCTCTTCGCGCTCTTCCGGAGGGTGGCCTCCAGCTGCGCCACCCTCGCCTCTAATTCCTTCTTGGCGGCCTCGGCAGCGTCCTTTGCCTCCTTGAGTGCTCCGCCTAACTGATTGTTTCATGCTGCAAGATCTTCCTCGTAGCTGTCGAGGTTGATCTTCGCGCGCCAGCTCACCTTCTTGCGCAGAGAGCTTCTCACCGGCTAGCCTTTGCTGCTCCTCGACCTCGGCCTTCTCCAAGATGAAGGCCGTGCGCTCTTCGGAGAGTTGCTCCCGCGCTTCCGCTATGTCCCGGAGAGTTTCCTTGTTGGCGCGCCGAGCTCTTCAGCGCTTTCTCCATATCAGCTCCCGCCTCGCGACAAGCGCCTCTCGACTCCAACTTGCCTTGGCGGGCGCGGTAGAGCGACAGCAGCTTCTTCAAGAAGCTGCTCTTCTTCGACTCGCCACCATCGCTGCTTGCGCGCACAACCAGTGATAGCCCGGCGGAGGCGAGCAGCTCCTCGTTGAAGGTCTCTCCCTCGACCGGCGCCTTGGAGCTCGACACCCATGGAAGCTTGATGAAGACACCGTCGCCGGCCTTCAGATAGGCGCCGGGCTGGGGCTCTTCGGAGCTCGGTGCTGCATCGGTGGCGGAGGGATCGGCGGTCGGCGTAGCGCCTGGCGCTCCTGCGGCCTCAGGGCCGTCAGTACGATCACCAGACCCCTCCCCAGCCTCTGCGCCAGCAGCCTTGGCAGCCTCCTCGCCGGCAGACCCATCAGCACCGGCCTCCTCCTCCATGTTGGCGGCGTCGTCATTGTTGCCGCGAGCGCCCTCCTCACTGCAACCTCGGTCTCCATCGGCTCTCCGGCAGATGGATCTGATGATCAGAAAAAGAAAAGAACAAGTCAAGCAAATGTTCGAAAAGAAGAACAGAAGAGAAAAGACCCAAGGGAAATTTTCAGTCAAGAAGATTACCTGCAATGGGATCTATAGCCGCGGTCTCCACCACCGGAGGGTCGTCCGCGCTGCCCCTTGTCGGAGAAGCTCCCCTTGTCGGAGAGGCCTCCCTTGCCGGAGAGCGCTCCCTTGGCGGAGAGTTCTCCCTCGGCGGCGTAGTTGAAGCAGACAGAACTTCAGGAGTGACCTCCGGGGCCCCCTGATGAGGCTGCTCTGCTCCTGCACAATTCAACAAGTCAGGTATCAGCATAGAAGAAACACCCATGCACGCCCTACAGTAACAGGTGGATCAAATACTTACCCTGGGGGTTGTGCTGGGGGCTGCTCAGAGGAAAGGTTGCCGGGTCCGGCAAGGAAGTCTCAGGCGCTCCTCCTGCTGCCACGGGGGGATCGTCTTCGATGACCACCACCGGCGTCTTGGCTCTCTTCGATGCCCTCTGAGCCAGCGTCCTGAAGAAGGAAAAAGGTTCAGAATGAAGCAAGTTAGATACAAGACGAAGCAGCAAATTGAAGAATTACAAGTACAGCGACAAGATCTTACTCTTCTTCCTCTTCCTCGGAGCTGAGAGCGAAGAAGTCGAATTCCGCTCCACCTCCGGTGCGACGAGCTGGAAGGGTGGGCTCCCTTGGACGCTTGGTGGGTGCGGAAGCCGTGGTCCCAGAAGGCCCCGCTCCGGTTGCTGTGGCAGCGTGAGGCGCTCCCGCGGCAACAGAGTTTGTCGCGGTGGGGCGGCGCATGGGCGAGACGGCTGTTGGCCTGTCTGCCGCCCGCCACTTCCCCGGTCTTGCGAGGCTTCTTGGCGGGGCGCTGGCTCCTCCCGCTGCAAGTCATCTGAAGGTGGAGGGGAGGCGCCCCCGGCAGGCTCGTTCGGCTCAGCGTCGGGCTCGGCCTGCTCCTCCTCGCCGACAAGCTCTTCGCGGTCGGCAAGGCTTGCCGCCTCAGCTGCCTCCGCCTCCTCGACGGTGAACCCAAACACGCCGGCGGCAGCAGCTTCTGCCGCCTCCTCCAACCTTGTGGCGATGCGCGCCATCTCTTGCTCGGTGGTGTCGCGGGTGAGCCACTTCTGCTCGTCGGCACGGATCGACACTTCTTCTAAGTTGTCGAAGAACTGCTGCACGACGTCGTCGGCGGGCTCCTGCCAAGTTGGAACGATTCCATGGGAATCGCACAACGGCATCATCGCGCGGATGCGGTCAAGCGACGAGTTGTTGCACAAGGGCACGACTCCCCTCGGCAACATGAACCACTCTGGGTGATCTCTGCTCCAGGTTGGACAACTTCCGCAGCATGGCATCCAGCTCCAAGACAAGAAAGTTCCAGCTTGAGGCCCGGACGCAGCCTCATGATGTCCGCCGCGTTTTGGAATTCCCAAGCAGGCCTCCTCCTCTCCTGCAAGGGCGCAATGCGGCGGCGAAGGAAGTCCGTGCCAACAGCTCCTACGGTAAGCCCTGCTTGCCGGAGGCGCAAGATCCAGGTCACGGCAATCTTCAACTTGTCGTCCTCCGGCGCCAAGTTGCTCGAACTATTGCCGCGCACTATGGGAGTTTGGCGCAGGGCAGTAAAAGGCTGTGGCTCCTCCTCTATAATCCAACACCAGTCGGCTCTCCACTCCTCCCATTTGCTGCGCAGCTCTCCGTCAAGATATGCTTCCTTCTTGCCAACTCGAGACCCATGCAATCCCTCCGACAGCGGCTCTCCTCTCTCAACACGGGCATGAAGTAATGGCGGAAAAGTGCTACATTTGGGTGGACCCGACAAAGTTCTCGCAGAGGTGTGCGAAACCGACATGGTGAGGACGGCGTTGGGGTGAAATCAAGGAGGCGGAGGCCATACGTGTTCATGACGTCGCAAAAGAATTCAGAAAAGGGCGGGCAGAGCCCGCAATGGAAGAAAAGCGCGAAGAAAGGGTACCCGACGGAAACCTTCTCAGATGTGGCGGCGGAGATCACCCTCGTGCGTGGGTGCGCCCGCATCTCCGTCGACCAGAAGAGGTAGTACAGCTCGCAGCTCCTTCGCGTCGGCAGAGGGTCAAGAGGCCGCTCCTTCCATGCAGCCGCGAGCAGCAAGGCCTCGCCGATTTCACCCCTTTGCCCTTGTCGGCTTTTGGAGCCATGGCGGAGGTGGTGGAGGAACCGACGGCGTTGGTGGCACCGTGGCAATGGGGAGGGGCGGAGCGCCGCTCTTTGGGCTCGAGAAGAAGGGAGGTGCGGCGGTGGTTTTGATGTGACAGCAATGGCAAGTGGACGTCCTGCCCCTGTTTCCCTTGCTTATAAGGGGGGAGAGGGGGCAGGCGTTCCGATTTTCCCATTAAAGAAAGCCCCCACGATTTCTCCCATGACGCCACGTCCGGTACGTGTCGTTCGTGGGGGACGTGGTGGGTCCAAGGCGAATAACTGCGCAAACTAGGCGCGTGCCGTGCCTTTGCTTTTGGGCTGGCGAACAGAGCTCGGCGCCGTGTGTGGCCCAGGCCCGGGGGCTCCTGTCGGTGTACTAGAGTAGGGGTACTCTAGTTTCCCCAACTCGTGCATGGGCAGTTGCAGCACTCCGTGGCAGGGCTGGCCTGGTGACCGCCAAGGTCCTCCGCGGCTCCTTTGGAGCCATTCAAGAACAAAGTACTCAAGGCCCCGGCAAGAGGAGCTTGCCGGGAAGGCCACTCAAGGCACGAAGGAAACAAGGCCCGGCAAGAGGAGCTTGCGGAAAGGCTTGGTGAGCGACAAGCCCAAGCCGACAGGATTCAGCCGCGGCAAGGTACTTGCCGCGGCAAGCAACCTCTCTTCATCTCCGCTCCAGCTCATCCGCCAACGTGTCGCCGTGGGGCTACTCTAGGCACGCGTGTCAAAGGGCTGTGCAGCCAGCGGGGAGCAGCGATAAGCGGCGCTGACAAGCCACCATCATGGCAAACGGAGGCGCACTTGACGGTCCCTATTGCGCTGTTCAGGCGACAGGGATGGACATTTATTACTCTTGTCCCTTGCCGTCGAGTTAGGTATAGATCATCAGACTTTGTATAAAGCGGTGTACCAACCACTGTTTTTCCTATTTTACCCTTATCTACTTGCCACCTGTGGTGACCCCTTGAGCCTATAAAAGGAGGCCCATGTGCAACGTAGAGAGGGTTCGGCTCCGGTTCGGTTCATTCGACTCATTCGAGACCACACTCACTCAGGCTAGGTTTTGTAGCTCCCATTGCTCCCTAGTCAGAATACAATCAACCAAGCAGCAGTAGGAGTATTATCTCTCCGGAGAGCTCCGAAGCTGGGTAAATCTGCTCGTGTGCATCGCTTCGATCCGCTCTTTGTGCAATCTCCGCCACCCTCCGAACCACAAGGGACCCGGTCCCATAGGTGTTCGTGGGTCACGATCAGCTTCCCCGACAATTATATAGGCATATAATATATCAAAATTTTCAGAAAAAGATTTCCTACAACCTGAACATTATTCTAGCTCCGAATAAAATACTCAAAAATTCAAATAAAGCAAAGAGTGCTACTGTTGCAATAAAATCCAATAAAAATCATTTTAAAAATACCAAAATGATTTCAATTTTATTTTTCTCCAATTTTCTGATGTAGGGAATCACTTTACCCTAATTTCCATATATTTTATTTTTGGAGAAGAATAATTTCAAAAGTATTTTAAATTTGATCCTTTAAACTTCCAACTCATATTTCATATGTTTTGAAGATGTCATTTTATCTTCTCTCATGGAAATCATTGAGTTGCTTAATGTTTCTGAATTTGAAAAAATTTCAAATGAAATTCAAATATTTTCAACAACCCTTTTCATTTAAATAAATGGAAGAATTCATGTCATCTTCACTCTGGGGTTTTATGATGAAATAAATTTGAATTCATGGAGATCAGAAATGCAAAAATGAAAGTTTGGGAAAGTCCTTTTATTCCCTCTCATTTAACTTACAAAAGTTTCAAATTTCACTCACTTTCAGTCAGTCAATCACACAACTATCAAACAAACAAACAAAACTATCTATTTATTATAACATTCCAAAATTTAGAATTTTGGGATGTTACAAACCTACCACCCTTAAAATGAATCTCGTCCTCGAGATTCAGGGAGGCTAGAAAGAAATAGGTTAGGGTCGAGGTCTTCTCAAAATCCATCGATCATCACAGGGGGTCTGGGGTGCTACTACCCTTAGAAACATCGTTAAGGTTCCATCAAAACTCATATACTCCATCCTTATTCTTGACAGTGTCGGTCTTCTCAGATCCTCGAGAAAATTCCTTCTCTGAGCTCTTCCGGTAGTGGCATAACCTTTACCGCAATTTCTTCTGTCCTTTCACCTTGGTAAGGTTCTTCTGTGAGTGGGTCTTCTTAGCTGACGGGTCTGGCACCAATACTAAACAACTATCGATATCTCATGGTGGTCAACAATTTATGGTTTCTCCTGCAGGAAGTGGGTCTGGTTGATCCTCACCGTATAACCTACGGTTGGCAAAATCTGCCTTGTACCAGGGAAAATTGCTATTCCATTCTAAGGTCCAAACAAGGTTTAATACCATCGTCTCTCTACTATAGGTAAGTCACTCAGATTTACCATCTCGTATAGCAAGGCGAATAATAAGAGTAAGTCGGTATGGTGATCAACCCATCCCGCACCGAAATCATTACCTTGTACATGGTTTAGCGAATCTCGCATTCTAACACTCGGTCATCCTCACAAGCATTGCAGAATTTCTCTTGTCGGCGAACCAAGTTCGGAAAAATCCATTGATTCTGCAAGCCAAACAAACATCTATCGTTTACTCACAACTCTCAAGTTTTGCGTTACTCCTATAAGATCGTTTGTTGATATACGTAACTTCTTCCAGGGTTTTTCCTTCAGCAAGAGTGTGCTTTCTTCTTGGCAGGTCCTGGGGCCTGTGGGTTATGGCCCATCCCATCACTTGTAAACCTTGAACTCATCATCGGGGCAACTGCTCGTTATTCCAACATCCAGCTTCCTAGCATTCTTAAATCCATCCAATTGTACTATCTCCCTTCCTTCTATTGGTGCCAAACTAAAATGTGATTACTAAAACTCATCAAGGAGTTACAATTGCTCCATATTATCAACATTGTACCTGCTTTATATCCAATAGTACTTCATCCCTTTATACTCTTAGGGTATGCCACATATCCAGATAAAACTCGTACTTATTTTGTCCGAAGTCCACTTCGTGGAATATCATTATCCTTTCCAGGGGTCAAGGGTGTTCGCAAACGAAAACATCACGTGTACCCTCGATGCCGGGGGTGATGCACCGCAGCTCACGTCGAAGGAGTCTCACTGGAAGCGCGATTCGCAAGACAACCGGAGAGAACTTTTGAGGACCCAAAACCCCACACTCCCGGGAGGGACCCCCTCGGGGAGTGTGGCGGCTATGGGCTGCCCTAGGTCGGTCCAACCGCCCCTAGAGCCTCGGGATTCGCAGCTCTCCAACACGAAGAACGAGGAAGCAAAAACGGGGGAGAGACAAAACGTAGAGGAAAAAGTAGTAGATGTGTTTTTTGCGATTGTGTGTTGTTCAATCGGCCGTCACCTCTCATCTATTTATGAGGCGGCTGGAATTTCCGTATAAGAAAAGGACTAAAAATTCCGTCCAAAACATCAAAAATCCTAACATAACTCGGATATGAATCTTTGGCAATTTCTGGATCAATCTCGGTCTCACCGATTGGTTTGCTTCGGTCCCACCGAGTGAACGTGGCCAACTCTCTGTAACCTTCTGTAATTTCCGGATCAATCTCGATCTCACCGATTGGTTTGCTTCGGTCCTACCGAGTCAACATTGCCAACTTTCTGGTAAATTTTCGGACAAACTCGGTCTCACCGATCAAATCAACTCGGTCGGTCCGAAATGACTCTGCAGCTTTTGTTTCTGACCTTGTTTTGCCTCCACAAATTGCATACGACCTTGGATTAAGACGATATTTATATCAAAATCGATCGTTTCGACGAGAAGACAATTCATGTAGATCATATTTCCGTACGAGGCAGTCCTGGTGGCGTAATCAACCGAATAGTGTTCTGAATACAAAATCTTGGTATTTCGAATACAACTTCAGCCTTCGAGATAAGATCGGATGGCGATGGCCTAAACTTCAAAGATGTTTATATCGACAATACGAAACTTTTTTATCTAGATCACTTCTCCATTTGAAGCCATATTATTTAAATTCTTGACCGTGCCAAAATCTGGTGTCAACACATGCCCCCTGTTTTTCGGCAAAACTTGCGTGCCGAAAAATAATTTGCAATGTATTTGTTCTAAGGACGATGTCAACACTCCATCGGGCATTTATTTTTCTAAGGACAATACTTATGTATCGGCCATTTTTATGCTAAGGGCGATAGTTATCTATCGGCCATTGCCTATCTAGGCTTCTTGCCACACACTTAGGTGATATTTCTTTAAATATTTGCCATTGAGAGCTCGAGGTAATAATGTGCCTTGTACAAATTCCACCAAATATGAGTTTCCGGGAACCACTCTTGTAATCCTAAAAGGACCTTCCCAACTCGGAGACCATTTCCCGAATTTTTTTCTCTTGAACTAATCAGCAGAATCACTTTCCAGACAAGATCACCAACTTGAAAATTCTTCAACTTAACTTTCTTATTGTAAGCTCTTGCAACCGTCAACTTGTCTCTCTCTGTGGACTTCGAAGCGGCCAAACAATTGTCGGCAACCTCATCAATATTGTCCATCATCAAGTTATAAAAGTCCACTGCCGATAAATCATTTTGTTTGGCTATTCTCAAAGCATTCAAATTTACTTCCACTAGTAAAACAGCCTCTTGACCATATACTAGCTCAAATGGAGTCACCTTCGTAGCACCATGCCTTGAAATTCTATGTGCCCACAAAGCTTCAGATAACAACTCATGCCATCTCCTTGGATTATCCTTAATCTTCTTCTTGATGAGTTTGATTAGAATTTTATTGCTAGACTCAGCTTGTCCATTGGCTTGGGCATAATATGGAGAGGAATTGAGCAACTTTATGTTATGAGATTCGGCAAATTCTCTGACTTGGTGTGACATGAAAGATGAGCCTTGATCTATAGTCAATGTTTGAGGAATGCCGAATATATGAATAATGTGCTCGGTTATGAATTTAATTACCTCCTTTCGTGTCATTTTCTTGAGAGGTATTGCTTCAGACCATTTAGTGAAATAATCGGTTGCTACCAATACGAACCGATGCCCCTTTTAGGAAGACGGATGAATTTGTCCAATAAATTCTAAACCCCATCCTCTGAAAGGCCACAACTTGATAATGGGATGTAACATAGCAGTAGGAGCCAACTGAATATCACCAAACTTTTGACAAGCTTCACATCCTTTATAATATTTGAAGCAATCATTAATCATAGTCGGCCAATAAAACCCAGCACATCGTAGTAACCATTTCATCTTGGGAGCCGGCTGATGAGTGCCACAAATACCTTAATGGACCTCTCCCATAGCAATTCTCGCTTGGTCCTCGTCCAAGCACTTTAAAAGAACATCATCAACCATTCGGCGATAGAGACCATCATATCTCATTGTATATTTGAAAGCCATACGCCGAACAGCCCTGTCCACCCTTCTACTAGGACCACACAAATAATCAATGATGGGTTTCCTCCAGTCTTGATTTTCTCCTGCATTGAATATTTCATTAGCGGCCGAAACAGTGGGCTCCGGTTTGGCCTCCCCTATGTTGGCAAGACTAGACATCAGCTTTTCAGAAATATGAAACATGCCATGATCAACGTGATAGCCGGATGCTTGTTGTGCCAACTCATTTGCTTTCCAATTGTCATGTCTAGATATATGAGCAATGCTAAAATAATCCAAAGTAGAAATTATATCTAGACATTTATCAAGATAGACATTAAGTGATTCGTCAAAACATTGAAAGACTTTCGATATTTGCTGCACTACTAATAA
Source organism: Aegilops longissima (assembly GCA_021605205.1). Classification (NCBI taxonomy): domain Eukaryota; kingdom Viridiplantae; phylum Streptophyta; class Magnoliopsida; order Poales; family Poaceae; genus Aegilops; species Aegilops longissima. The sequence goes on along the minus strand of CM038679.1, from coordinate 95,804,933 downwards.
CGAATCACCATAAGCCTCAATATATGTAACACCTATAACAAGTAACATCTCCAGGCCGAATAATAATGCTTCATATTCAGCTTGATTATTTGTGTAAAAATATTCTAAGCGGCGTGAGGCTTCAAAAACAGCACCATGAGGAGATATATAAACAATACCAACACCTTGGCCATTGCTACAAACTGAACCATCAAAATATAATCTCCATGGTACTAACGAGATAAGGTTTATATCAATATCATGCTTGTCATCAATCCGATGCTGAACAATAAAATTAGCAACGATTTGGCCTTTCATGGATTTTCGAGATTCATAAGCCAAATCATATTCAATTAAAGCATAAGCCCACTTGCCAGTTCTACCACTAAGAATTGGCCTATGCAACATGCACTTGATGACATCGGTTTGACAAGCTATAATGCAAGTACTAGGCACAAGATAATGTCCCAATTTTGTACAAGCATAATATAAGCATAAACATAATTTCTCAATAAATGTATACCTTGTCTCGGCGTCCAATAAGCGTCGGCTCAAATAAGTAATAGCATGCTCCTTTCCTTCGGTCTCTTGAGTCAAAACAGCACCAATAACACCTTCCTCCGCCGCAATATAAAGCTTAAAGGGCTCTCTATGTTTGGGAGCTTTCAACACCGGAGGAGTGCACAATTAGCTTTTTATCATATAAAATGCTTCTTCTTGTTTTGCCCCCAAGTAAAATTGGCATCGTCCTTTAACCGAAGGATGGGAGTAAATGCATCAACCTTCCCTGACAAGTTGGCTATGATTCTCCTCAAATAATTGACTTCGCCAAGGAATTTTTGCATATCTCTCTTGCATGTTGGAGCCTCCACCTTCTGTATAGCTTCTACTCCCTCCGTCCCACAATGTAAGACAGTTTTGCAAGCTAGTTTAGCTTGCAAAAACATCTTATATTATGGGACAGAGGGAGTATCTTTTTGGGATCAATCTCTATGCCATCTTGATGAATAATGAAACCCAAAAACTTTCCAGCCGATACCCCAAAAGCACACTTCAAAGGATTCATCTTTAGTCAATATTTTTTCATTCTATCAAAAGCTAAGCGCAAATCGGCTAGATAGGATTCAAAAGCGTCCGATTTGACGACAATATCATCAATATAAACCTCAAGTATAACACCAAGTAAATCATGAAAAATTAAATTCATAGCTCTTTGATACGTGGCACCGGCATTTTTTAATCCAAAGGTCATCACTGTCCACTCAAATAAACTAAGGAAACCGAGACACCGAAAAGCCATTTCCGACATGTCCTCTTCGGCCATAAAAATCTGGTTATACCCCGCATTACCATCAAGAAAGCTAATGACCTTATGTCCAGAAGCATCATTAATAAGCATATCGGCTATTGGCATAGGATACTCATCTTTAGGTGTAGCTCTATTCAAATCTCTGAAATCAATGCACACCCTCAACTTGCCGGAGCCTTTCCTCTCTACTGGTACAATGTTAGAATCCACTCGGCATACCTGCAAGGTCTAATAAAATTAGCTTTAAGCAAACGTCCGATCTCTTCCTTGATCCGGTCATATGTTTTTGGATTAAACTTTCTGGCCGATTGCTTGTATGGTCTAAAACCGGCCTTTATAGGTAAACGATGCTCCACGAGCTCTCGGATTAAACCTGGCATCTCATGATATTCCCATGCAAAGCAACAAACATATTCTTTCAATAGCTCGATCAACTTAGCTTTATGATCGGCTCTTCAATTTCTGTTTACAAATGTCGGCCTAGGAATTGAACCATCTCCTATATCTATCTCTTCTAATGGATCTGCCAATGTAAAACCTTGTCCTAATTTATCCATATCATCTAACTCTTCTATGGACTCATACATATCGTTCTTGTTGGACCGATATTCTACAAGACGCTTTTGTAACCACTCTGAGTTAGGATCCATTTAAATACATCATACCTTGGAGCCGATTATCGCCAACCGGCTTTAAAGAAACAGGCACGAAACCACTTTTTGTGGCGCTAAGAAAATCAAATTCTGACAAGTCGCGCCCCGTCAAGCAAGTAGCATTGGGATGTTGCCAATCCACCGATGCATCGGCCAAAGCAACACAAGCCGAATTATCCGCATGAATGAATTCTACTTCATCATCAACACATTGAATTAAAAACTGGTGCATAGTAGATGGCACACATTGGTTTGCATGAACCCAATCGCGGCCTAATATCACATTGTAGTTACCTTGCACCTCAGCGACAAAGATTACGGTAGCCAAAGTTTTGCTTCCCACCGTAAGCACCACATACATTACACCTTTGGCTTCAGTTTTCTCTTTGCCTTCAAATCCATTAAGCACCATGTTGGTCTTTATTAACTCTTCATCACGCAGCCCCAATTTTTTGAAGACCGAATATGGCATAAGAGTCACCACAGCACCACCATCGACAAGCATTCTAGCAACCAGCGATCCATTAATATGACCTTTAACGAACAATGGCTTCAAGTGTGTCACCGGTTCTTTTGGCTTCTCGAATATAGCATTTTTAGGACCAAAATCTAGCTGAGCTACTTCCCCTTCTTCATCTATAGCATGAAATTCTGCGGGTAAGTAATACACCATATTAATATCCATACCTTCATGAACCGGTGTAGACTCATAATCAAGCATTTCATCTCCTTCCGCAAACATGTCCACTGACTCCGAAATATCTCCAAGGGAAGAGGAAGTAGTAGGCAAAGTGAACGATGTAATAGTAGCCGCATCATCCTCCGTTGGTGGTGTAGGTGTTGCTATGATCAATGCAGAAGCTGCTATGTTTTCCTTTTGCTTTGGCCTCCACACTTGTTTTGGGGTTACCATGGGACGGCTTTCATTGAATAATTTATCCCTTAGCTTTTCTGCTTCTTGTTCCTCCTTCTCATGACTCCTCATGCGCTGCAATCTCCTTTTTTGCGCCTTGGTCAGACCGGAAGGACACCACTTAGGCTGAGTATATTTTGGATCCCTCGACCTGGCCTTGCTTGTGCTAGCTTCATGATCAATAGCCATGGGGCCTTGCTGGACCGCAGCCACATATTTATTAGAATCAGCCGGATTATCAGCAATAATCGGCTCTTTGATTATTAATTCTTTAGTGCCTATCATAATAGTTTCACCACTAGTACTCTTCTCCTTTTGCTTGCTAGGCTCTGAAATTTCAGCACTTGGTGATTTGGCACGCCACACTTGCCTGCTGACCCTTTTTTGATTATCTTGCATTGGCCGATTGACACCATTGTTCAAACAGCCTCGTGTGGGATAAGAAAGCCTCTCATGAACGGGCCTCCTTGGTGCTGCCCAACCCGGATGAAAAGCATAAGGGGCCATTGGGGGCTGCCCCCATCCTCCATTGAAGTCTCCCATGTAGTATGGCACATAGGGGGGTGGCGCCATCCATGGTCCTGGTGCCCATGACCCATATGGCCTTGCATGATGTTGAAATTCTTCCCGAGGAGGTGACCTTGAGCGCTTCAAATTTTATGACCTGTAGCTAGAACCGGCCGCTTGATTGGCATACTTGGACAACAACATATCAAAAGTTGGCTTGATTTTCTTGCGATGTACTTTAGCTTCATTTGTCTTCCACTTACCAACCTCTGGACTCTTGGGCTTAACAAATTTAACTCGAGTTTCTTGTTGCACCTGTGCTTGCCCCCCGAGTGTAGGATTCTTGATGGTGATTTTGATCACTTCCTTGCCATCAGGTTGCTTATCAAGCACAACTTGTCTCCCCAAGACCTTGTCGCCCTCCTTGTCTTTCCTGGGCTCACCAATAATGACATTAGCTTTATTAGCAGATTCGGCCACCTCCGTCCGAATGAGTAGCTTCTTCCCCTCTAACTCCATGGTATTCATTGGAAAGGGCTATTTATAAATTTGCATCTCAGAAAAGTTCAATCGTCCGTCATTAATGGCCGATTGTATCTGCCGTTGAAAAACATTGCAATTGTTAGTAGCATGAGAAAAAGAATTACGATACTTGCAATAAGCGCGCCGTTTCATCTCTTCAAACGGCGGTAAAGTATGAGATATTCTAATAATCTTAGCCTGCAACAAAGCATCAAATATTTATCACACTTAGCAATGTTAAAAGTAAACTTCATCTCTTCATCACGATTCTTATGAATCGGTTTCAGATCATTGCAAGTAAAGGGTTTAGCCTTGGATGGCCAAACAAATTCAGTAGCATACATATCACCCTCATTGTCCGATTGATCATATTCAACCATATTCATCTTCGGACAATCAGCTTTATATCTATGCACTTCTTTGAGATATTTGCTTCGGCTTTCCTGAGCCAAAGCCCTCTGTAAGACTTGGTTGATATTTAAGAACTCGTAGCCTTCTAGCTTTTCTCTAATGGGAGTTTTCAAACCACTCAGCACTAGGTCCGCCAAGTCCCTCTCGGTTATCACCAAACTAAAACACCGATTTTTTGTTTCTCTGAATCTCTTGACGTAATCGGAGACCGATTCATCATGCTTCTGTTTAACCGATGTTAGTGAGCCTGCTTCACCTAATTGTGCCAAGTATTAACTAACATGCTCCCATGTGGTTTTTGTGCCCTCTCCGTTGAACTTAACAAAATCTGGAATCTTATATCCCGAAGGGCACTGGATGGCATCAAAGTACTCGGGGTACGGCTTTTGGTAAATCCGATTCCGAGGTAATTCAACTCCAAAATTCTCTCGAAGCATCTTAGCCATATCCTCTCTAAGATTAGCTAGACCATCATCCATAGTGGACGATGCAGCATGCGGCAGTGGCATAGGAGGAGTAGGGTTACTGGCTGTAGGTAGGAATTGTGGCATGTATGTCGACCCATAATTTGGTAGTGGTCGAGTGGTTGTAGCTGTGGGTAGGGTTTGGTTTGGCGTTGCCACCGAACCTAGCATGCTCATAATAGGATTAATGGGTGCAGCCACAATCTGATTTGTTTGAGTAGGATAATAAGTCATCGGCATGGGAGGCACCGATGAGATAGGTAAAGCTAGATTAGGATTTTGCACACTAATAGCTACACCATCATTACCACTAGATGATTGAGATATATTTTTCTGAGCATTAGTATTTTCTATAAAGTTTGATAGACCAGATTGTTCCCATCAGCAATACGACTTTCAATCTCAGCCCACTGCTCAGGAGAAAACATAGTACTCACAGAGGGTTTAACCTGCTCGGCTTGAAGAGGAGGGAACTTGATTTCTTCAATCGGAGTGATGTTGCCTTGGCGATCCTTCTTGAACTTTGCAAGGAACTCCTGCAAGTCCTTCTCCTCGCACGCCTTCTTGTACTCCTCATAGACATGGCGATGATCGGCCGATATCTCATCAAGACTGGGCTTGATGATGTTATCGGCGTCTATCTCAGATGGCTTGGGAAGATCGGACATGGTGGATGATGACGATTGATCTTCAGTCCCCAGCGGAGTCGCCAAAAAGTGTGTTCGCACACAAACACGTCACGTGTACCCTCGACGCTGGGGGTGATGCACCACAGCTCACGTTGAAGGAATCTCACCGGAAGCGCGATTGCAAGACAACCGGAGAGAACTTTTGAGGACCCGAAACCCCACACTCCCGGGAGGGACCCCCGTCGGGGAGTGTGGCGGCTATGGGCTGCCCTAGGTCGGTCCAACCTCCCCTAGAGCCTCGGGATTCGCAGCTCTCCAACACGAAGAACGACGAAGAACGAGGAAGCAAAAACGGGGGAGAGACAAAACATAGAGGAAAAAGTAGTAGATGTGTTTTTTTGCGATTGTGTGTTGTTCAATCGGCCGTCACCTCTCATCTATTTATGAGGCGGCTGGACTTTCCGTACAAGAAAAGGACTAAAAATTCCGTCCAAAACATCAAAAACCCTAACCTAACTCGGATAGGAATCTTTGGCAATTTTCAGATCAATCTCGGTCTCACCGATTGGTTTGCTTCGGTCCCACCGAGTGAACGTGGCCAACTCTCTATAACCTTATGTAATTTCCGGATCAATCTCGGTCTCACCGATTGGTTTGGTTTGTTCCTACCGAGTCAACATTGCCAACTTTCTGGTAAATTTTCGGACAAACTCGGTCTCACCGATCAAATCAACTCGGTCGGTCCGAAATGACTCTGCAACTTCTGTTTCTGACCTTGTTTTGCCTCCACAGGTTGCATACGACCTTGGATTAAGACGATATTTATATCAAAATCGATGTTTCGACGAGACGAAGCCATATTATTTAAATTCTTGACCGTGCCAAAATCTGGTGTCAACAAAGGGTCTTCACAGGGTACTACCACCCTTGAAATGCACCAATTCATCCATAGACCATATTTCTCATATCCTCAAAAATGGTCAAAGTCTTCCTTCATAGAGTCACTGCTCATAAAATCCAAATCTTTACCAACGATGCTAACTTTATTGTTTCTCAAATTATTACCATCTCCTGCATTTCCATTACATGCCTCAGCTCAACCCTTCAATATAAAAGAATTGTTCCCACTAGTACTATTATATTTCAGTTGTTGCAAACTCAACTATTTAGCACAAGCCTCCTTCTCTCTGGGACAATCCCTGGCAAAGTGCCCTGCTTCATTACAACGAAAACATCCTACTTCTGACAAGTCTCGAGGTTTCCTTGTGATTACATAGCCTCCTTGAGTCCTCGGCTTTTTTTTGGGAAAGCGCTGAAGTAGTGCCCTGACTCCTTGCAACAGAAACAGGTGATATGACTCAGGTCCTTCCTGGAATCCAATCTACTTCTCTTCCTGGACTTTTCTGTTGCAATCAATGCTTCTATTTCTTGTGGGTCATACTCTACTTCCTCTGTCGGGAATTCTACTAGATCCCCATTCATACAATTCTGGTAGATGTGTCCTTCTCCACATGAATAGCATGACTTAGTGCATGGTTTCACTGGGTCTTCTTCGAGTGTGTCCTTCACCTCTTCCTTCATCACAGTTTCTTATAAAATTTCCATGAGGGCTCCTTTCATTGCTTCTTTCTTCTGCTGGATTGTTCTTTGTACCATGGGGTAAATGTGACACTGAGCAGGGTAGTGGGTAGTTCCTTCACATATGAAACAAGTAATCTGCCTAGTTGGGCATTCTTCAGCTGGGTGACTTCCTTCACAATTAGGGCATTCATCCTTGTGTCCTTTATGGTTGTCTCCTATTTCTCCACAGAGCTTGCATGCTCAAGATTTCTTCATATCATTTCCATAAGGCTTGAAATTAGGGGACAGAAGACGAGACTATAGCAAAGTCAACTTAAATTCCTTCCAAGTGGTTATCCATTGATGTTTTCGTACATCCTCCACCTAGTAGCAGCACCTCTTTCAAAGCACTGAACAACATGTTGGGTCATATCCTTTCCGACTATAGGGTTATTCTCCATGTGATCTTCCATGTTCTGAATCCATCGGACCGTATCCAATTGTGTCATCGATTCAGAAAATATGTGTTCATCTCCATTCATCCTCTATTGGTTCCAAGGTTTTTTTGGGTGGGATAAGAGAGATGGAGAGGGATGCACACAATACAAACAAAAGTTTTGAAAAGGCAGATTTTATTTGTGGTTGTAAAAAAACATCAAACAAGTGACAGCTCACAAACGTCACATCTAATGCAGGTATATAACAGGGGTTTGGTCTTCTAAAGGTCAATAAAGCTTCAAAGTCACCAAACTCTTCAAGTCTTGTTCATGCCTCCAATGACTTCTTCCGCTCATGCTTGTCTTTCTCAAGTTCTTTAGTCAGATCATCTCTATTGACGCGAAGTCTCTCGTGGAGTCCTTCAATATTTCTGGAGTTGTGTTCCAAACTTATGGGTTTTCTATATCCTTGGCATGAACCATGGTCCTACTGTCCTTCAGTTCCTGATGAATCTCCGGTATCTCGAGTTTTTGCTCCTCCAGCTTGGCTACTTTTAGCTTCTGGGTCCTAAGTCCTTCATGAAATACTTCCTTGTCAAATACAGCTTCCTGCAGGTCCATCTTAACTTATGTTCCTGATCCTGGTGATACACCAGCTAAGGTTAAAACTTCATCTCTTGCTGGTAGGTGCTCCATCAGCCTTCTACCATCCAATCCTTCTGAAGAAATGCATGATTAACTCAGCACGGTGACAATAGCATAAGCGGGCGATAACATCATGGATAGCCGTGTTTCTGCTCTTGTCAATTCCATGAGCTATTGTCGGATTTCGGGTTCCGGCAGACCCTTGAGGTTTGAACACTGGGGTGCGCACGGAGATCCAGCCCTCCATCGTCTCGCACCTCGCCGAATTGCTGGGACCTAAACTACTAAACGGAACAGCACAAGAGACACGAGATTTATACTGGTTCGGGCCACCATTGTGGTGTAATACCCTACTCCAGTGTGTGGTGTGGTGGATTGCCTCTTGGGCTGATGAGGAACAATACAAGGAAGAACAGCCTCGCGAGGGTCTGTTCTTGGCAGGTGCGATGAACTGCTAGGTGGTGTTCAGTTGCTCTAGCTACTGGTTTCTTGATGAGGATTCAGATCTCTCGATCTCTAGATCTCTAGCTACTAGCTGCCTCTATCCTGTGGGTGGCTGGTCCTATTTATAGGCAAAGGCCCTGGGCCTCTTCCCAAATATTGAGCGGGAAGGGCGCCAACAATTGGCCATTTTGAAGGGGAACAGCGGGTACACTTATCCTGACTAAAGTTGGTCCTCGCCTGCCAAAGGCTCTGGTGATGACGCCTGCTTGGGCTCCACGATGACTCCCTTCCAGCCGTTAGGGCTGGTCTTGGTCTCGTTGCACCGAAACGGATGCCTTAGCTTCATGCTCTCGCCTGCGCTTGCTCCCTTTGCACCAAACACTACAACAGGAACCCCCCTTTAGCAACGCATCGATGCGTTGTCCTATGTCCCTATATGCGTTGCTACGGCCTACACCAACGGATTTATATGCGTTGCCGTTGGTGGCGTTGCTAGGGTCTACGACAACATATATACATGCGTTGGTAAACGGCGTGTAGAAGCGTTGTAAGAGAGCAACGTATAAAGCTAGAGCGCAACAACGCTTCATATGCGTTGTAAGGGTCATTTAAATGACTAGATGCTTTGGTAGGTCGCATGAACAATTCATGGTATTTCCAGAATTAGTAGATCAACGGTGATCGTGCATAGGAGACACAAATACAATCAACAAAAAATTCTCATATATTAAATCGAATATGTTGCATTACAAAGAACATGATCCAAAGTTTACAAGATGTGAAACTATCTAGTACGGAGAAGTAGGCAGTTCTCGACCTTGCATCAACTTATCAACCATCAAAAATGTTGTTTGAAACATTGACCATGAAAATGGCATTCTAATTATCTAAGTAGCATCCCCATTGTCGACCTTGCACAACATCTGAGCCATGCATCATCAGTTTATCTTGCAATCTACAGTAGCAAAAAAGCAAGGAAATGGAATGAGTAACTTACGGTAAAGAAAACAAAGCTAATAGGACACTAAAATGTAAAGGAGGAACACCTTGGAAAGGTAGATGGCCGTGACATCAGCAGCTCTATACACATAATAGGAGAGTACTAGTCTACAACTGACAAATATTTTTATCATTATTTTCTTATGAAGAAACCTGGTACATGTCAGATGAGTTAACATAAACCATAATCAGAACATACTAAGTAAGAAAAAGGTATGTCTCTTGAATGAAATAATTTTCTAACATACCACACATCCTTTGTTTGCTAAGAAAGATCTGCAGTTCTATGGAAAATACAAACAGATGCAAGCTTTCAACAATTCAAAAATACTTCCATAATGCAATTTTTATGTTTTCCAAATTCAAAATTTAAATATAGGAAAATCAGTGTGATGTAATAATTTTCACCTTACCTTTAAGTTAGTTTTCTTATAAACTCTATTTCATTTGTGTGTCTTTGACCTCACAGTGTGTTTTAAGCAACTTAACATCCTGCTAAGAAAATTAAAAATAAAATCTAAATCTAAATTTCCTACTGATTGATAGAATATTTCTCTAACTGACCAATAATATTGCCATTTGTGCACACTTTTCTACAGTGTACTGCTATTTTTGAGAAAAATAAAAATGCTTTCATGTATGCATTCAACGGCACTCACGTGAGTAAATTACTACTGTAGCGTTCACTTCTAGGTACTTCTAGTATGTACTGGAGTAGGAGTACTACCTTGTCTAACATGGCCGGTTCACAAGCTAGCTCCTCAAGTGAAAGTTCTGGAGCAAAGTCAGGCTAGATGCATGGCAGGAGAATGGCCCCGCACAGCGAATCCAGGGAGTATTGATCATCGGATTGCAAGACCTAACGGCACACAAAATGCCACGTTTCCTCATATTTGAACCAATTAATTACGGACGTCCGATGGCAAAGATCGGCTTATATGTCATATTACTCGCACCCAATATAGTAGTATAGTTTTTTAGTGTTCCAGACTATTTTTCTATTAAAAAGATCAAAATGTAGAAGTGGGAAGTGCACATACTCGCAACATCAGTATCGGCACTCTGTACAAGAATAAAAATAATACACTAGCGAAAGGGTCATTACCCTGCTATGAAGTGGAAACACAGAGACTTCAAGACTTGACATTATCTTGTAAACTGATGGCATTCTATTTCTCTCAAAATCCCCGCATCTTCAGTTCTGAATTTACACCACTTAACATAAAAACTGCATAAACCACACATGCTCATTTATTAAATTAACAAAGCTCTATAATTAGGCTAAATCGAGCAACTCAAATATTTACTCTGTAGAGGATATGTCAAAGAACCATAGGAGAATCGTGCAGTGGTCTCCTCTTTCTGCAGAAGCTTCCCCAGCTATATATGTCGTGACCGTTCCCTGAAGATAAATACACTTGTCACTATAAAAAGTTATACTGTAATACAATCAGCCAGGGGAAATAAAATAAGATGGATTATTAATATCACAATACGAATACATACATGTTGAAAACAACAAACCTTTGAGTGCCGCTGAAATTAAGAAGTATGAAATAACAGGAATATTATGGAGTGATGCTTGTGGGGCTTATTAATTTGGTGCGAAGTGTGACAACGTAAAAATAAGGATCCATATAATAAAGACTAATAAGGGGATTTTTTTTACTGTTCTCAAAGTAATCATGATGCCATATATAGATACTAGTGCTTACATGTTCCTCTAGTGTATCTTCCTCTAAGTACAAACTTCATTGAGTGTATCTTCAAGGATCTTGTAAGCAATGCTATTTGATACTTTTTCACGATATTAATATATTCCCTTTGTCGAAAAAAATGGTCAGAGCTAAGATATATCTGAGATAATATGACAATTGATTGAAAAAGTGTGTGATGACAAATTTCACTTTCTAATAATTATAATTACCTAAATGCTAGCAGCAAGAATATCAAAAACATAATGCATCATAACAAACAATGTTTTTGGAAAAAGAGGATGCAAATATTTTTTGAAATTAACACACATAGACACAGTTGCATATATCTAATATCTAAATCAATAATGCTGACTAGCAACAACTTGCACATGGTGAACTAGAATAGGAATAGGGAATTAACAGAGGCAAGCCAAAACTGAATTAAATAATTAACATGCCTAGAAAGGAGTAGCGGATGCTTGGCTTCCGTGATCTACAACACCATGTGGGACAACCTAGTGCAGATGTTGTACTACTGATAGGACAGATGGCCCAGAACCAGAGGATCCAACAAGGAAAATGGATGCGTCACTACGCCAGTGCCTGCGGTGGTGGATCAGGTGAGATTGATGGAGGGGATGAGGTGGTGGCAGAGGAAGAAAAAAAGAGGATTCTAGCACATACGAAGATGTGGTGGCGGAGGCGGCGGGCGACCTCGTAGGTGAACTGGTGTTCCGGTGGCGGCATCCAACTCGGGCTGGCTAGCCCTATCTATGGCGATGTCGCGAACGGCGTACCGGCCGGAGAAGACGCGGCTGTGCCGCTCCGACGCAAACCTGGCCCAGATCTACAACTTTGACAAATCGGTTCTGAAGAGCTCCTCGCCGCCCTGCATCATACCACCATCGGGTAGTTGGACCATGACACCGCCCTTTGTAGTACCCCGGCGACAACGGCCCCGCCAATTTCTTTAGAAGTCATCTGCCCGTGGGTGGAGATGTGGAAGAAAAACTAGCTGCAAATTGTGAAGATAGAGAGGAAGACGAGGAGGAGGTGGATCTGGGGAGGAGGTTAGCTTTTTTTTTCTTTTTTGAGGGAAAGGGGAGGAGGTTAGCTTTTTTTTTCGAGACAGAGGAGGTTAGCTATTCGTGGGCAGGTGGGAGAGGTTGAGCCCGCAGCCCACCAACACATGTTGTCTCACCGTTGCTAGATATGCGTTGCCATATGTATGTTTTTGTTGTAGTGAAAGAGGAAAGGAGGACACTGCGCGGGCTGGCGCCCGACTGGCGCCCTTCGTCGTCATGGCTTGCGTCATGGGCACCTCGCGAGGTACCCTGCCTTGAACTCTCCGCCTCCTCATGAGCCAGCCTGACGAGGCCGTGCCTGAGGAAGCTCCTTGTCGTCCGCCCCGCGAGGCTTGGCCCCTCGCGAGGGTCCTCAGCTTGTGTTGATGAAGATGGGCTGTGCTGGGCCTCCTTCAAGCCACGCCGCAGGCCGCAGGCAGGCAAGTCTGGGACCCCTGTTCCTGTAACGCCGACAGTAGGCCCCGGGCCCACGGCGTGCCCGAACTTGGCCGAGCAGAAAGGCGAAAGGGCAAGTGCGAAGCGTCACGGGCCCTAACAGCCTGCGGCCTTGGGCGACGTGTGGCGGGACGCGTGCGCACTGCTTCCTCGTGAGTTGATAACAGAGCGGCATCTTCCTTGCCTCCTTTACTTTCTCCAGTTGCTGCTCAGATTCCCTTTCTTGCGCCCCTCCTCTCTGCTTCCAAGATCTTCAGATCCACTCCGCCTACGTGCCCTAGCCAGTCATGGCTCCTCGCCAAGCCCCGGCCGGAGCTTGGTACTCTCCTGCTTTGGACCCGCCAAATGTGTCGGGGGCGAGCCTTGCCCTGGTGCGCCGGATGGCGGAGGCGCAGGGCGTCAACGGAACGGAGGCGTTCAAGGCCAGCTCCTCCACCCCTGAGGGTTGGGGGAGTACCTTCTACCCGTTCTTCGTGAGCGCCATCATTGCCGGTCTGGTGCCTCCCTTTTCTGAGTTCTTCTTCTCCGTCCTCCGTCACTACAACATTCAAGCTCTGCACCTCCATCCCAACTCCGTCCTTCTTCTGGCAATCTTCGCCTACTATTGTGAGGCCCATGTTGGGGTGAAACCCTCCGTGGCCTTGCTGCGCCACTACTTCTCCCTCCGAACCTCCCGTGGTTCCGCCTCCGCATGCGCGAGCTTCGTCGCATACGGCACAGCCATCGCCATTTCAAACCCTGGGAAGCGGATTGAGGGCTTCAGGAGCAAGTGGGTCTTGGTGGATGCTGGGCGCATCCACCCACGGCTGATCCTGCCCACGGAGCACCCTGAGAGCTCCGACGACTGGTCCCGAGTGGAGCTTATGGATCCCCGCACGAAGCTGGTGCTGGAGAAGATGGACGCAGATCTGAAGCTGGCCAACGCGGCGGCAGCGAAGCTGACCGGTGTGTCGCTGCTGAGGGAGTTCCTAGAGCATCAACTGGCTCCGCTCACAAGATTGCCTGGCGTGGAGGCCTCACTTGAGCCCCGTGGTCCTGGCCAGCGAGGATCTGGCGACGGTCCTCCAGTCCTTGGTTGGGGGCGACGTGGCGAGACTGGAGGGCGCCCCCGCGCCCTTGTTCCTTTGCGAGGATTGGGAGCAGGTAGTGGGGCCCATGCCTGTCTTCAATGGGGACGGGCCCGTGCCCGTGGAGGCTCCGGAGGACCTGGTGGACGTGTCCTCTTCCGACTCCAGCGAAGAGGTGGAGGAAAGGGAGCCAGGAGAGGGGGTTGATTCGGGGGCGGAGTCAAGGGCTCCCCCCCTTCGACGCAGGTCCCGCACTCTCCGCCTCCCCCAGAGTGACGACGACGAGGATGAGGATGAGCAGGGAGGCATAAGCCTGCCCCTGATCCCGAAGAAGGACCGGACTGGGCTGGTCCCCCGCGGGTCCGCCCCGGCCCCGGGGCGATCCGCAGACGTGCCTCCTGCTCCTGGTCCCCTTGAAGCTGATCCCTGCAGCCAGCTCTCGGGCTTCAAGTATGGGCGGAGGCTGCTCGAGTCCACCAGCGACGACCTGTAAGTGCCTGCTTCCCGTCTTGATTATTGCTCCATCGACGAGATCTGATGTCCATGTCCATCGGCCAGGCTAGCGCCCGCGGCGAAGAAGCTGAAGGGGGCTCCTGAGGCCCCATCCGTGGCGGTGCCTCTGCTCGAAAAAGAAGGTGACCCTGACGCCCAGGCCTCTCCTACCCGGGCGTCCTCGCGAGGCCTGGCTGAGCCCGCTGGGGCGAGCTCAGCCCCCTTGACCCAGGCGACTCCCGAGGTGCCCTTGCTTGGCGCTGCCTCCACTGTTGCCGTGGCGCCGCTGGTCCCGCCTCAGGGCGCAGTGGTCACGCAGCCGTCTTCTCCTCCTACTCCACCGACCGCTGCTCCTCCGAATGCTGTTCTGGATCGCGCTGTTGCCGGACTGGACCACCTGCGGCAGGATCTTCTGGGCGCCGACTCCTGTCTGATGGCTGGGCGTTTGGAGCTGGCTTCTGGCTGGATTCGCTCCGATGCTTCGATTCGGGCGGCGCTAGTCCAAGCCTGGACGGCTTGCGACGAGGAGAAGCAGGCTATCCGTGAGGCGAAGATTGCCAGTGATGCTGCCCTGGGGGAGGCAGCTAGCATCCAAGGTCGCTGTGAGACGCTGGAGAGCGAGCTGAAGGACCTGCAGAACCATCTTGCCGAGGAGGTCCGCCTCCGCCATGAGCAGGAGGAAAGCCTGAAGGCTCGCGAGGCGGCCGTCAAGGGCCGGGAGGCTAGGCTCAAGAAGCGCCGCGACCGCCTAGGCGCGTTGGAGCAGGAGTTGGACGCGAGGAAGGTCGAGCTGGACGACAAGGCGCGGGTTCTTGCAGAAGATCGCGTGGCCTTCACGGATATGGAGGTGAAGGCTCGCTCTTTGCTGAAGACGCTTTACGACAGCGGCCTGGAGAGTCCGCTGGCCGGCGCCGAGGATGGTCCCGCCAAGCTGCTTCCCTTCCTGGTTCGCGCTCTTGAAGATGTCTCCCTTGGCCTTGGCCCCACGGCCGAGGCCGAGGCGCGTGTCTTGTCTTCTGCGGCACTGACGCGGATCCTCACCCACATCTACCTTCGTGATCCCAACGTCGACCTGGACAGCCTGCTGGAGCCAGCAAGCGGCGAGCATGCAGCTGCCGCTGCCGAGGCTGTGAAGGGTCGCGCAGAGGCTCTGTTGGGGAAGTTCCGGGCCTTCAGCACCGAGCCGAAGCGAGGCGCTGCCGGCCCTGCTGCTCCACGAGGCGAGCCCACTCCGCGCTGCTCCACCGCCGACAAGTGACTGCCAGGCTCTGTCCTGCTTTTAATTCCTGCACATGTATCGTGCCTCGGGGAGGCGTTTAAACTTGCATTTTCTATTGCGATAACAGTGTGGACTGTAGTATTTGCTTTTGAATTCCTTGAAATTTGCGCTTCCTACTTGCTTATGTTCTACGCCGGCAGAGCCCGCCTGCCAAGATACCTCAGCCGCTAGCTAGCCCGACCGGAAACCAGGGACGGGACCAAGGAGTGAGGGGCTACGTGACAAGTTAGGCTCTGAGTCGCGATGCTCAGAGTCCCCTTGGCGCCTGAACAGCAAGTAGGGAGGTGAGACAGGCGGATCCACCGTTCTACGTCTGCAGAGCCCGGCCCGCAAGATACCTCAACCGCCGTTAGCCTTTGGAACTAAGGGGTGAGGGGCTACGTGACCAGTTAGGCTCTCGAGTCGCGATGCTCGTGAGTCCCCTTGACGCCAAACGACATTCGCACCTTGGCTCCGCTCGGGAGTGACGTGGCGATTTAACCAGGCCCGGGGCTGGCTGGGTGGCGCGGCGTCAGGTGTGACCCAGCGCAGCCCGTGCCCAGCCCTCGCAAGCGCTCCCCCCGAGGCGTTGCGATGAGGCCGACACCGAGCCTGGCTCCTCGAGGTTGATGCGACCCGAGGCCACCTCATTTGTTTATCACCAGCGCAGAGCATAGCGCTTCGCATGCGTGACGGGCATAGCCGCCTCGGCAGTGTCGCTACCAACAAGGAGCATGGTGCTTCCATCGGTACGTGGGAGGGGGCTCCCGGAGGAGCCCCCAGGCGTGATACAGCCCCACCCCGACACGTGGCTGGCACGGTAGGGCTGGACGAGTGTGTCTGGGCACCCGTGAGCCAGCTGGGACTCACGGGCCCTACCTCAAAGCGGGTTGCGCTGCTCGGGCCTTATCTTCGAGTGTGTTCCTGCAATTTGGCCAGATGCGGTGTTCTACGCTTCGGTCCGGCTCTCGGCTGGTCTCGGCCGTCGTTGGCAAGCCAGTCGCGATGCCATGGACAAGACCAGAGGGTGAGGGCGGAGAGCGGTAGGAGCCCCGAGTCGCGATGCTCGGGCACCCCTTTAACGCGCAAGCTGGGTTAGATCTGATAACTCTATGTCCTCGGTCCGGCTCTCGGCTGGTCTCGGCCGTCAGCTGGCAAGCCGGTCGCGAAGCCATGGACAAGACCAGAGGGTGAGGGCCGGAGAGCTGGTAGGAGCCCGAGTCGCAATGCTCAGCACCCCCTTTAACGCATAAGCCGGGTTAGATGACTAAAACCACGCCCCGGGTCCGGCTCTTGGGTTGGTCTCGGTCGTCGCTGGCAAGCCGTGTCGCGATGCCATGGATAAGACCAGAGGGTGAGGGCCGAGAGCCGGTAGGAGCCCCGAGTCGCGATGCTCGTGCACCCCTTTAACGCGCAAGTCGGGTTAGATGACGAAACCCACGCCCCTGTCCCGGCTCGGCTGGTCTCAGCCGTCACGGGCAAGCCAGTCGCGATGCCATGGACAAGACCAGAGGGTGAGGGCCGGAGAGCCGGTAGGAGCCCCGAGTCGCGATGCTCGTGCACCCCCTTTAACGTGCAAGATTCCGTCACCCAGAAAAGGCACCAAATAACAAGCATGGTGGAGCGAGAGCATAATCCTAAGGAAAACGTAAGAAGGATACATGCCGCTGGGACAGGCCCGAGCGGCTTGGGGATGATGCAGCCCGAGGGGAGCCCCCAATAGGATAGGCTAATGACATGAAATAAAAGGGATACATGCCGCAGGGACCCATGCGGCCTGGGAATAATGCGGCCCTGAAGGCGCTCCCAGCCGGAAATAAAACTTAAAGATGTCACCTGGTGATGTTGGGGATGAAGGCGTGTTGGTGTAGCAGACTCGGTAGGCTGCGGGAGCCGATCCTCACGAGCCCCCAGGCTCGGGGGCCTCGGGAGGATCCGGAGGCGCTGGCGGCTCCTCGGGGGCCATCTCCATCTTCGCCAGGCTGCGGCGTGCTCGACCTCTCGAGCCTGTGATGGCCTCATGAGATGCTGGTGTGCAGCAACTGCTTGGCAGGCCGTGAGGCATGCCTGACGTAGCTGTGGGCGGGCCTCGCAACGCCCCACTCGCGAGGGGCCGAGGCGCCTTGAGACGCGGCTTGGTTGAGCCTGGTATGTCGATGCAGACGCAGCCCACCATCCTCGCCTGGATGGGGGCCACAGCGGGAGCGGCGGCTGCCCTCATGACCCTTGACTCAGAGCTCTGAATGGCCTTGCCTGATGAACTCGTGAGGGATCGGCCCTCCTTGCCTTGCTCTCGCTATGGAAACGTGCTTCAAGCACGCCCATGTGGTGCCCAAGCGCCCTCGTGAACTTGGCGAGGTCGGCGGCCTCCGTGGGAGAGCCCCGAGCCCGCCCGAGGAGGGCGCTGGGCGCGCTTCCTATGCGATGGAAGGAGGCTCCCCCTGGCCCGGGGCGGGCCCTGAGGGGCCTGCCTCTTGAGGAGCCGGGCCGGTCGATGTCCTCTTCTTCTTGGGTGCGGCCTCGGGAGGCCTCCGCTGTTGTGGTCTGGTCTTCTAGCGATGCGGCTCGAAAGGCTCGCCTGTGGAGCACACCTGCGCTCTCTCTTCACAGGGCACCGTGATGACCCCGCCGCTTCCTGGCATCTTGAGGACGTTTTAGCCGTGGTGGGTTACGGCCATGAATTTGGCCAGCGCCGGGTACCCGAGGATGGCGTTGTACGGCAGGCGAATGTGGGCGACATCGAAGTCGATGAGCTCGGTGCGGTAGTTGTCGCGAGCCCCGAAGGTGACAGGAAGGCGGACCTGCCCGATCGGGACCGTGGAGCCGTCGGTGACTCCGGAGAAAGGCTTGGTTGGCTGAAGCTGACTGTAAGGCACTTGAAGATTGTTGAATGTTTCCACGGACAGGACGTTGAGTCCTGCCCCGCCGTCGATGAGGGTCTTGGTGACCAGCACGCTGTCGGCGATTGGGGAACAAAGCATCGGAGAACTCCGCTGTGGCGCAAGACTTGAGCTGATCCGCTGAGTTGAACGTGATGGCACACGCCGACCACCGAGAGGGGCGTGGCCTCGAGCTTGGGAGGACTGCATTCACTTCAGGGCGAACTGCTTGAAGATGCGCCGAGAGGTGGGGCTTGAGCTCCGCCCAAGATGCGTGCGATCGCACGCGGTTCCTGGAAGCCCCACCCCTCATCCCGATGACGGTCCTCATTTCTCGGCGGCGCGGCGGGCGGTGGAGGGAGGCTCGTTGCCTCATGGGCGATCTCGCGAGGCTGATCCTCCAGCCTCCTCTCGAGGCGGTCTTGCCAACGGTCCTCGCGAGGTTGGTCGCGCCACCCTTGGCGCGGGCCGCGTCTTCCCAGCGCCCTGCATTCCTTCCTCCTGCTCGATCAGAGCCCGGTCGCTGCGCCGGGCGTCTGCCGACCCCGCCAAGACGCCCGGAGCTCTTGGCATTCATTGGTGTTGTGGGTGTGGAGGTCGTGGTACACGCGGTACCGACTGCCCTTGGAGGACTCGGGCTGATCTCTACCTCGCTTGGTGTCTGGTTCGGCCGCGAGTACTGCAGCCCCCTTGCGCTTCACGTCCTTGGCCTTGGACTTCTTCTCTTCAGGATCCGCGGCAGGCAGCTCGAGGAGGGAGAGGCGCCTCCTCAGCCCCGGGCGCACTTGGTCGCCAAGTTGAACAGCTCCAGGGAGGTGCACAGATCTTCATGCATCGCCAGCTCCTCCTTCATCTTGACATCGCGCACGCCGTCGGAGAAGGTAGAGATGATGGCCTCCTCCGTTACCCTCGGGATCTTGAGGCGTGCGTTGTTGAAGCGTTGATGTACTTTTGCAGGGTTTCCCGGTTGCGCTTGATTCGCGCGATGTCGCCACGGCGGGTGGCCGGTCGCGAGTACCCTAGAAGTTGGCGATGAAGCGGGTGCGATCTCGGCCCAGAAGAGATCGTGCTCGGGGCCGATTCAGAGCCAAAGGGCTCCGCCTTGAGCGCCATGGGAAACCAGTTCGCCATGACCTTTTCATCCCCGCTGGCAGCTCGATGCCCAGCTCAGAGAGCTGGAGGAACTCCGTGAGGGTCGGTATGCCGTCAGAGCGAGGAGGCAGGTCTGGCTTGAACTTGGCGGGCTACGCGACGCTGCGCAGCTCGGAGGTGAAGGCGCGGCAGCCCGCCAAGGCCGCGTGGGGCCTCGGACGACGAGAGCTTGATCTTGCGGGCCTCCTGCGCCGGCCGGGGCAGCGCAGGGTCATGACATGCCGGAGCGGGAGCGCCGGGCAGCTTTGTGGGCGAGGAACTTTGACAGCTCGCTCTTGCCGCTGCTGGCGCTCGGGCGGAGCGGGTTCCGCCAGGTCGCAAGACCTTGGGGCGGCGCTTCTTGAGGAGGAGACGGCTGAGGCGCCCCGGGAGCTTCATCGCCCGCGCGGGGTGGGGTGTGGTGCATCGAGACGGACGGTGCGGGGGCGCCTCCTGCAGCGTGGACGAGCTCGGCGACTCGATCGAGCCATTCTTCGTAGACGTCATCGACGGGGCGGCAGCGCAGGAGCTCGTTTGCCGCGATGAGTGCGATCGGGTTTTCGGGCTGCTGGGCGCGCGCGACGAAGAACCAGCGGGGTGAGCGGCGGCGTGGCGGTGCGGCCGCCCCGCCTCATGGACCGTGCTGGACGATGCTTGCTGCTCGTTTCGCCGGGCCGGTGGCGGTGTTGACGGCAGTGACGGGAACGACGAGGGCGCCCGCCGACGGAGCTGTCTCGGGCGATATGGAGGCGAGGGCGGCTCGGCGCTCGGCACAGGCCCGACGGGCGCCGACATGGTTATGTGGTCGGGAAGAACGAGGCGACGAAAGGTAGATTCCGCGCACCTACCTGGCGCGCCAAATGTTGGATTTCGGGTTCCGGCAGACCCTTGAGGTTCGAACACTGGGGTGCGCGCGGAGATCCAACCCTCCACCGTCTCGCACCTCGCCGAATCGCTGCGACCTAAACTACTAAATGGAACAACACAAGAGACATGAGATTTATACTGGTTCGGGCCACCATTGTGGTGTAATACCCTACTCCAGTGTGTGGTGTGGTGGATTGCCTCTTGGGCTGATGAGGAACAATACAAGGAAGAACAGCCTCGAGGGTCTCGTTCTTGGCAAAAGCGATGAACTGCTAGGTGGTGTTCAGTTGCTTTAGCTACTGGTTTCTTGATGAGGATTCGGATCTCTCGATCTCTAGATCTCTAGCTACTAGCTGCCTCTATCCTGTGGGTGGCTGGTCCTAATTATAGGCAAAGGCCCTGGGCCTCTTCCCAAATATTGAGCGGGAAGGGCGCCAACAATTGGCCATTTTGAAGGGGAACAGCGGGTACACTTATCCTAACTAAAGTTGGTCCTCGCCTGCCAAAGGCTCGTGATGACGCCTGCTTGGGCTCCATGATGACTCCTTCCGGCCGCTGGGGCTGGTCTTGGTCTCGTGAATCAAACGGATGCCTTTGCTTGATGCTCTCGCCGCGCTTTCTCCCTTTGCACCAAAGAGGAAAGGAGGACCTGCAGCGTCGGGCGCCTCGATCGGGCGCCTTGGTCGTCATGGCTTGCGCCATGGGCACCTCGCGAGGTACCCTGCCTTGAACTCTCCGCCTCCTCATGAGCCACCGACAAGGCCGTGCCCGAGGAAGCTCCTTGTCGTCCGCCCCGCGAGGCTTGGCCCCTGGCGAGGGTCCTGATCTTGTGTTGATGAAGATGGGCCATGCTGGGCCTCCTTCGAACCATGCCGCAGGCCGCAGGCAGGCAAGTCTGGGGACCCCCGTTCCCAGAACGCCGACAGCTATCATTCCATAGTTGATATCTCCTGCCTTAGGGTATTCCTGACAAAACTTTGAGTTCTAATGCTCCATGTTCCCGTCTTTCTCCGATACACCTTGGTCTCGGGTATTGACAGCTTCAATAGTCTGATAATCTCTATAGGGGTAGCCTTACTAGGTCATACCAAATCTGGAAATTCTTCATAGCCTCCAATTCTCCTAGTCTTCGGAGTATTCAGCCGTTGTAATTTCCATTATTATAATGCTCCATAAAATCCTCTTCATTCCGTAGTGGTCTTGGTTGTCCAATATCTTGTCCTTCTTGAAGTGGTCTCATCAGTCGAATCTTCGTGGTCAAAAGGGGGAAAAGGGGTATAGTCTCACTGAAAGGGAATATTTGAATAAGCTCAGAGGAGAAGAGAGGTAAAAGATCTTTTTGAAAAAGAAGTTGTAGAGAAAATCTGTCCTATGGGCTTGCCAGTTTCTAGGGGTCACGTCCTACAGTCAACATGTGCTCTGATACCATCTTGTAGAGACCCGACCTCAGACGATCAAGTCTCTGTGCTTAAGTGTCATCCCTGGATCGGTATGCTGACACACACAGTACTCGAGGATTTATAGCAGAGGTAAATACCATTACCTCAATCCAAATAGCGGAAGTAACAATAAGGTCGTGGATTCCCATCAACACCAACGGCGAAGTTGAGTGTAGAAATCAGAAACCCTAACGACACTTACTGTCAGAAGATTCCTGCAACATGAGACGTTGCAGCCACAAAGGGTCAAAGACATTGAATGTACTCGCAAATTCACACCATAGGATAATGATGAATAATAGCTATCACTACATGCATATATGGCTGGTGGAGGCTCTATGGTTAACAATGCTTTTGCAAAAAGCCAATTTTTCCCTACTGCAAAGGAACATATTTTATTTAACTACAATGTTTGTTGAAAATATTGAGAAGGTTCCTCCAGCTCAATCCCAAATTAATAATCATCAACCCAACCAATTTATTTAAGTAAAGTGTTGAGATCAACATGATAATTCAAGAACCAGATACTCAAGATGTCCATAACCGGGGACATGGCTAATCATGATTAGTTTGTACACTCTGCAGAGGTTTGCGAACTTTTCCCAAGAAGACTAGATCTCCTCCACTGGATTTCTCGCACTACATGTTGTTTGAGAAACGGATGACCGAGACACAGTCTTTCAGAAGCATTAACTTTAACCCCGGGTAGACAGTACCAACCTACATCCCCTACATCTGCTAGCCTACCACTTGAAGAGGTCATGCAACCTACTCAACTATGCTAGAGCCCATAATAGCTTGTGGCTGCACACGGAAGTTTCTAGCGTGAATAATCTTATGATCCCTTTGAGCCTGGGTGGCATTCCATAGGGTGATCACACAGGTCCTCCGGGATCCCCTTGGGCAAGCACTGGGTTCTCCAGGTGCCCGGGCAAACCACTGGCTGCTCCAGGGTGCCCCAACCAATCCACCCAGATGTGTATTAAAGTTGCCACCTTAAGTTGAACCATTAATTTACAATCTCACATATGTCATGGTTACACTCAAACCCAATCCACGTGTACGAGCATAGCATAGCAACATGAGCATAACGTAGAAGTAACTCCCAAGGGTTTGATAAAACAGATAATAGGTTCTACCTCATCAACTACTTCCTAATACCCACATGTTATCAATCCTAACCATGTAATGTTTGAGGGTTGAAACTAATGCATAAAACTGGGTATGAAAGGGATATGATCAAAGTGTGAACTTGCCTTGTACAGTTGATGAAGATGATTCGCACTGATAACTCCTGATAGTTCTACTCGTCATGCTCCGGTTAATCTATCATAAACAATCAATAGTAACCACACATAAGCAATCACTCAAAAGATCAGAAAGAACAAAGAAAACAATTCGGAAAACTTCAAAACCAAGAAAATAACTCTTGCAACAGAAAAAAATTCTAACAGTACCAAAATTAAGTTAATTTGGCATTATCAGAAAGTTTAGGTCAAGAGCTTCGATCTGCAAAAAGAATCAACTCAAACGGAGTTACAAAACTCAAGTTATGATCAAAAGAAGTTTGAATTCAAATCTGATCTAATACAAATTTTCAAATTTCAAAAACATGTTTAAGTTGTTTTACTGGATAGAGGGGATCATAACGAAGAAGTGAGTGTTTGTTTCGTTGGATTTGGACAAACGAGTAAAAAGTAGTGATCGTCTGAAAATCAGGGACTAAACTGCAAGAAAAGAATTCACACATAGGTCCCTGGCTGAAAATAAAAGAAAAAGAAAAAAACTATCGAGCGAACGCTAGCTAACAGAACTAATCTAATGAATCTGTTCACTAACGATCCTAAACGAACGAACGTTCGTTAAATAACCGGTAAATCAAGTTTTTATGAAAAACCGAAGAGAAAAATCTAACCCTAATAAAAATAAATAAACCGGGTCGGGCGGCGGTTATACCGGTCGATGGCGGTCGGGCGGTTTTCGGTGAGAAAACAGGCGGCGGCAGCGGTTTCGATCTGCTGAGCGGCGGCTCCGGCGAGGGCGGCGAGCTCCAGCGCGGCTGTGGGAGCGCGGGCGGTGCGTGCGTGCAGTAGCGAAGCGGGGCGGCAAGGCGCTTAGCAGCAGCAGCACAGTAAGCAACGTGGCGGGAGCGGTAGCGGGAGAGAGGGGGGGCGGGTTAAATAGGAGGAGGCGGCGCGGGTCCGCCGGACTCGGCTGGCGGCCTGGCGATGCTCGGGACTCCGTCCCGAGCTTTGGGGCGGTGCGGCGCGGCTGGGCTGGGCCTGGCTGGAGCTGGGCCGGCCAAGTCGGGAGAAGTTCTTTTTTTAATAAAGATTTTCCAGACAAACAAAAATAAAAATAAAACAAAATAAATAAAAGTATTATATAGGCATATAATATATCAAAATTTTCGAAAAAGATTTCCTACAACCTGAACATTATTCTAGATCCGAATAAAATACTCAAAAATTCAAATAAAGCAAAGAGTGCTACTGTTGCAATAAAATCCAATAAAAATCCTTTTAAAAATACCAAAATTATTTCAATTTTATTTTCTCCAATTTTCTGATGTAGGGAATCATTTTACCCTAATTTCCATATATTTTATTTTTGGAGAAGAATAATTTGAACAAAACCCAAATAACTCCAAATTAAAAATAATTTCAAAAGGATTTTAAATTTGATCCTTTAAATTCTAACTCATATTTCATATGTTTTGAAGAAGTCATTTTATCTTGTCTCATGAAAATCATTGAGTTGCTTAAAGTTTCTGAATTGAAATATTTTCAAATGAAAATCAAATATTTTCAACAACCCTTTTCATTTAAATAAATGGAAGAAGTCATGTCATCTTCACTCTAGGGTTTTATGATGAAATAAATTTGAATTCATGGAGATCAGAAATGCAAAAATGAAAGTTTGGGAAAGTCCTTTTATTCCCTCTCATTTAACTTTCAAAAGTTTCAAATTTCACTCACTTTCAGTCAATCAATCACACAACAATCAAACAAACAAACAAAACTATCTATTTATTATAACATTCCAAAATTTAGAATTTTGGGATGTTACAAACCTACCACCCTTAAAATGAATCTCGTCCTCGAGATTCAGAGAGGGTAGAAAGAAATAGGTTAGGGTCGGGGTCTTCTCAAAATCCATCAATCATCACAGGGGGTCTGGGGTGCTACCACCCTTAGAAACATCGTTACGATTCCATCAAAACTCATATACTCCATCCTTATTCTTGACAGTGTCGGTCTTCTCAGATCCTCGAGAAAATTCCTTCTCTGAGCTCTTCCGGTAGTGGCATAACCACTTATTGCTTTTTTGGTTTTCTTGTTGTTTTGTATATATATATATATATATATATATATATATATATATATATATATATATATATATATATATATATATATATATATATATATATATATATATATATATATATAAACATGCCTCTGATTAGATGTGTTTTTTATGTTTTAATTAGTGTTTGGGCCAAGCAAAGCCTTTGGGATCATGTTGGGTGATAGTTGATTAGATCTTGTTGAAAAGCAGAAACTTTTTCGCTCTGTAAAATAATTTTCATAAATCACAGAAACGTGCTTTTGCTCTGAAATTTTTACACAAGATTTATATATAAATTGCCTACGTTGTAATTTTCCAGAATTTTTGGAGTTACATAAGTATACGAAGTTTTCAGATTGCTACAGACTGTTTTGTTTTTGACATATTCTGTTTTCTTTGCATTGTGTGCTTATTTTCATGAGTCTATGGGTTGTATCGGGGGGTATGAGCCATAAAAAAATTGGATATATTAGATATAATGCAATAATAAAATATGAATGGGTTTGCAACAGTACTTATAGTAGTAATTTGCTTTGTTATACTAACGGATCTCACGAAGGTTTTGTTAAGTTTTGTGTGATTGAAGTTTTCAAGTTTTTGGTGAGATCACGATGGATGAAGGAATAAGGAGTAAGAAGAGCCCAAGCTTGGGGATGCCCACGGCACCCCAAGGTAATATTCAAGGATGCACAAGCAGCTAAGCTTGGGGATTCCCCGAGTGGCATCCCCTCTTTCCTCTAACGGCCATCGGTATTTTACTTGGAGCTATATTTTTATTCGTCACATATCATGAGTTTTGCTTCGAGCGTATTATATTATATGAGTCTTTGCTTGTTTTGTTTTTTTGTTTTGAGTCAATTATCCTTGCTTAACACACCTATTTGAGAGAGCCAAAATTATGCTATGATTTATTAGAATTGCCCTATGTGCTTCACTTAAATTTTTTAAGCTATGGAATTGCTCTAGTGCTTCACTTATATCTTTTTGAGCACGGTGTGCTTTAATATTTTTGAAGATATGCTCTCATGCTTCACTTAGATTTATTTGAGAGTTAGTAATTTTTGAAGAAATTCTCTCATGCTTCACTTATATTATTTTGAGAGACGAAAATCTTTATGCTCATGTTCTTCACTTAGATTTGTTTGAGCTATCAAAAGCAACATATGAAACTAGTCCCAAAGTGATAGATATTCAAGAGGGATATAATAAAAACTTTCATGGAGATCATTGGACAAAATAAACTTGATTCTTTGTAATAGTTTTGCGATATGATGATAGTGATATGTGAGTCATGTTGATGAGTAATTGTGCTTTAGTAAGAATATTGGTGTTTAAGGTTTGTGATTCCCTATGCAAGCACGAAAATCAATAGTTATGCAATGAAATTACATCCTACTTGTGGCGCATTATTTGGAGTTAGTTATGCTTAATGCTCGCTTATGATATTTATCGTTTCTTGGTTGGATGCGTCTCAGTCTTTCTGCTAGCCTTCACTTGTACTAAGTAGGAATACTACTTGTGCATCAAAAATCCTTGAACCCAGTTTTGCCATATGAGTCCACTATACCTACCTATATGCAGTATTTCCGTGTCGTTCTAAGAAAATTTGTATGTGCCATCTCTAATTTTCAAAATAAATTTCCTTTTTGTGTGCTCGTACCACTCATGAAACGGTAGGGGGTGGCTGATATTTTTCCATGCTAGATGTGTTATTCTCAAGATGAGTGTTTGTTCACTTGTCATTGCACGAGAGTATGGCGAAGGTATTAGGGATGCCCAGTCCTGAAATGAAAAATGAATTTACTTTATGTTGTCAAATAATAAATTCCTTGGAAAGTGTTGGTATGGACGGCACCCGTGGATACGGCTAGCCGTGGAATGTGAAAGTATGGTGGAAAAGGGAATAAACTTTATTTTCTGTTTGGGAATTGTCGGTGTCAAAACCGGCCGATCTCGGGTAGGGGGTCCCGAACTGTGTATTTGAGGATCAAGGGTAACAAGGGACAAGGGGAACACGGTGTTTACCCAGGTTGAGGCCCTCTTAATGGAGGTAAAACCCAACGTCCTGCTTGATTATATTTGATGAGAATAGGGGTTACAAGAGTTGATCTACCCTGAGATCGTAATGGCTAAACCCTAGTTGTCTAGCCTATGAGATTTCTGATGCCCTCTATGGACTAAACCCTCCGGTTTATATACACACTAGAGGGGCCTAGGGTTATACAGAGTCAGTTTGTGGAGGAAGGAAATTACATATCCGGACACCAATCTTGTCATCCATGCATAGGAGAGTCCTACCCGGACACGGGGGAAAGCCTTCTGCCTTGTATCTTCACGGCCCATCAGTCCGGCCCATATCGAATAGCCCGAACAGCCGAGGACCCCCTAATCCAGGACTCCCTCAGTAGCCCTCGAACTGACCTTCAAATGACGATGCTTTATCCGGCTTATGTCTTCGGCTTTTGTGTAACACCCCGAAATCATGCTATAGTAATCTCCCCTAATGGTGCCATGTCATCAAGTTTGACTAAGCCAAATTGCCACTTGTTAAAAAACCAGAGTCTAATTCAAATTTAAATTTCAAGTCAAAATAATATATCTTCAAGTAGTAAACTAAATGTTCACATTATTTTATAATTCCCCTGATCATTTGTCATGTTGAACCAAACCTTACTTGACCCACCAATTAATCCCTAGGATTGGTAAAGTGGTCCAACAGCAAATAAAATAGCCTTTTCAGTATAAGCAAATATTTATACAATTCCAATTGACCTCAATTTTTATGTTTCTTTCCAAAATATTGCGAAGTATTTAAGCGACAAGTTTCTTGATGAACAAAATTCAATTGGTATTTAAAAGTAGTGCAAAACAGTGGTGAATAAAAGAAACCAGAGAATAAACTGAAACGGGAAAATTAAACAAATGAGAGAAACCTAGCTGATGTACACCTAAGGCCCAAAGAACCAGAGGTAGCCCAGCCCACCAGAGGTTTCCTCCTACCTCCTCGTTCACGGAGACGCGCTGGACGCGCCCACGGCGCCCATGGCCGGATTGGCCACGTGCCAGCCCATCGAGCGACGACCGCGCCCCTACAAGGTCATCTCGAACCCCTGCAAACCCTAGCCCCCATTCGCCTCTTCTCACTCCCTCTTCCCGCTCGATGTGCCCAACCCCGTTGCCGCCATGGCCCTTGTCAATCCCGTGGCCACTGCCTCCCCACCACCTAGGATTGCGCCAGAGCTCCTCCCGCCCGCTGCTTCCTCTACGCTGAAGAACACGAGTCGAGTGCCTCGCTTCGACCGGATCGAGTCGTTTCTTCTCTCGCACCGCCAATGCCATTGCCGGAATTCATCGCCTCTGCGCCTTCCCGAGCACGCTTATGCACACCTACAGGCTCACCGTGAGCTCCTCTTCCTCCCCTCACCTCTCTTGAATGAGCTCATCCTCTAGGCCGAGGGACCGTCATGGCCGAAGCTTGATGCCGCACGGCTGGTCGCCGCGCCACTCCGGTGGCCTATTGGTCACACACGTGTGCCCATCATCTTCGCTACATCGCGTAGGTGCTCCTCTAGCCTCGCTGTCAGGTGTGCGCCCGTGGCTTCGACCCGTCAAGTCCGGGCCGGCGCCACCGCACTCCTCACCTCTGGTCGCGTCTGCCGCAACCTTGGCCGCCCCACGCTACGCGCTTCGCCGCGCTCGGTTGCATCCTCGCTTTGCCGAGCGCCATGTCTTCTGCGGCCGCTGCCCTTCTGTTGTTGCTGTTTGCTGCCCCACACGCACTCGCTATTGCTCTGGAATTGCTGTTGCTCGCCGTCCCTGCTGGCGTGCCCGCCCGCCGTGCCCGTGCTCAGCCGCCCGTGGTCGCTTCAGGCTCGTGCAGACCCGGCTGCCGAGCTGCCCTCGGCTCCCCTTGCCGCTCTCCTGCTCCATGCGGCTGCTTGTTGCTGCGCAAGCATTTTGTTGCTGCTTGCTCTACCAAGTCGTTATTGCTTGCCTTGCCCGATGCCTCGTTGTTGCTACAGACTGGCCCAAGAGGCCGCCCTATTAGTGCTTCATTGGATTAGGTTAGGGCTAATCTAATTAGCTAGTCTAATTAGACACCGATCGCTGGGCCCCTTTCTAATTAGTTACATCAAATGACCTCGGTTTAGTTACCATGTATGACATGTGGGTCCTTTGTCTAGTTTGACCAGTCAAACTATTGATTGGGTAAACCAGGCCTATGACATGTGGGTCCTGTTTGATTTGTTGACTACCAACAGATTGATCGGTCAACCATTGATCGGACTAGTTAACTGGGTC
This sequence comes from Aegilops longissima, assembly GCA_021605205.1. Lineage (NCBI taxonomy): Eukaryota > Viridiplantae > Streptophyta > Magnoliopsida > Poales > Poaceae > Aegilops > Aegilops longissima. The sequence continues at coordinate 95,775,461 of CM038679.1, read as the reverse complement.
ATCCCAGCCTTCCGTCCCATTTGTAAGCCAATGTGGCTAGCTGCAGCTAGGTGTAAAAAGTATTTTACTATTTAAATTTGTAATATAAATAAATTCCAAAAAATGCTTTAAACTAAATTCATAGAAAATAAACCGTAAGCCAGATGAAAATGTTTTCTACATGAAAGTTGCTTAGAAAAACAAGACGAATCCGGATACGCAGCCCGTTCGTCCGCCACGCGTCCCTAGCATAGTGAACCTGTAACATTTCACCTCCGGTTCATCTGTCCAAAAACACGGAACACCGGGATACTTTCCGGATGTTTCCTTCACCGGTATGACCTCATAGCGCTAGAACACGCCTAGCTCGCTTGTTGTCCTGCTATGCACTTGCTTGCTATGTATTTACTGTTTCTCTCCCTCTTCTCTCCGGAGACCCCGTGACGATGCCGATGCCCTCGTGGTCGACTACGCCACCGACGACCCTCCTTGTTTGAGCAACCAGCAAGCCCACCCCCTTGATCACAGATATCGCCTACTCTCCTCTATACCGCTTGCATTAGAGTAGTGTAGCATGTTACCGCTTCCGTTATTCCTGTCCCGATGCATAGCCTGTCTTTGCTACTTACGTTGTTACCTTTACCGCAATCCTACATGCCTAGTATAGGATGCTAGTTTTCCGTCATGGCCCTACATTCTTGTCCGTCGCTGTGCTATATTATCGGGCCGTGATCACTCGGGAGGTGATCACGGGTATATACTATATACTTTATACATGATACATGTGGTGCTTAAAGTCGGGTCGGCTCGAGGAGTACCATGAGTGATTCACGGATTGGGGCTGAAAGGACCTTTGTCCCGATGGCCCTCTCGATGGATCTTTGTGGCGGAGCGACAGGCAGGTTGAGACCGCTTAGGAGAGAGGTGGGCCTGGCCTGTTCGGCGCTCATGGATACTTAACACGCTTAACGAAGTTCTTGGTATTTGATCTGAGTCCGCCATTTGGTCTATACGCACTAACCAACTACTTGGGAAAGATATGGGCACTCGACGTCGTGGTATCACCAAGCCTTCGTGGACGTCGCCGATCGAGCGCTACGCAGATTGGACCGCGAACGTGACTTCCTTTGTAATGGAGGTTGCTAGGTCTGCTTCCGCGCGTCAAGAACGCGGTGTGTGCTAAGGCGATGGGCCTGCACTGGCGCTTAGGTTTAGACCGGGCGTCGACCGCCTGCTGGCCTAGGTCGGGCTGCGACATGTTGATCTTCCGCGGCTGGGCATGACCCAAAAAAGTGTGTCCGGCCAAATGGGATCAAGCGTGTTGGGTTATGTGGTGCACCCCTGCAGGGAAGTTAATCTATTCAAATAGTCGTGATCTTCGGTAACAGGACGACTTGGAGTTGCACCTTGACCTTATGACAACTAGAACCGGATACTTAGTAAGACACACCCTTCCAAGTGCCAGATACAACCCGGTGGTCGCTCTCTAACAGGGCTACCAGGAGAGGATTGCCGGGTAGGATTATGCTATGCGATGCTACTTGGAGGACTTCAATCTACTCTCTCCTACCTGCTGCAAGACGGAGGTGACCAGAAGCATAGTCTTCGATAAGACTAGCTATCCCCCTCTTATTCTGGCATTCTGCAGTTCAGTCCACTGATATGGCCCTTTACACATATATCCATGCATATGTAGTGTAGTTTCCTTGCTTGTAGTACTTTGGATAAGTACTCACGGTTGCCTTGTTCCCCTTTTCCCCTTTTTTTACCCGGTTGCTGCGACCAGACGATGGAGCCCAGGAGCCAGACGCCACCGTCGATGACGACTACTACACTGGAGGCGCCTACTACTACGTGCAGCCCGCGGACGACGACCAGGAGTAGTTAGGAGGATCCCACGCAGGAGGCCTGCGCCTCTTTCGATCTATATCCCAGTTTGTGCTAGCCTTCTTAAGGCAAACTTGTTTAACTTATATCTGTACTCAGATATTGTTGCTTCCGCTGACTCGTCTATGATCGAGCACTTGTATTCGAGCCCTCGAGGCCCCTGGCTTGTATTATGATGCTTGTATGACTTATTTATGTTTTAGAGTTGTGTTGTGATATCTTCCCGTGAGTCCCTGATCTTGATCGTACACATTTGCGTGCATGATTAGTGTATGATTGAATCGGGGGCGTCACATTTTGCAAGGTTGGTTCTTCACTATATATCGGACGGATAATAGTTCGGCCCTGACTTCCTCGTTCCTCCTTTATGACTCCTTACCTGTCGCCTCGATTTCCCCGCCCTGGGCGAATGCGAACGGTCCATAATTCTTTATCAAAAAGGAAACACCCGGCCACACAGGGATGGCGCATATATAAACACAACAAAAAATACACTTCCATGATGATACGTGTTTGTCACAGTAGGTCATGTTTTCTGTCATGCATGTACATCCATGACAATTTTATGACAGAATCAAGATAGTCATACATGTGCTATCGTAGAAGTGTTCCATGACATTACCAAAATTATCATCACGGAAGTGTCCACTTCCATGACGATAAATCGCGCGTCATACAAGTGCTTTCGTCAAGGGTGACCGACACGTGGCATCCACCGTAACGGGACGCCGTTAAGCTATCGGGTCCGGTTTTGGATCTGATAGCACGCTAACAGCCACAACCAATGCCGATTTTCCACATGTAAAGTTCTCATTGGCTGACGGAACCACGTGTCAGCTCCGCGTTGGCATAGGTGTCACTCATCCAATGGGCGAGATGCGCCTATGATACGTTGACACGTGGACCGGCCCAAAAGTGGCCCATAAAGATTAAATGGGCCAGCCCAACTAAAGGCCCACAAGATTTAGCGGGCCATAATGGGCCGGCCCAGCTAAAGGCCCACAAGATTTTGCAGACCATAATGGGCCGGCCCAGCTAAAGGCCCAACATTCTCAGTTAAGGCCCGTGCGGCTAGTGTCAAATCGGCCCGTCAACGGCCCGTCCTAAATTTGTCATCATCATGGCCCATGGTCACTTCTGGCCCGTTAACAGTCCGCTAAGAATTTGGGCCGAATTACGGCCTAGTGAGTTTCTGGCCTATTAAAGGTCCTGCTTCATTTGGGCCCATTTATAGGCCATTGAAACTTTCGGCCCATAAACGACTGTGAAGGATATGGGTCATATTAGGCCATGTCTGACATTCGGCCTGTTAGAGGCCCACTATAGATTAGGGCCACTTTCACTCACAGACTATAACGTTAATTCGGGCCGAAATCCATGGGCCATATGTGGCCCAACACCACATCGGGCCTACTAACGGCCCATATAAAAATGACACTAATCAAGTCCGACCGACCTTCCGGCACGTTAAAGGCCCGTGTAGTAGGTCGGCGCATTTACGGACCGTCTGAATTTAGGCCTGTGGACGATCCGCATTGTAAATGGGCCACCATTTTGGCCTGTTAAGACCGGTGGGTTATTTGGCCCAATCAGGGCCCAATCTTACTTTCGGCCTATTAAAGGCCCATGTTTTTTATAGGCTCGAGATATTTACACATGTAAACGGCCTATTATTACTGAGGGCCCAAATTACGTTCAGGCCTGTTAAAGGCCAACTATGGGCACACGCCTACCAGAAAAATATGAAAGCTTATGCTGATTTAGGCCCAGATATTTTTTGTGGGCTACATGCAAATTTTTGTCTAGAATCGTTTTTAGCCCAATTGGAATGGGCCCGACGAATGTTGGCATGTTGGGATCCTACGAAGCTTTTGGCCGAATACATTACTAAGATAAACCTACACTATACAAAAATAGCGTCGTAATCACTGCAGCCTTTGGCAGCATCATAAATGCTGTATCACAACAAAATAAATTCCAACCATACAACAAAAGGCCTATTAGAATAAAGTTTACAGTCCTTGCAGATAAAAGCAGCATCAGATGTATAGAATCACCGATCATTTGACCTGAGTGCTTATGTTTCAGGTTGTAGAATCTGATGGAGCAGCACGATATTCCCCTTTTTTCCGCCATTGCTCTTGAACAACGAAGCAAATGTCTGATAGTCTGGGGTCAAAACCATTCATATCTTCACGACATTTGTCAACCACTATTTTTGTTTCCGACACAACGTCCATTAGGGATTGGACTTGTGTCTGGAGCACAGATATGTCACTCTGTCTAGCCGAAAGATTTTGTTCAGTAGGTGATTTGGACGAGGTTACCTTGACAACCAACTCAGAATTACGCATGAAGGTGCTTTTTGCACTGTTAGTGGAGAGATACTGACGCACTGCAGCAAGAGGTGACATTGTGCGTGTGGTAGCCTCGTCACCTTCAGGTGGTTGTGGCTGTTCAATCATTTGTTCCATAGCTTGCTGAAAGTTTGAACTTGTAGATTAGTGTACGAGATAAGTTACTAATGAGACAAAAATAAACAAAGCAGGTTTCACGTTTATACATAACTTATTTTGGTGAACTACTATAATACATTAGCATGTATTGTAGTGCCAACTACATAATAAAATCACTTTCGAAACATATGTCCATGTAGAATGCCTATTGTATTGTCTATTTCCTCACATTCGTTGACATCTAAGGATAAAGAGACATGGTTTAAAGTAGGATGAACATAGTATGACATCGTTCATATCATGGGCAAACAGATATAAAACAAACAGGCTATTGTATCATTGTGTGTGCACGTGAACATCACAACTAGATTACAGATCAAGACCAAAAGAATATCCTTCATCTCTTTTAAACCATGTAAGGTGAAATGATACTTTAAGATAACTGTGTATAAAAGTGAACAGAGTAATTGACATTGGCTGCAAACCAAGCAGTTAAATGAACACATCACGATACCAATCAGTTCAAAGGCAGGAGGAGTAAGGACTTACAACAGCGGCCTGAACTGGTGTGCTCATGCCCTTCATCTTGCTGGTGTGGCAATCCTTGAAGATTTGCACTGCATTCGGTTCAGGTCCTTTTCGGTCCGCATGGGTTTTCCTCTGTATTTCGAACAAGCCAATATAGATACAATAATATGGCATAGAAAAAAGAAGGAAGCAGCAGCTATTTACAAGAGCCTCGCGGTGTGCAATATAGCTACGAGATCTTGTTGTCTGTTGGAATTTCACTTTAGAACGGTTGGTCTTGTTCTTCAAATAGTTAGCCTAGAAGAAGATACACTTGTAAGGCACATACATAAATACAAGTTCAATATGTGGTCTAATCAAATACATATACCCTACCTGATACTTTGGATCATACCAGTGTTCAACAAGGGTTGTCCAGTCTTCATCTGTAATATATCCCACTGGAGATGTTTCGGCGATTTCATTGTTAGCCTTACCTTCAAAGTGAGATTTTCTAAGGTGGTATCGATACTGTCACAGAGCAGACTGAAAAACATGAGTGCATGCTTGTTTAGTCGCATCATCTTTCGGATCCAACTTGAACCTCATCTGTTGAAAAAAGAATGTGAATCTTATTAGGAGGAAGCTAGAAAGTATGGCACAAAGCAAGACAATATTAAAAATTGTTGTGAATAACATTACTTACGGATAAATGGTCAAGGAAGGTATTAAACTGGGTATTGTCTTTCTAGTTCCTGTACTGGATCCACGTTGGGGGGAAACGTGCATGACACCTAACGGCAATGGCTACCTTTGATACTAACTTGGCTGACTCTGTAGCATCACGTGGCCTTTTTAAACCTGCCTCAAAATGGATCTCCATTCTTCCTCCCTTAGATTTTGTTAATCTGTCAAGCATTATCCCTGATGTCTGTTTCTGCTTGCGCCGTGGTGCTAGTTCAACAATGAATATGGAAAGTGTTAGTGCACATCAAACTGTGAGTACATATAAAGGAGCATGCAACTGTAACTTGACTCGGTCAGGTACCGTCTTGGTGTTGATGCTCATGAGGTTCATCTGATCTTGCCAAATCGTGTTGTGTCAGCAGTGCTTCGGAAGTAGTGTTAGGTGTGAATGCAGCTTGGGAACTGGCCAGTTCCGGAGCAAACGAACGAGTAACTCATTGAGATGCTGGTACAGTTGAAGCGGATGCTGCAGCTGGTGGAGCAGGTGATATTGCATTTGTAGATTTAGCCGGTGGACTTGGACCTTCTACTGCACTATAAGTACCAGCAGAATCTCGAGGGCAGATCCTTTTCCGTTTCACCCGACGAGTAACACCATTCCCTACTATATTCTTTTCCTTGCTCTTTTTTGACTTTGCCATGTCAAGGCATACCCACAACACAAAAGAATAAAATCGCTCTTCAGAACTCATTGATGCATGATACAGACAAGCAATACTTTGATGTAAGACAACCGTATGAGGATGGAATATGTAAGAAAAACAAGACGACGTGACATATTCACAGCTACGATGTGTAAACCAAGTAGAAGGATTTTCAAGAAAATAGAAGTAATGCAAGGTAGACACCATATGAAAGATTCAACCAACATCACTCTGCCAAGTTAAAAGTGTCGTGTCATAAGTGGCATTTCAAAAAATTAGAAGCAGTACAACATAGAAATCAATGCAAGATGCAACCACTATCAAACTGCCATGTTAAAAGCGTCCAATCATGAGTGACTGATGCAAGATACACAACAACAGTACTTTGATGTAAGAACATGGTATGATTGATAGATGTAGTGTATTCTAGACACAGAAAGGCATGTCATATGCACATGTATAACGTATAAACTCAGTAGGTGCAATTTAATCAAAATAGAAGAAATACAGGCTAGACAACATATGCAACATGAAACCAATTATCACACTGTCAACTTAGAGCAAGCACATGCGATGGTGAAGTACGGGAGATGAACTCATCATGTAGACTTGGGACTTCAACTTCATTAGCAGTAGCAGTGGAAAATCTAGAGAGTCTCTGTTTGCATCGGTCCGGAGGACCACCAACAGCCCCTAACTTACTCTTTTCCTTCCTATTTTCTAATATTGCCTTATGAAGTCAGAACCAAAAGAATATGAATAAAATTAGCTCTGCATAACTGGTTGATGCATGATACAACCGAACACTACTTTGATGTAAGGCAAGCGCAGGATAGGAGGATGGAATATATACAAAAAAATATAGCATTGCATATTCAGACGTACAATAGGAGGATGGAATATGTATGTGTTGGGGAACGTAGCAGAAATTCAAAATTTTCCTACGTGTCACCAAGATCTATCTATGGAGAAACCAGCAACGAGGGGAAGGAGAGTGCATCTACATACCCTTGTAGATCGCTAAGCATATAGCGTTCAAGAGAACGGGGTTGATGGAGTCTTCTGGGGAACAAGCAGAAATTAAAACTCGATCAATCATGATCCAAATCACCGATGATCCTAGCGCCGAACGGACGGCACCTCCGCGTTCAACACACGTACAGCCCGGGGACGTCTACTCCTTCTTGATCCAGCAAGGGGAGAGGAGAAGTTGAGGGAAAACTCCGAAAGCACGACGGCGTGGTGGTGATGGAACTCGTGGTTCTCCGGCAGAGCTTCGCTAAGCACTACGGAGGAGGAGGAAGTGTTGGAGGAGGGAGGGGCTGCGCCAAGGGCAAGGGTGCGACTGCCCTCTCTCTCCCTCACTAAATATAGGGGTAAGGGGGGTGGAGGAGGCGCCCTAGGGTTCCCTAGGGGAGGGGCAGCGGCCACAGGGGAAACCCTAGATGGGTTTGGGCGCCCCACCCCTAGGAAACTTGCCCCCAAGCCGGGAAGGGGCTGCCCTAGGGAGGCGCCCCCCCTCTCCCTGGTTACGTGAGAGGGGCTGGGAGGGCGCACCACCCCTTAGTGGGCTGGTTTGCCCTTCCCTTGGCCCATGAGGCCCTCCAACACTTGCAGGGGCCCCCCAAAACCTTTCGGTCATGGTGGCCATAGCCCGGTACCCCGGAACACTTCCAGGACTCCAATACCCTTCTTCCAATATATCGATCTTCACTGCCGGACCATTCCGAACTCCTCGTGACGTCCGGGATCACATCCGGACTCAACAACCTTCGTAACCACATACTATTTCCCATAACAACTCTAGCGCCACCAAACCTTATGTGTAGACCCTACGGGTTCGGGAACCATGCAGACATGACCGAGACGTTCTCCGGTCAATAACCAATAGCGAGATCTGGATACCCATGTTGGCTCCCACATGTTCCACGATGATCTCATCGGATGAACCACGATGTCGAGGATTCAATCAATCCCGTATTCAATTCCCTTTGTCTAGCGGTATTGTACTTGCCCGAGATTCGATCGTCGCTATCCCGATACCTTGTTCAATCTCGTTACCGGCATGTCTCTTCACTCGTTCCGTAACACATCATCCTGTGATCAACCCCTTGGTCACATTGTGCACATTATGATGATGTCCTACCGAGCGGGCCCAGAGATACCTCTCCGTCAACCGGAGTGACAAATCCCAGTCTCGATTCGTGCCAACCCAACAGATAGTTTCGGAGATACCTGTAATGAACCTTTATAGCCACCCAGTTATGTTGTGACGTTTGGTACACCCAAAGCATTCCTACGGTATCCGGGAGTTGCACAATCTCATGGTCTAAGGAAATGATACTTGACATTAGAAAAGCTTTAGCATACGAACTATGATCTTTGTGCTAGGCTTAGGATTGGGTCTTGTCCATCACATCATTCTCCTAATGATGTGATCCGTTATCAATGACATCCAATGTCCATGGTCGTGAAACCGTAACCATCTATTGATTAACGAGCTAGTCAACTAGAGGCTTACTAGGGACATGGTGTTGTCTATGTACCCACACATGTATCTGAGTTTCCTTTCAATACAATTATAGCATGGATAATAAATGATTATCATGAACAAGGAAATATACTAATAACTAATTTATTATTGCCTCTAGAGCATATTTCCAACAGTCTCCCACTTGCACTAGAGTCAAGAATCTAGTCCACATCGTCATGTGATTAACACTGATAGGTCACATCGCCATGTGACCAACATCCAAAGAGTTTACTAGTGTCTCAAACTAGTTCACATCATCATGTGATTAAGACTCAATGAGTTACGAGGTTTGATCATGTTTTGCTTGTGAGAGAGGTTTTAGTCAACGGTCCGAACCTTTCAGATCCGTGTGTGCTTTGCAAATTTCTAGTTCATATTGTAAATGCTCGCTTCCACGCCCACTTGGAGCTATTCCAAATGGTTGCTCCACTATACGATCCGGTTTGCTACTCAGAGTCACTCGGATAGGTGTTAAAGCTTGCACCGACGTAACCCTTTACGCCGAACTCTTTATCACCTCCATAATCGAGAAACATGTCCTTATTTACTCCAAGGACAATTTTGACCGCTGTCCAATGATCCATTCCTGGATCATTCTTGTACCCCTTGACTGACTCATGGCAAGGCACACTTCCGGTGCGGTACCCAACATAGCATACTGTAGAGCCTACGTCTAAGGCATAGGGGACGACCTTCGTCCTTTCTCTCTTTTCTACCGTGGTCGAGCTTTAAGTCTTAACTTCATACCTTACATCTCAGGCAAGAACTCCTTCTTTGACTGATCCATCTTGAACACCTTCAAGATCATGTCAAGGTATATGCTCATTTGAAGTACCATTAAGCGGTTTTGATCTATCCCTATAGATCTTGATGCTCAATGTTCAAGTAGCTTAATACAAGTTTTCACTTGAAAAACACTTTTCAAATAACCCTATATGCTTTCCAGAAATTCTACATCATTTCTGATCAACAATATGTCAACAACATATACTCATCAAAAATTCTATAGTGCTCCCACTCACTTCTTTGGAAATACAAGTTTCTCATAAACTTTGTATAAAACCAAAATCTTTGATCATCTTATCAAAGAGTATATTCCAACTCCGAGATGCTTACTTCAGTCCATGGAAGGATCACTGGAGCTAGCATACCTTTCAGCATCCTTAGGATCGACAAAACCTTTCTGATTGTATCTCATACAACCTTTCCTTACGGAAACTGGTAAGGAAACTCGTTTTGACATCCATCTGCTAGATTTCATAAATGCAGCTAATGCTAACATGATTCCGACGGACTTAAGCATCGCTACGGATGAGAAAATCTCATCTTAGTCAACTTGTGAAAAACTCTTTGCCACAAGTCGAGCTTCATAGACGGTGACATTACCGTCCACGTCCGTCTTCTTCTTAAAAATCCATTTATCTCAATAGCTTGCCGATCATCGGGCAAGTCCACCAAAGTCCATGCTTTGTTCTGATACATGGATCCTATCTCGGATTTCATGGCCTCTAACCATTTGTCGGAATATGGGCCCACCATCGCTTCTCCATAGCTCGTAGGTTCATTGTTGTCTAGCAACATGACCTTCAAGACAGGATTACTGTACCACTCTGAAGCAGTACGCATCCTTGTCACCCTACGAGGTACGGTAGTGACTTGATCCGAAGTTTCATGATCACTATCATAAGCTTCTACTTCAATTGGTGTAGGTGCCACAGGAACAACTTCCTGTGCCCTGCTACACACTAGTTGTAGTGACGGTTCAGTAACCATATCAAGTCTCCACCATCCTCCCACTCAACTTTTTGAGACAAACTTTTCCTCGAGAAAAGACCTGATTCAAGAAACAATCCCTATTGCTTTCGGATCTGAATTAGGAGGTATACCCAACTGTTTTGGGTGTCCTTTGAAGATGCATTTTATCCGCTTTGGGTTCGAGCTTATCAACCTGAAACTTTTTCAAATAAGCATCGCAACCCCAAACTTTTAAGAAACGACAACTTAGGTTTCTCCAAACCATAGTTCAAAAAGGGTCGTCTCAACGGAATTACGTGGTGCCCTATTAAAGTGAGTGCGGTTGTCTCTAATGCCTAACCCATGAACGATAGTGGTAATTCGATAAGAGACATCATGGTACGCACCATATCTAATAGGGTGCAACTATGATGTTCGGACACACCATCACACTATGGTGTTCCAAAGCGGTATTAATTGTGAGACAATTTCCACTATGTCTTAATAGCGTGCCAAAGCTCAGAACTCAGATACTCATCTCTATGATCATATCATAGACATTTTATCCTCTTGTCACGATGATCTTTAACTTCACTCTGAAATTACTTGAACCATTCAATAATTCAGACTTGTGTTTCATCAAGTAAATATACTCAAGATATCTACTCAAATCATCTCGTGAAGTAAGAACATAACGATATCCATGCGTGCCTCAAAGATTCATTGGACTGCACACATCAAAATGTACTACTTCCAACAAGTTGCTTTCTTGTTCCATTTCTTTGAAAAACGAGGCTTTCAGTCATCTTGCCCATGTGGTATGATTTGCATGTCTCAAGTGATTCAAAATCAAGTGAGTCCAAACGGTCCATTTGCATGGAGTTTCTTCATGCATATACACCAATAGACATGGTTCGCATGTCTCAAACTTTTCAAAAACGAGTGAGTCCAAAGATCCATCAACATGGAGCTTCTTCATGCGTTCTATACCAATATGACTCAAATGGTAGTGCCACAAGCAGGTGGTACTATCATTACTATCTTATATCTTTTGGCATGAAAATGTGTATCACTACGATCGAGATTCAATAAACCATTCCTTTAGGTGCAAGACCATTGAAGGTATTATTCAAATAAATAGAGTAACCATTATTCTCCTTAAATGAATAACCGTATTGCGATAGACATAATCCAATCATGTCTATGCTCAACGCAATCACCAAATGACAATTATTCAGGTTTAATACTAATCTTGATGGTAGAGGGAGCGTGCGATGTTTGATCAAATCAAACTTGGAAACACTTCCAACACATATCGTCACTCACCTTTAGCTAGTCTCCGCTTATTTCAGTAACTCTTTTATTTCGAGTTACTAACACTTAGCAACCGAACCGTATCTTAATACCCTGGTGCTACTAGGAGTACTAGTAAAGTACACATTAACATAATGTATATCCAATATACTTCTATCGACCTTGCCAGCCTTCTCATCTACCAAGTATCTAGGGTAATTCTGCTCCGATGGATGTTCCCCTTATTACGTAAGCACTTAGTCTCGGGTTTGGGTTCAACCTTGGGTTTCTTCACTAGAGCAGCAGCTGATTTGCCGCTTCATGAAGTATCCCTTCTTGCCCTTGCCCTTCTTGAAACTAGTGGTTTCACCAACCATCAACAATTGATGCTCCTTCTTGATTTCTACTTTCATGTGTCAAACATCGTGAATACCTCAAGGATCATCATATCTATCCCCGATATGTTATAGTTCATCACGAAGCTCTAGCAGCTTGGTGGCAATGACTTTGGAGAAACATCACTATCTCATCCGGAAGATCAACTCCCACTCGATTCAAGTGATTGTTGCACTCGGACAATCTGAGCACAAGCTCAACGATTGAGCTTTTCTCCCTTAGTTTGCAGGCTAAGAAAATCGTCGGAGGTCTTATACCTTTTGACGTGGGCACAAGCCTGAAATCCCAATTTCAGCCCTCAAACATCTTATATGTTTCGAGACGCGTCTTTGGTGCCTCTACTCTAAACCATTTAACCGAACTATCACGTAGTTATCAAAACATGTATGTCCGATGTTCGCAACATCCACGCACGACGTTTGGGGTTCAGCACACCGAGCGGTGCATTAAGGACATAAGCTTTCTCTCGTCCGCATAATCGCCATCTTGTCAACTTTCAACTATATTTTCTCTAGGAACATAAACAGTGGGACTAAAGCGCGAGCTTACGATATAATTTGCAAAGATCTTTTGACTATGTTGAGGATAATTAAGTTCATCTCATGAACTCCCACTCAGATAGACATCCCTCTAGTCATCTAAGTGATTACATGATCCGAGTCAACTAGGCCGTGTCCAATCATCACGTGAGACGGACTAGTCATCATCAGTGAACATCTTCATGTTGATCGTATCTACTATACGACTCATGCTCGACCTTTCGGTCTCTTGTGTTCCAAGGCCATGTCTGTACATGCTAGGCTCGTCAAGTCAACCTAAGTGTTTGGCGTGTGTAAATCTGGCTTACACCGTTGTATGTGAACGTAAGAATCTATCACACCCGATCATCACGTGGTGCTTGAAGCCACGAACTTTCGCAATGGTGCACGATTAGGGGAACACTTTCTTGAAATTTTAATGAGGATCATCTTATTTACTACCGTCGTTCTAAGCAAATAAGATGTATAATCATGATAAACATCACATGCAATCAAATAGTGACATGATATGGCCAATATCATATTGCTCCTTTGATCTCCATCTTCGGGCTCCATGATCATCATCGTCACCGGCATGACACCATGATCTCCATCATCGTGTCTCCATGAAGTTGTTTTGCCAACTTATTACTTCTACTACTATGGCTACCGGTTAGCAATAAAGTAAAGTAATTACATGGCGTTGTTCAATGACACGCAGGTCATACAATAAATAAAGACAACTCCTATGGCTCCTGCCGGTTGTCATACTCATCGACATGCAAGTCGTGATTCCTATTACAAGAACATGATCAATCTCATACATCACATATCATTCATCACATTCTTCTTGGCCATATCACATCACATAGCATACCCTGCAAAAAAAGTTAGACGTCCTCTAATTGTTGTTTGCATGTTTTACGTGGCTGCTATGGGTTTCTAGCAAGAACGTTTCTTACCTACGCAAAACCACAACGTGATATGCCAATTGCTATTTACCCTTCATAAGGACCCTTTTCATCAAATCCGTTCCGACTAAAGTGGGAGAGACGGCACCGCTAGCCACCTTATGCACCAAGTGCATGTCAGTCGGTGGAACCTGTCTCACGTAAGTGTACGTGTAAGGTCGGTCCGGGCCGCTTCATCCCACAATACCGTCGAAACAAGATTGGACTAGTAACGGTAAGCATATTGAACAAAAATCAATGACCACAACTACTTTGTGTTCTACTCGTGCAAAGAATCTACGCAATAGACCTAGCTCATGATGCCACTGTTGGGGAACGTAGCAGAAATTCAAAATTTTCCTACATGTCACCAAGATCTATCTATGGAGAAACCAGCAATGAGGGGAAGGAGAGTGCATCTACATACCCTTGTAGATCGCTAAGCGGAAGCGTTCAAGAGAACGGGGTTGATGGAGTCGTACTCGTCGTGATCCAAATCACCGATGATCCTAGTGCCGAACGGACGGCACCTCCGCGTTCAACACACGTACAGCCCGGGGACGTCTCCTCCTTCTTGATCCAGCAAGGGGAGAGGAGAAGTTGAGGAAAACTCCAGCAGCACAATGGCGTGGTGGTGATGGAGCTCGTGGTTCTCCCGCAGAGAGCCGTTAAGCACCACGGAGGAGGAGGAAGTGTTGGAGGAGGGAGGGGCTGAGAGAGGGGCGGTGGTGCGGCTGCCTCCTAGGCCTCACTATATATAGGGGTAAGGGGGGGAGGAGGCGCCCTAGGGTTCCCTAGGGGGGCGGCGGCCAGGGGAAACCCTAGATGGGTTTGGGGCCCCCACCCCTAGGAAACTGCCCCCAAGTGGGGAAGGGGCTGCCCTAGGGAGGCGCCCCACCTCTCCTGGTTACGTGAGAGGGGCTGGGAGGGGCACCACCCCCTTAGTGGGCTGGTTTGCCCCTTCCCTTTGGCCCATGAGGCCCTCCAACACTTGCGGGGCTCCCCAAACACCTTTCGGTCATGCAGCCATAGCGATCGGTACCCCGGAACACTTCAGGACTCCAATACCCTTCGTCCAATATATCGATCTTCACCTCGGACCATTCGGAACTCCTCGTGACGTCCGGGATCACATCCGGGACTCCGAACAACCTTCGGTAACCACATACTATTTCCCATAACAACTCTAGCGTCACCGAACCTTAAGTGTGTAGACCCTACGGGTTCGGGAACCATGCATACATGACCGAGACGTTCTCCGGTCAATAACCAACAGCGGGATCTGGATACCCATGTTGGCTCCCACATGTTCCACGATGATCTCATCGGATGAACCACGATGTCGAGGATTCAATCAATCCCGTATTCAATTCCCTTTGTCTAGCGGTATTGTACTTGCCCGAGATTCGATCGTCGGTATCCCCATACCTCGTTCAATCTCGTTACCGGCATGTCTCTTTACTCGTTCCGTAACACATCATCCCGTGATCAACCCCTTGGTCACATTGTGCACATTATGATGATGTCCTACCAAGTGGGCCCAGAGATACCTCTCCGTCAACCGGAGTGACAAATCCCAGTCTCGATTCGTGCCAACCCAACAGATAGTTTCGGAGATACCTGTAATGAACCTTTATAGCCACCCAGTTACGTTGTGACGTTTGGTACACCCAAAGCATTCCTACGGTATCCGGAGTTGCACAATCTCATGGTCTAAGGAAATGATACTTGACATTAGAAAAGCTTTAGCATACTGAACTACGATCTTTGTGCTAGGCTTAGGATTGGGTCTTGTCCATCACATCATTCTCCTAATGATGTGATCCCGTTATCAATGACATCCAATTTCCATGGTCAGGAAACCGTAACCATATATTGATTAACGAGCTAGTCAACTAGAGGCTTACTAGGGACATGGTGTTTTCTATGTACCCACACATGTATCTGAGTTTCCTTTCCATACAATTATAGCATGGATAATAAACGATTATCATGAACAAGGAAATATACTAATAACTAATTTATTATTGCCTCTAGGGCATATTTCCAATAGTATGAAAAATAGTAAGCTGAAGGAATTTCAACAAAATTAGAAGAAATGAAAGCTAGGAACCATATGAACATGCAACCAATATCACTCTATCAGGTAAAAAGTGTCTCGTCATAAGTGTCATTTCAAGAAATTAGAAGCAATACAAGCTAGAAGACAATGCAAGATGCAACCTACATCACACTCCCATGTTAAATGTGTCTTATGGGTAAGTGATCGTTGCATGTATAAGTTGTAAGCTATGCAGATGCAATTCAACAAAATCAGAAGCAATACAAACTAGACATCATATGGAACACGCAACCACATATAACAGTTCCAAGTTAGAGCAAGCACCTGTGATGGTGGAGTAGGGGAGATGTGCTCATCATCTACACGCATGTTCTAGAAACACTAACATGTGTCATATTCACAGGCTTTATGTGTAAAGTAAGTAGATGCAATTCAACAAAGTTAGAAGCAATACAAGCTAGACATCATACGCAACATGCAACCACATATAATAGTGCCAAGTTAGAGAAAGCACCTGCGATGTTGGAGTAGGGGAGTGTTGGAAATATGCCCTAGAGGCAATAATAAAATGGTTATTATTATATTTCCTTGTTCATGATAATTGTCTATTGTTCATGCTATAATTGTATTAACCGGAAACCGTAATACATGTGTGAATACATAGATCATAAAATGTCCCTAGTAAGCCTCTTGTTGACTAGCTCGTTGATCAATGGATGGTCGTGGTTTCCTGACCATGGACATTGGATGTCGTTGATAACGGGATCACATCATTGGGAGAATGATGTGATGGACAAGACCCAATCTTAAGCATAGCACAAGATTGTGTAGTTCGTTTGCTAAAGCTTTTCTAGTGTCAAGTATCATTTCCATAGACCATGAGATTGTGCAACTCCCGGATACCGTAGGAATGCTTTGGGTGTACCAAACGTCAGAACGTAACTGGGTGGCTATAAAGGTGCACTACAGGTATCTCCGAAAGTGTCTGTTGGGTTGGTACGGATCGATACTGGGATTTGTCACTCCGTATGACGGAGAGGTATCTCTGGGCCCACTCAGTAATGCATCATTATAATGAGCTCAATGTGACCAAGGAGTTAGCCACGGGATCATGCGTTACGTAACAAGTAAAGAGACTTGCCGGTAACGAGATTGAACGAGGTATGGGGATACCGACGATCGAATCTCGGGCAAGTAACATACCGATAGACAAAGGGAATTGAATACGGGATTGATCGAATCCCCGACATCGTGGTTAATCTGATGAGATCATCGTGGAACATGTGGGAGCCAATATGGGTTTCTAGATCCCGCTATTGGTTGTTGGCCGGAGAGGTGTCTCGGTCATGTCTGCATGGTTCCCGAACCCGTAGGGTCTACACACCTAAGGTTCGGTGACGCTAGAGTTGTTATGGGAAATAGTATGTGGTTACCGAAGGTTGTTCGGAGTCCCGAATGAGATCTAAGATGTGATGAGGAACTCCGGAATGGTCCGGAGGACGAAGGGCATTGGAGTCCGGAATTGTTCCGGGGGTACCGGGTGACGACCAGCGTGTCCGAAAAGGGTTTCGGAGGCCCCGGCAAGTGTTGGGGGCCTTATGGGCCAAGGGAAGGGGGCACATCAGCCCACAAAGGGGCAGTGCGCCCCTCCCACCCCATCTCACGTAACGTGGAGAGGTGGGGGCGCCTCCCCTAGGGCAGCCACCCCTCCCGGCTTGGGGGGCAAGTTTCCTAGGGGTGGGGTGCCCAAACCCATCTAGGGTTTCCCCTGTGGCCGCCGCCCCTTCCCTAGGGAAACCCTAGGGCGCCTCATCCTCCCCCTTCCCCCTATATATAGTTAGGGAGAGAGAGGGCAGCGGAACCCCTTC
Organism: Aegilops longissima; assembly: GCA_021605205.1. NCBI lineage: Eukaryota > Viridiplantae > Streptophyta > Magnoliopsida > Poales > Poaceae > Aegilops > Aegilops longissima. The sequence goes on along the minus strand of CM038679.1, from coordinate 95,757,887 downwards.
CCTGGCGCAGCCCTCTCCTCCTCCAACTGCTCCTCCTCCTCCGTAGTGCTTAGCGAAGCTCTGCCGAAGAACCACGAGCTCCATCGCCACCATGCCGTCGTGCTGCTAGAGTTTTCCCTCAACTTCTCCTCTTCCCTTACTGGATCAAGAAGGAGGAGATGTCCCCGGGCTGTACGTGTGTTGAACGCGGAGGCGCCATCCGTTCGGCGCTAGATCGGATCTTCTGTGATTTGAATCGCCGCGAGTACGACTCCATCAACCGCGTTCTTGTAATGCTTCCTCTTGGCGATCTTCAAGGGTATGAAGATGCACCCCCTCTCTCTCATTTCTAGCATCTCCTAGATTGATCTTGGTGACACGTAGGAAAATTTTGAATTATTGCTACGTTCCCCAACAGTGGCATCATGAGCTAGGTCTATGCGTAGATTCTATGCACGAGTAGAACACAAAGTAGTTGTGGGTGATGATTTGGTCAATTTGCTTGCCGTTACTAGTCTTATCTTGATTCGCCGGCATTGTGGGATGAAGCGGCCCGGACCGACCTTACACGCACGCTTACGTGAGACAGGTTCCACCGACTGACATGGACTTGATGCATAAGGTGGCTAGCGGGTGTCCGTCTCTCCCACTTTAGTCGGATCGGATTCGATGAAAAGGGTCCTTATGAAGGGTAAATAGCAATTGGCATATCACCCTTGTGGTTTTGCGTAGGTAAGAAACGTTCTTGCTAGAAACCCATAGCAGCCACGTAAAACATGCAACAACAATTAGAGGATGTCTAACTTGTTTTTGCAAGGTATGCTATGTGATGTGATATGGCCAAAAGGATGTGATGAATGATATATGTGATGTATGAGATTGATCATGTTCTTGTAATAGGAATCATGACTTGCATGTCGATGAGTATGACAACCGGCAGGAGCCATAGGAGTTGTCTTAATTTATTGTATGACATGCGTGTCATTGAAAGCGCCATGTAATTACTTTACTTTATTGCTAACCGTTAGCCATAGTAGTAGAAGTAATAGTTGGCGAGACAACTTCATGAAGACACGATGATGGAGATCATGGTGTCATGCCGGTGACGAAGGTGATCATGCCGCGCCTCGAAGATGGAGATCAAAGGCGCAAGATGATATTGGCCATATCATGTCACTTTATGATTTGCATGTGATGTTTGTCATGTTTACATCTTATTTTCTTAGAACGAGGGTAGCATAAATAAGATGATCCCTCACTAAAATTTCAAGAAATGTGTTCCCCCTAACTATGCACCGTTGTGAAGGTTCGTTGTTTCGAAGCACCACGTGATGATCGGGTGTGATAGATTCTAACATTCACATACAACGGGTGTAAGCCAGATTTACACGTGCAAAACACTTAGGTTAACTTGACGAGCTAGCATGTACAGACATGGCCTCGGAACAAAAGAGACCAAAAGGTCAAACATGAGTCGTATAGTAGATCCGATCAACATGGAGATGTTCACCGTTGATGACTAGTCCGTCTCACGTCATGATCGGACACGGCCTAGTCGATTTGGATCATGTCACTTAGATGACTAGAGGGATGTCTATCTGAGTGGGAGTTCATTAATAATTTGATTAGATGAACTTAATTATCATGAACATAGTCTAAAATTGTCTTTGCAAATATGTTCTAGATTAATAGCTCACACTTTAGCTCCCTGTTTTAATACGTTCCTAGAGAAATACTAAATTGAAAGATATTTTAAGCAATTGTGCGGACTAGGGCCGTAGTCTAAGGATTGTCCTCACTGCTACACAGAAGGCTTCTGTCCTTGATGCACCGTTCGGTGTGCTAACCCCTCTGGCGTCATTTGTGGATGTTGTGAACATCTGGCAGACACGTTCTAATGACTACCTGATAGCTTAGTGCGCCATGCTTTGCGGCTTAGAGTCGGGGCTCCAAAAGCGTTTTGAACACCATGGAACATATGAGATGTTCCAAGAGCTGAAATTGGTATTTCAGGCTCATGCCCGTGTTGAGAAGTTTGAGACCTCTGACAAGATCTTTACCTACAAGATGGAGGAGAATAGCTCAGCCAGTGAGCATGTACTCAGAATGTCTGGGTACTTCAATCACTTGAATCAAGTGGGAGTTAATCTTCCAGATAAGAGAAGTGATTGACAAAAGTTCTCCAGTCACTATCACCAAGCTGCTAGAATTTCGTGATGAACTATAACATGAAAGGGAAGTTGATCCCGGAGCTGTTCGTCATGCTTAAGGCCGCAAAGGTAGAAGTCAAGAAGGAGCATCAAGTGTTGATGGTTAACAAGACCACTGGTTTCAAAGAAGGGCAAGGGCAAGAAGGGAAACTTCATGAATGACAAGCCCGTTGCCGCTCCAGTGAAGAAACCCAAGAACCCAAACCCGAGACGAAATGCTTCTATTAGGGGAACAGTCACTAGTAGCGGAACTGCCTCAAATACTTGGTAGTTAAGAAGGCTGGCAACTTCAACAAAAGTATATTTGATATATGTTTATTGATATGTACCTTAATAGTACTCCTAGTAGCACATGGGTATTAGATACCGGTTCAGTTGCTAATATTGATAACTCAAAACAAAAGCTACGGAATAAATGGAGACTAGCTAAGGGCGAGGTGACATATGTGTTGGAAGTGTTTCCAAGGATGATATGATCGCCATCGCACAGTCACTCTACTTCGAGATTAGTGTTGAACCTAGATAAATGTCGTTTGCATTGGTGTCTGCGTTGAGCATGAACATGATTAGATCATGTTTATTGCAATACGATTATTCATTTAAGTTAGAGAATAATGGTTATTCTGTTTACATGAATAATACCGTCTATGGTCATGCACCCAATGTGAAGGGTCTATTGAATCTCGGTCGTAGTGATACACATGTTCATAACATTGATGCCAAAAGATGTAGAGTTGATAATGATAGTACCACTTTCTTGTGGCACTGCCGCTTAGGTCATATTGGTGAAAAGCGCATGAAGAACCTCCATGCCGATGGACTTTTGAAGTCACTTGATTTTGAATCACTTGACACATGCGAACCATGCCTCATTGGCAAGATGACTAAAACCCCGTTTTCTGGAACAATGGAACGGACAAGTGACTTGTTGGAAATCACACATGCTGATGTGTGTGGTCCGATGAGTGTTGACGCGTGTAGTGGATATCGTTATTTTCTCACCTTCACCGATGAATTGAATAGATATGGGTATATTTACTTAATGAAGCATAAGTCTCAAACGTTTGAAAAGTTCAAGCAATTTCAGAGTGAAGTTGAGAATCATCATAACAAGAAGATCAAGTTCCTACGATCTGATCAAGGGGAGAGTATCTGAGTTATGAGTTTGGCAATCACTAAAGTCAAGGTGGAATCGTTTCACAGTTGACGCCACCTGGAACACCATAGCGTAATGGTGAGTCTGAATGTCGTAATCGCACCCTATTGGATATGGTGCGATCTATGATGTCTCTTACCAATCTACTGCTATCATTTTGGGGTTATGCATTAGAGACAATTACATTCACTTTAAATAGGGCACCATCTTAGTCCGTGGAGACGACACCGTATGAACTATGGTTTGGCAAGAAACCTGAGTTGTTGTTTCTTAAGGTTTCGGGCTATGATGCTTATGTCGAAAGACTTCATCCAGAAAAGCTCGAACCCAAAGCGGAAAATTGTGTCTTCATAGAATACCCAGAGAAGACGATTGGGTATACCTTCTATCTCAGATCTGAGGGCAAAGTGTTTGTCGCTTTGAACAGGTCCTTTCTCGAGAAAGAGTTTCTCTCGAAAGAATTGAGTGGGAGGAAGATAGAACTTGATGAGGTTGTTGAACCTTTATTTCAACCAGAGAGTAGCGCAGCACAGAAAGATGTTTCTGTGGCACCTACCTTAGTTGAAGAGAAAGCTAATGATGATGATCATGGAGCTTCAGATCAAGTTACTATCGAACCTCGTAGGTTGACAAGGGTGTGTACAACTTCTGAGTGGTATAACCCTGTCTTAAAGGTCACGTTGTTGGACAACGATGAACCTATGAGCTATGGAGAAGCGACGGTGGGCCCGGATTCCAACAAATGGCTGGAAGCCATGAAATCCGAGATAGGATCCATGTATGAGAACAAAGTATGGACTTTGGTGGACTTGCCCGATGATCAGCAAGCCATTGAGAATAAATGGATCTTTAAGTAGAAGACAGACACTGATTGTAATGTCACCATTTATGAAGCTCGACTTGTCTCAAAGAAGTTTCCGACAAGTTCAAGGAGTTGACTGTGATGAGACTTTCTCAATCATGGCGATGCTAAAGTCTGTTAGAATTATGTTAGCAGTTGCTGCATTTTCATTTACGAAATTTGGCGGATGGATGTCAAAACAAAGTTTCCTTGACGGTTTCCGTGAGGAAAGGCTGTATATGATACAAGCTGAAGGTTTTGTCAATCCTAAGGATGCTAAAAGGTATGCAAACTCCAGCGATCCTTCTATGGACTAGAGCAAGCATCTCAGAGTTGGAACATATGCTTTGATGTGGTGATCAAAGCTTTTGGGATTATACAAGGTTTGCAAGAAACTTGTACTTACAAGAAAGTGAGTGGGAGCACTACAACATTTTTGATAAGTATACGTGGATGACATATTGTTGATCGAAAATGATGTAGAATTTTTGGAAAGCATAAAGGGTTGTTTGAATGAAGTTTTTCAAAGGAAGACCTGGGTAAAACTGCTTACATATTGGGTATCAAGATCTATAGAGATAGATCAAGACGCCTGATAAGACTTTCACAGAGCACATACCTTGATGTGATTTTGAAGGAGTTCAAAATGGATCAGTCAAAGAAGGAGTTCTTGCCTGAGTTGTAAGGTGTGAAGTTAAGACTTAAAGCTCGACGACGGCAGAAGAAAGAGAAAGGACGAAGGTCGTCCCCTATGCCTTAGCCATAGGTTGTATTCGATATGACATGATGTGTACTGCACTTGATATGTACCTTGCCATGAGTTTGGCAAGGGGGTACAAAAGTGATCCAGGAATGGATCATTAGTCAGCGGTCAAAATTGTCCTTAGAGGAATAAGGAAATGTTTATCGGTTTTGGAGGTGATAAAGAGTTCGGCGTAAAGGGTTATGTCGATGCAATCTTTAACACCTATCCGGATGACTCTGAGTAGAAAACTGGATACGTATAGTGGAGCAACCATTTGAGATAGCTCCAACTGGAGCGTGGAAGCAGCATCTATGATATAACATAGAGATTTGCGAAGTACATACGGATCTGAATGTTGCAGACCCGTTGACTAAAACCTCTCTCACAAGCATAACATGATCAAACTCCAGAACTCATTGAGCCTTAATCACATGGTGATGTGAACTAGATTATTGACTCTAGTAAACTCTTTGGGTGTTAGTCACATGGCAATGTGAACTATGGGTGTTCGATTCATCAGGATGTAACTAGATTATTAACTCTAGTGCAAGTGGGAGACTGTTGGAAATATGCCCTAGAGGCAATAATAAAATGGTTATTATTATATTTCCTTGTTCATGATAATTGTCTATTGTTCATGCTATAATTGTATTAACCGGAAACCGTAATACATGTGCGAATACATAGATCGTAATATGTCCCTAGTAAGCCTCTAGTTGACTAGCTCGTTGATCAATGGATGGTCGTGGTTTACTGACCATGGACATTGGATGTCGTTGATAACGGGATCACATCATTGGGAGAATGATGTGATGGAGAAGACCCAATCTTAATCATAGCACAAGATCATGTAGTTCGTTTGCTAAAGCTTTTCTAATGTCAAGTATAATTTCCTTAGACCATGAGATTGTGCAACTCCCGGATACCGTTGGAATGCTTTGGGTGTACCAAACATCACAATGTAACTGGGTGGCTATAAAGGTGCACTACAGGTATCTCCAAAAGTGTCTGTTGGGTTGGTACGAATCGAGACTGGGGTTTGTCACTCTGTATGACGGAGAGGTATCTCTGGGCCCACTCGGTAATGCATCATCATAATGAGCTCAATGTGACTAAGGAGTTAGCCATGGGATCATGCATTACGTAACGAGTAAAGAGACTTTCCGGTAACGAGATTGAACGAGGTATGGGGATACCGACGGTCGAATCTCGGGCAAGTAACATACCGATAGACAAAGGGAATTGAATACGGGATTTGATCGAATCCCCGACATTGTGGTTCATCCGATGAGATCATCGTCGAACATGTGGGAGCCAATATGGGTATCCAGATCTCGCTATTGGTTATTGGCCGGAGAGGTGTCTCGGTCATGTCTGCATGGTTCCCGAACCCGTAGGGTCTACACACTTAAGGTTCGGTGACGCTAGAGTTGTTGTGGGAAATAGTATGTGGTTACCGAAGGTTGTTTGGAGTCCCGGATGAGATCCCGGAAGTGACGAGGAACTCTGGAATGGTCCGGAGGTGAAGATCGATATATTGGACGAAGGTTATTGGAGTCCGGAATTGTTCCGGGGGTACCGGGTGACGACCAGTGTGTCTGAAAGGGGGTTCGGAGGCCCCGGCAAGCGTTGGGGGGCCTTATGGGCCAAGGGGAGGGGGCACATCAGCCCACTAAGGGGATGTGCGCCCCTCCCACCCCATCTCACGTAACGTGGAGAGTAGGGATGGCACCCACAGGGTTTGGGTACAGGTGGTGCCACCCCATACCCTTACCCATCATCCCAAACCTTACACATCACCCGTACCCATACCCGTTGAATGGTACAATTTTTTTCCATATTCGTCACCCATCAGGGTAAATGGGTACCCGCGGGTAAAATTACCCAGATTTGCAACACATCAATTTGACATTTGAGCATTACATAGTCATAATCAACAACTTATAACAATAATTTGTAAACAACAACACGTCATGACATCAACTCATACTCGTTCGCGGGCTAGCTATTATGGTGCGTTGGCCTAACATGAATGCATGATGAGGCCTTGTTAGGGCCGTCAGATTTATGTACATATAATATGTTTAATATGTGGATAAATAATATATAAGGTCTATTGTCAGAATATATACGGGTACATGGGTACATGGGTATGGGTTATACTAAACCATACCCATACCCACTATACCCGATGGGTATGAAATTTTCCTATTTATGTACCCCTGGGTATTTTTTTAACCTATACCCTTGCCCTAATAGGTATTTACCCGCAGGGTACGCAGGTAATGGGTACCCATTGCCATCCCTAGTGGAGAGGTGGGGGTGCCTCCCCTAGGGCAGCCACCCCTCCCGGCTTGGGGGGCAAGTTTCCTAGGGGTGGGGGAGCCTAAACCCATCTAGGGTTTCCCCTGTGGCCGCCGCCCCGCCCCTAGGGAAACCCTAGGGCGCCTCCTCCTCCCCCCTTCCCCCTATATATAGTGAGGGAGGGAGAGGGCAGCGGCACCCCTTCCCTAGTGCAGCCCTCTCCTCCTCCAACTACTCTTCCTCCTCCGTAGTGCTTAGTGAGGCTCTACCGAAGAACCACGAGCTCCATCGCCACCACGCCGTTGTGCTGCTGGAGTTCTCCCTCAACTTCTCCTCTCCCCTTACTGGATCAAGAAGGAGGAGATGTCCCCGGGCTGTACGTGTGTTGAACACGGAGGCGCCGTCCGTTCGGCGCTAGATCGGAACTTCCGTGATTTGAATCGCCGCGAGTACGACTCCATCAACTGCGTTCTTGTAACGCTTCCGCTTAGCGGTCTTCAAGGGTATGAAGATGCACTCCCTCTCTCTCGTTGCTAGCATCTCCTAGATTTATCTTGGTGACACGTAGGAAAATTTTGAATTATTGCTACGTTCCCCAACAGGGAGATGTGCTCATCATCTACACAACTACGTTGACTGTCCAGCCTTGTGTTGTCTTGCGAATCTTGTTGGTAGGATGGCAGAGTAGAATCTGTAGATACCCTCTATTTGAGTTGCTCCGAAGGACCACCATCATCCACTGCCGGACTAATTTCCTTCAGCTGTATTGATTTTGCATTGTGAAGTCAAACCGATAAGAAAAAGGAATAAAATTCGCTCTTCAGAACTCATTCATGCATGATATTGACGAACACTACTCGGATGAAAGGCAAACACATGATAGAGGATGGAATATGTACGAAAAACAGGACGGCGTGACATATTCACACCTATGATGTGGTAACTAAGTAGAAGGCATTTCAACAAATTAGAAGCAGTGCAAGCTAGACACCATATGAAAGGTGCAACCAATATCACTCTGCCAAGTTCAAACTGTCTGGTGTTTCAACAAATTAGAAGTAGTACATGCTAGAAATCATATGCAAGACACAACCAATATCACAGTGGTGACTTAAAGGTGCCTTATCATAAGTGACTGATGCGGGATATGCAAGAACAGTAGTCTGATGTAAGAACATGGTGTGATCAGATATAGTATGTTCTAGAAATAGGAACACGTGTCATATTCACATGCATTAAGTGTAAAGTAAGCATATAACATTCAACAAAGTTAGGAGTAATACAAGCTAGACATCATACGCAACATGCAACCACATATAATAGTGCCAAGTTAGAGCAAGCACCTGTGATGGTGGAGTAGGGGAGATGTGTTCACCATCTACACAGCTACATTGACTGTCTAGCCTTGCGCTGTCTTGCGAATCTTGTTGGGAGGATGGCAGAGTAGAATCTGTAGAGACCCTCCATTTCAGTTGCTTGGAAGGACCACCATCATCCAATGCCTTACCAATTTCCTTCTGCTTTATTGATTTTGCATTGTGAGGTCAAACCGACAAGAAAAAGGAATAAAATTCGCTCTTCAGAACTCATTCATGCATCATACTGGCAAACACTACTCTGATGAAAGGCAAAGTCATGATACGATGATGGAATATGTACGAAAAATTGGACGGCTTGACATATTCACACCTATGATGTGGTAACTAAGCAGAAGGCACTTCAACAAATTAGAAGCACTGCAAGCTAGACACCATATGGAAGGTGCAATCAATATCACTCTGCCAAGTTAAAACTGTCTCGTCATAGGTGGCGTTCATCAAACTAGAAGCACTACATGCTAGAAATCATATTCAAGACACAAACCATTATCACACTGCCAACTTAAAGGTGTCCCGTCATATGTGACTGACGCAGGATACACAACAAGAGTAGTTTCATGTAAGAACATGGTGTGATAGACAGATATACTATGTACCAAAAACAGGAAAGCGTATCATATTCACACGTATCATGTGTAAGCTAAGCAGATGTAGTTTACACTAATTAGGAGCAATACAAGCTAGATACTATATGCAACATGCAACCAGATATCACACTGCCAAGTTAGAGCAAGCACCTTGGATGGTGGAGTAGGGGAGCGGAGACTTGGAACTTGTAATGCACTAGCAGTACAAGGAGAATCCGTCTGATGCTCCGTTTACGTTCTTTGAGAGGACCACCATCATCGCCTTCCTTACTCTTTTCCTTCCTCTTTTTTGATTTTGCCTTGTCAAGTCAAACCCACAAGAAAAAGGAATAAAATTTGCTCTTCAGAACTCATTGACGCATGATACTGACGAGCACTACTTTCATGTAAGACAGCCGCATGATAGGAGGATGGAATATGTATGAAAAACAGGACGACATGACATATTGACATGTATGATGTATAAAGTGTAAACTAAGCACAAGGTGTTTGAACTAGTTAGAAGCAATGCAAGCTACAAACCATATGAAAGATGAAAACAATATCACTCTGCCAAATTAAAAGGGTGGCCTAACAAATGTATTTGACCAAATTATAAGCAATACATCGCAACAGGCTAGAAATAATATGCAATATGCAACGAATAAAGGTGTCTCATCGTAAGTGATTGATGCAGGATACAGAAGAGAGGTAGTTTCATGTAAGAACATGGTTAACACATAGATGTAGTCTGTACCAAAAATAGGAAGGCATGTTATATTCACAGGTATAATGTGTAAACTAAGCAGATGCAATTTACCCTAATTAGAAGCATTACAAGCTAGACACCGTATGCAACATGCAACCACATATCACACTGCAAAATTAGAGCAAGCACCTACGATGGTGGTGTAGGGGAAGTGCGGTCTTCAAGTACAGAGCTACGTTCAATATCTTCATTTAGGCTTGTTGTTTCTTGAGAATCATGTGGAGAGGATGAAACTGCACTCTTTATAAGAGTAGCGCGTCTCATACTAACCCACGGGTGTGACTGTCTCATCATAAGCGATAGATGCAGGATACACAAGAACAATAGTTTGATGTAAGAACATGGTGTGATAGGCAGATGTAGTATGTACCAAAAATAGGAAGGCGTGTCATATTGTAGCGACCAGACCTGAATGGATCAAGTCTCTGTGCTCAGTGTCATCCCTGGATCAGTAATGCTGACACCACACGATGATTTGAAGGATTTATAGCGAGTAGCAATCACACACTTATTACATCGTTGTCCACAAGGGAACTTAATACAATAATATGGCTTAAGGCCATCTAATAATAACAGCGGAAGGCTTGGAAGATAAGTGAGTCCATCAACTCCATCGGCATCCGAGTATAGAACCACGACCTAACACCTTACTGTAAATTCGAAAAGTGCATAGCGTGAAAGTTGCAGCCCAAAACGGGTGACACATGGAATATCTTGGCAATGTAACACATAAAGAGCAATGAAGGAATAAGCCTATACTACATGCATATATGGCTGGTGGTAAAGCTCTATGGTTACATTTTTGCATAAATCTAGTTTTTCCCTACAACAAAGGAATAATTTTATTTAACTATCATGGTGGTTGTTAAACATTGAGAATGGTTGACAGCATCCTCAATCCCAATTAAAAAGTACTCATCAGAATCCCAATAACTTTTATTAGAAGTAACATGTTGAGATTCACATGATATTCAATTACCAGATACTCAAAACGTCCATAACCGGGGACACGGCTAATCATGATTAGTTTATACACTCTGCAGAGGTTTGCACTTTTCCCCACAAGACACGATCGCCTCCGCTTGGTTCTCGTGACTACATGGTGTTTGAGAAGCGGATGACCGAGACATAGTCTTTCGAAGCGCTAGCACCTTACATGTGGGTAGACCGTACCAACCTACATCCCCTACATCAGCTAGCCTACCGAAGAGTTCGCACAACCTAGTCAACTACGCCAGAGCCCATAATTGGCTTGTGGCTGCACACGGAAGTTTCAGTTTGAATAATCTTATGATCCCTTAGAGCACAGGTGGCGGTCCGAAGAAATCTGAGCAAGTCTGATAGAAACCAGGTGCCTCAATCCACCCAGATGTGTGTTTAGGTTGCCACCTTAGATAAACCATTATTTAAAAATCTCACATCTGTCATGGATATTCACTCACCCAATCCACGTCTACTAGCATAGCATGGCATAAAGCAAACGTAGAAGTAACTCCCAAGGTTTCATAAGTAAAACAGGTAATAGGTACTACCTCAAATCTACTTCCCAATCCCACAAGTTAAGTTGATCCTAAACATGCAAGTGTTTGAGGGTTGGATCTAATGCAATAAAACTGGGTAGTAGAAAAGGTATGATCAAGTGTTACTTGCCTTGCTGATGATCCGCGAGACCTAGAGATTCGAAGTAACAAGCGGCGCACTCCGGGTGATCTAACGCAGACAAACAACAAGCATACAATAAGTACTCATCTAATGCACAGGGAAAACTCGAATAAAAGATCTAACAGAGAGTTCAACTTAAGAACCCTGGTTGCAAAAAGAATCGAATCAAATAAAGCATCGAAAGTCGAAACTCGAGAGAGAACGACTCGGTTTAGCAATCTGAAACTAGGTCAAAATTTTACAGTAGCAAAACTCCGTTTAAGTAGGTTAGTCGGAACGGCGGTTTAATATGAAACTCCAGCGCTTGAATCACCTGATTCCGATAAGCGAGCGAGAAAATAAACAGATTTGAAAATCGAATCGAAATCGAATCGAAAAATAACGGATTAAATCCGATTAAAAGAAAGCGACGAACAGATTAAACAGCGGACGTTCGTTAACAGAACTAATCCAACAAACACGTTCATTAAAGCGAGCGGTTCGGTGAGCGTTCACTAAATAAGAAAACCAAAAAAATAAACCAATCTAGGTTTTTTAAAAACGAATAATGCAAAAAAACCGGATCGGTTTTAAAACAAAACCGGATCGGGCAGGCGGCGAGGTCGGCTACCTCGGCGAGGTCGCGCGAGGCTCGGGCGGCTCGTGGTCGGGCGACGGCGGATCGGCGGCGGGTCGACGGCGGCGGCGTAGCGGCGACGCGGCGGCGGCGGCGGCCTCGGGGGGCGGCGGCGGCGAGGATGAGGGAGGCGGCGGCTCGGGTTGGAGGGAAGAGGGGGGGGTTATAGGAGGGGGGTCTCCGTGCCTTGGGAAGAAGCGGTGGCGGGGTCCGGCGAGCCGAGCCGGACTCGACAATGAGGCGGCGTCTTGTGGCGGGGCTCCTCCAGCAGAGGGAGGGAGAGATGGTGGGGCGTGGCTGGGCGGCTGGGCCTTAGCCAAAGCGAGGCGGCGGCGATTTTTTTAAACAAAACTAAGCGAAAATAAAATCAAAGCGAACTCCAAATTTAATAAAATTTATTTTCCCCGACTCCTAAAAATGAGTCGAACAAAATGAACTTTAAAAACGGGGCAAATATGCATATTTTTAAAATGCTCATTTTTTTTTTGCCTAAAGCAAATAAATCTTCAAAACCAAAATTTGATTTATTTATAATATCTCCATTTTTCCTAAATGTTGGAAAAGTCATATTATTCCCTCTCTTAAATTTTTGTAGCGGAAAAAACTTTTGAAGATAAATAAATAAATCCAAATGATCCTATTTTCAAAATTTGAGAAATCTCAAATATGAAAATAATGAAATCTCCAACTCTCTCCGAGGGTCCTTGAGTTGCGTGAAATTTTCTAGGATCTGAAAATGCGAGAAAATATGATATGCATGATGACCTAATGTATAACATTCCAAATTGAAAATTTGGGATGTTACAAACCTACCCTTAAGATGAATCTAGTCCTCGAGATTCGGGTTAACTAGAAAATAGGTGAGGTGGTCCTTAAGCAAAACTTCCTCTCTTTCCCGGTGGCTTCATCTTGATGTGGTGGCTCCTTGAACTTTGCAAAACTTGATAACCTTGCTGCGGGTAACTCTGCTAGCATAATCGAGAATCTTAACGGTTTTCCTCATATGTTAAATCATCCTTCAACTGAATTGCTTCGGTGGCTTGTGTCTCTTAACGGTACCTCTGCTATCTCGGGTGACATTTCTTCAAGCGAGAAACATGGAATACATCATGAACTCTGACAGTCCTTATGGCAATTCCAACTTATAAGCAACTTCTCCCATGCGTTGCAAAATCTTATATGGTCCAACAAAGCGTGGTGCTAACTTTCCTTTGACTCCAAAGCGCTTAACTCCTCAAGCGGGGATACTCTAAGATATACTCATCTCCAACTTCATACTCAATCGCTGCGCTTTGAATCGGCATAGCTCTTTTATGCAGACTGGGCTACCTTGAGCCTATCCCGAATCAGTTTAACCTTCGCTCGGACTCCTTAATCAAATCTGGTCCAAACAATTGGCGATCTCGGTTTAGTCCCATGACAATGGTGTCCTGCACCTTCTTCCATCTGAGCCTCGAAGGTGCCATCTTCAAGCTGGTTGCAGTAGCTGTTGTTGTAAGAAAATTCTGCATACGATAAATTATCATCCCAACTAGATCCATAATCTAGTGCACAAGCTCTCAAACATATCCTCCAAAATCTGATTGACTCTCTCGGTCATCCATCGATGCGTGGGTGGAAAGCTGTCTTGAATTCAATCTAGTTCCCAATGTTTCGTGCAAGCTGGTTCCAAAATTTTGAGGTAAATTGGGTTCCTCATCGTCGATGCTCCTCGGAACTCCGTGTAAGCACACAATTCTGGTCATGTATATCTTTGCCAACTTAGCACTGCTATAGGTAGTCTTGGATGGAATGAAATGAGCTACCATCGTTAAGCGATCGACTATGACCCAAATCGAGTCATAACCTGAGCGAGTCTTTGGCAAACCTGTGATGAAATCCATGCCTAGTTTATCCCACTTCCATTCGGTATCGGCAATGGTTGTAACAATCCTGCTGGCTTCGATGCTCTGCTTTTACTTTCGACATACATCATAAACTGCTACATACTCCGCAATATCCTTCTTCATTCCGGTCCACCGAAAGTATTCTTCAAATCCAAATACATCTTGGTATTTCTGGGTGAATCGAATAGGGTGAATCATGGGCTTCTTGTAAAATCAACTTCCCGATCTACGGGTTATTGGGCACATAAACACGGTCTTCAAACCATAGGGTATCGTGCTCATCCTCACGAAATCCTTTAGCTTTTCCTTTGCTCATTTTCTCCTTTATAGAGGCAACTTCCTTATCGCCTTTTGGGCTTCTCGATTTTGTCCATCGGTGTTGTTGAATCTCCAATGCTGCTACATAGCCTCTGGAACTATTTCCAAACATAGCTCTCGAAGGTCCTCGGCTAACTCATTGGGTATCCCTCCCATCATTAGGGTATTGGCGTGGCTCTTACGGCTCAATCGTCTGCTACGACATTAGCCTTTCCGGGGTGATAATGTAATCTCATATCATAATCCTTGATAAGCTCTAACCATCTCCTTTATGCGAGACTCGGTTCATACGTGTGAAGATGTACTTCAAACTCTTGTGATCCGTATATACTTCACAATGATTTCCAATGAGAAAATGTCTCCATGTCTTTAAAGGCATGCACAACGGCTGCTAACTCCAAATCATGGGTGGCATAATTCAACTCATGGGGCTTAAGTTGTCGTGAAGCATATGAAACAACTCTTCCTTCCTGCATAAGCCTTGCTCCAAGTCCTCGGCGTGAAGCGCCGCAATACACCTCATAATCCTTAGTCGATCGGCAATATTAAAACTGGTGAGGTAACCAATCTTTTCTTCAACTCCTGAAAACTTGCCTCACAGTCCTCGGTCCATATGAATTTGTTATCCTTCTTCAACAATTCTGTCATAGGCTTGGCAATCCTTGAGAAATTCTCAATGAATCTTGGTAGTATCCTGCGAGTCCATGGAAACTCGAATCTCTCCAAGCTGTCGTTGGTGCTTCCCATTTGGTTCTGATCTCAACCTTTGTGGGGTCAACTGCTATTCCTTCTCCGGATATAACATGTCAGAAATCCAACTTCCTTTAGCCAAAACTCACATTTGCTGAACTTGGCATACAAGCTGGTGTTCCTCGGTTTCTCCAAAACCAATCGCAAATGTTCCTTGTGTTCCTCTTCATTCTTGAGAAAATCAAAATGTCATCAATGAACACCACGACGAACTTATCCAAAAACTCCATAAACACTTTGTTCATCAGGTTCATGAAATAGGCTGGTGCGTTAGTCAGTCAAATGACATAACGGTATACTCATCTGATCCATATCTCGTGGTAAATGCTGTCTTGGGTATGTCTTGCTCCCGAATCTTCAAGCGATGGTACCACGATCGTAAATCGATCTTGGAAAACACCTTAGCTCCTTGCAAACGATCAAACAGATCATTTATCATAGGTAGTGGGTACTTGTTCTTGATTGTTACTTCATTCAATCCACGATAATCAACAACCATTCTTAACGATCCATCCTTCTTCTCCACTAACAATACGGGTGATCCCCAAGGTGAAGAACTTGGGCGAATAAAACCTTTATCCAATAGTTCCTTAATCTGCTTCTTGATTTTTGCCAAATCCTGTGCGGGCATCCTGTACGGATATCGGGCCTGTTCCTGGCAACAGCTCGATCAAAAACTCAATGTCTCTATCCGGTGGCATTCACAGCAACTCTTAGGAAATACATCGGAAAATCCTTCACCTGGTACTTCTTCCTGCACCACTCGATAAGCAATTAAATTGTGCTCTCCTCGGCTCGTGCCGTGATACATACTTGATCCTTCTTCCTTACGGTGTGGTGAGCAAAATTGACTTTGTGGTGCAATGTATGTTTCCTCCATACCTTGATAACCAATCCATTCCTAATATCACATCCAATCCTTGGGATTCCGAACTATCAGTGCGAGGGAAAACATAGTGTCCAATCCTTAATGGCGGTCGATCACACCATTTACTAGCCATGTATTACTGCTCGGGTGAGGTTACTAGCATGGGTGACCTAAGGGCTTGGGTTGGTAACTTGTACTTATCCACAAATCCCTTGATATGTATGAATGCGATGCACCGATGTCGAAAAGAACAACTGCAGTAAATGACTTAACCAAAACTTACCGATTCTTGCATCGGGCTGATCTTCAACCTCCTCCACATCAATGTGGTTCACATCCCCTGTTGAAAGGGTTGGGCTTCTTTCGAGCTTCCATTGCCATTTCCATTCGGCCTACGGGACAGTCATTGGCATAATGCCCGATCTTGCGGCACTTAAAGCAAGTAATGTGACTCAGGTCTACTTTGGATGGTGTTGGCGGGTTGGTGCGGTTCTGTCCATTGCTTCCTCCATTCCGTTCCCATTCTTGGTGCCATTATGGTTATCTGAATTACCTCCTCCATGGGTATGCTGAAATTGAATTCGGATTTAGGGGTATAACGAGGTTTCTGCTTTGGGCTCGAGTTATACTTCCCTTGCCCATACTTCCTCTTGCGGTTCTCAATTTCTGCTGCTTTCCTTCAATCATGAGGCTCGGTCTACCAACTCTGGTAGTTGTTGAAACTTGCTACCATCAACGGCATCTTGAACTCATCATTCAGTCCTTCTAGAAACTTCTCTGTTTAGCTGCATCTGTAGTAGCGTCATCCGGGGTATAACGTGCTAATTTACTAAAGTCATCCACATCTTGCCAACAGTCCTTCCTCCTTGGCGTAAGTTCTGAAACTCACGCTTCTTCATGGCCATGGCTCCTGCTGAAACATGGGTAGTCTGAAAAGCTTGCTGAAACAGATCCCATGTGGCGGTGTCTCACGGGTAAGTGGCTGTAAAATTCTCCCACCATCTTGCTGCGGGTCCTTCAAGCTGATGTGCTGCAAACTTCACTCTTTCACCATCTGTGCATCCTGAAGTGGTCAACTCCCTTCCTATCTTGCGCAGCCAATCATCTGCTACAATTGGCTCGGTGCTACTGGAATACACCGGCGGATTCAGTCTAAGGAAACGAGTCAGGTGATCCGCAGGTGGTGGTGGCGGTGGGTAGTTATTGTTGTTGTTGTTGTTGTTGCCCTGGTTCTGCACCAATGTTTGAATCAGGGTATTCTGCTGCTGGATCAATTGGGTGATCTCTGGCGGGAAAACGAACCCGGGGTCGCGTCTCGGAGGCATCTGATGGGTTTAGAAGAGACAAGAATTTAGAATAGATTGAGGTCTAAGGGGAATCACTACCCAAATGCACATGAGCAAATGAACACAAAATCACTTCATTCAATCAAACAAGGGCTTACAACGATCTAACTATCGCAAAAGTGCGTGTACTAAAATGTTTACATGGAGGGAATACTACTAATATGTGGGGGACTTCTACTAATTTGAACCGGTGGAAGACTCCATGATGTCTGCTCCAGCGTCGTCTTCAAAGTCGGGTTCACTTGGATCCGAATCGGTGTCGTCGATGTTGATGTAGTCTCTTGGGCAACCGACATCTTGGTCTTCATTCTGGCGCCAACTTCTTCTTGAGTTCTTGATCTCGTACTTAAGATCGTTATTGTGTCTTGCTAGAGCTACGATCTCGTCCATGTAGTCCTTGTGTGTAGTTTTAGTTCTCCTTCCAGTTCGATGATCCTTCCTTTGCATTCGCAACTCCAACATATCATTGCACATTTGGTTCTCTGGCGTCGAATGTGCTGATTTAACTCTGGATGAAAGCTGCAATGGACCTATCCTTCTTGGTGCTGACTATGTCCCATTTGTCATCTCGGCGTCCGCAAATCTGGTAGATAGTGTCCTTGAGGTCTTCTTGATAAACTTCTCCAATCGTCCCATGGTGATGTGAGCTGCCATGCTCTTTCCCAGACTCCAAGTTGGTGCATTGAAAACACTATCTATAGGCTTGGTGATTGGGGCGAATGTCCTTCCTGGAACGTGAGCTTGAATCTTCCAGCGCTCCTCTTCAGGCAGAGTGGCGTTGAAAGTTCGGTGAAGCTGGGTAGTCAATGTTCGGTGCTTGGTAACTTCCTTCAAGTGAAATCCAAAAGGTGTGCCTTCATCTGGTTGGGTGTACTTGATCTTCTCGTCCGTCATCCTAAAGAGTAGAAAAGATGAGGAGTTAGAAAATGGGAAGAGAGTAGTGATCTATGGCTTTAACTTAGTGGTCGTGTCCTACAGTCAGCGTGTGCTCTGATACCATTCTCTCAGCGACCAGACCGAATGGATCAAGTCTCGTGCTCGGTGTCATCCTGGATCGATAATCTTGACACCACACGATGCTTGAAGGATTTATAGCGAGTAGCAATCACACACTTATTACATCGTTGTCCACAAGGGAACTTAATACAATAATATGGCTTAAGGCCATCTAATAATAACAGCGGAAGGCTTGGAAGATAAGTGAGTCCATCAACTCCATCGGCATCATGAGTATAGAACCACGACCTAACACCTTACTCGTAAATGCAAAAATGCATAGCGTGAAAGTTGCAGCCAAAACGGTGACACATGGAATATCTTGGCAATGTAACACATAAAGAGCAATGAAGGAATAAGCCTATACTACATGCATATATGGCTGGTGGTAAAGCTCTATGGTTACATTTTGCATAAAGCTAGTTTTTCCCTACAACAAAGGAATAATTTTATTTAACTATCATGGTGGTTGTTAAACATTGAGAATGGTTGACAGCATCCTCAATCCCAATTAAAAGTACTCATCGAATCCCAATAACTTTTATTAGAAGTAACATGTTGAGATTCACATGATATTCAATTACGGATACTCAAAACGTCCATAACCGGGACACGGCTAATCATGATTAGTTTATACACTCTGCAGAGGTTTATGACTTTTCCCCACAAGACTCGATCGCCTCCGCTTGGTTCTCGTGACTACATGGTGTTTGAGAAGCGGATGACCGAGACATAGTCTTTCAGAAGCGCTAGCACCTTACATGTGGGTAGACCGTACCAACCTACATCCCCTACATCAGCTAGCCTACCCGTAAGAGTTCGCACAACCTAGTCAACTACGCCAGAGCCCATAATTGGCTTGTGGCTGCACGGAAGTTTCAGTTTGAATAATCTTATGATCCCTTAGAGCACGGGTGGCGGTCCGAAGAAATCAGCAAGTCTGATAGAAACCAGGTGCCTCAATCCACCCAGATGTGTGTTTAGGTTGCCACCTTAGATAAACCATTATTTAACAATCTCACATCTGTCATGGATATTCACTCACCCAATCCACGTCTACTAGCATAGCATGGCATAAAGCAAGCGAGAAGTAACTCCCAAGGTTTCATAAGTAAAACAGGTAATAGGTACTACCTCAAATCTACTTCCCAATCCCACAAGTTAAGTTGATCCTAAACATGCAAGTGTTTGAGGTTGGATCTAATGCAATAAAACTGGGTAGTAGAAAAGGTATGATCAAGTGTTACTTGCCTTGCGATGATCCATGAGACCTAGAGATTGAAGTAACAAGCGGCGCACCGGTGATCTAACGCAGACAAACAACAAGCATACAATAAGTACTCATCTAATGCACAGGAAAACTCGAATAAAAGATCTAACCAGAGAGTTCAACTTAAGAACCCTGGTTGCAAAAGAATCGAATCAAATAAAGCATCGAAAGTCGAAACTCGAGAGAGAACGACTCGGTTTAGCAATCTGAAACTAGGTCAAAATTTTACGGTAGCAAAACTCCGTTTAAGTAGGTTAGTCGGAACAGCGGTTTAAAGAATGAAACTCCAGCGCTTGAATCACTGATTCCGATAAGCGAGCTTGAAAATAAACAGATTGAAAATCGAATCGAAATCGAAATCAGAAAAATAACGGATTAAATCCGATTAAAAGAAAACGACGAACAGATTAAACAGCGGACGTTCGTTAGCAGAACTAATCCAACGAACACGTTCATTAAAGCGAGCGGTTCGGTGAGCGTTCACTAAATAAGAAAACCAAAAAAATAAACCAATCTAGGTTTTTTTAAAACGAATAATGCAAAAAAACCGGATCGGTTTTAAAACAAAACCGGATCGGGCAGGCGGCGAGGTCGGCTACCTCGGCGAGGTCGCCGGGAGGGCTCGGCTCGGCTCCGTGGTCGGCGACGGCGGGATCGGCGGGTGCGGGGCCAGCGGCGGCGGCGGCGGCGGCGGCGGGCGGCCTCGGGTTGGGGCAGCGACGGCGGCGGATGATGCGGCGGCGGCTCGGGTTGGAGGAAAGAGGCGGCAGGGTTATATAGGAGGGTCTCCGTGCCTTGGGGAAGGGGCGGCGGGGTCCGGCGAGCCGAGCCGGACTCGGCGGCGGGCGGCGTCTTGGCGGCGGGCTCCTCCAGCCGAGGGGAGGGGGAGATGGGCGGGCGGCGGCTGGGCGGTGGGCCTTAGCCCGGCGGGCTGGCGGCGATGTTTTTTTTTAACAAAACTAAGCGAAAATAAAATCAAACGAACTCCAAATTTAATAAAATTTATTTTCCCGACTCCTAAAATGAGTCGAACAAAATGAACTTTAAAAACGAGGCAAATATGCATATTTTTAAAATGCTCATTTTTTTTGCCTAAAGCAGATAAATCTTCAAAACCAAAATTTGATTTATTTATAATATCTTCATTTTTCCTAAATGTTGGAAAAGTCATATTATTCCCTCTCTTAAATTTTTGTAGCGGAAAAAACTTTTGAAAATAAATAAATAAATCCAAATGATCCTATTTTCAAAATTTGAGAAATCTCAAATATGAAAATAATGAAATCTCCAACTCTCTCCGAGGGTCCTTGAGTTGCGTGAAATTTTCTAGGATTGGAAAATGCGAGAAAATATGATATGCATGATGACCTAATGTATAACATTCCAAATTGAAAATTTGGGATGTTACACATATTCACATGTATAATTTGTAAGCTAAGGAGATGCAATTTAACAAATTAGGAGCAATACAAGCTAGACACCATATGCAACGGGCAACCAGATATCACACTGCCATGTTAGAGCAAGCACCTGGGGTTGTGGAGTAGGAGAGATGAGATTTGGAACTTGCACTGCAGTAGGAGTAGCAAGAGAATCTGCAGAGATCATCTGTTTCGGTTGCTCCAGAGGACCACCATCATTCCGTGCCTTCGTCCTTTTAGATTTTGCCTTGTCTAGTAAACACACAAGAAAAAGGAATGAAATTCGCACTTCCAAATTTGTTGATGCATGACACTGACGAACACAACTTTTATGTGTGGGAACCACATTGTAGGAGGATGGAATATGTACGAAAAACGCTAAGCAGAAGGCATTTCAACAAATTGGAATCAATGCAATCTAGACACCATATGAAAGATCCAACCAAAATCACCCTACCAAGTTAGATGTGTCTCATTATAAGTGGCACTTCAACAAATTAGAGGCAATACATGTTTGAAATGATATGCAAGATGCAACCAATATTACACTGTCAACTTGAAGGTGTCTCGTCATAAGTGATTGATGAGGGATACACAAGAAAACTAGTTTGATTAAGAACATGGTTAATAGAAAGACGTAATATGTACCAAAAACAGGAACGCATGTCATATTCACAGGTATAATGTGTTAACTAAGTAGATGTAATTTACCCTAATTAGAAGCATTACAAGGTAGACACCATATGCAACATGTAACCACATATCACACTGCCAAGTAAGAGCAAGCATCTGCGATGGTGGTGTGGGGGAATTGCGGTCATCAACTAGAGAGCTGCGTTGACTATCTTCATTTAGCCTTGTTGTTTCTTGAGAATCATGTGGGGAGGATGACAGTGCACTCCTTAAACGAGTAGCGCGTCTCACAGTAACCCACTAGGGTGACTGTCTCGTCATAAGTGATTGATGAGGGATACAAAAGTGCATTAGTTTGATGTACGGACATGGTTAATAGACATATGTAGTATGTATCAAAAACAGGAAGGCATGTCATTGTCAAAGGTATAATGTGTAAAGTAAGCTAATGCAATTTAACCAAATTGGAAGCAATACAAGCTAGACACCATATGCAACATGCAACCACATATGACAGCGCGAAGTTAAAGAAAGCACCTGGGATGGTTGTGTGTGGAAATTGAGATCATCAACTGCAGAGCTACGTTTACTATCTCCATCTGCTGGCACTGCACCCTTTAGAGCGCTGAGACGCTTAGTGCTTATCTTCGAATTACACTGGAGTGACTTCTGTCTTTTCTTTTTTGTATTCATCAATACTACGTTAGAGTATGAAATACCCATGCATAAAAAACAATAGTGTGAGTATGGGTGAAGTGTGTGCACAAGTAGTACAGTGTAAAGGTAGCAGAAAGCAGGTCGGTGAGAAATAAATGACGGGAGACATATGATAGCTCTACAACATGCATGTCACACGAAATTACTAGATTCTAGGATTTTGAAATATGAGCACAAGGATGGCTGGGAAATGCAGATGCTCCTCCAGCACACCACAAGGTGTGGTCCTATGAAAATAACAGTCGACTGAAAACAAATAGGTCAGTCCATTTTTTCTACACCGTCTGATGTACAAAGAACAGGCATATCGCCTTCATCTACCTCCAGCCAGTCAGTGTTACGATCTTCCTCGAAACGCCAGCGACCACCGGCCCAGTCCCCTGCCTCCGCCCTCCGCTCGACCTCACCGCACCGCCATGCTTGGCACCGCCCCCGGACATCCCTTCATGCCCCGCCGACCTCTAGATCGGGCGCAAGCAGCTCCTGCGCCCCACACCCCTATGATATACATCGGTCCGTCGCTTCCCCGGCGAACATGCGGACTAGGTGCTCCGCGCACCTAAGCGGGTGCTGCTTCTTTCGGGCTACTGACCTCTAGCAAAGGTGAAATAATAAATGGGAGGAAACCTTGTGCATTTAGTATCACGAAGAAGATGCAGTACAAAGCGCTCAACTAGTTTCTTTCATGGGATGAATACGGTGTGAGCAGAGACGTAAGATTTGCACGAATAAGGGAAGAGGAGCATCTCTTTCTGCTGGTAGTGATGTGTCCTCCTTCTGTTTTTCCAACGATCTTCTTGTGGTTCGCTGGAAACGAGAAGTTGTGGAGGACGGTGGAGCCTTGGACGAACCCATGGCCAAGTTGTTGAGTGTGGTGCGGTGGCCGTCTGTCGGCGGCGGGTAACCAGATCTGAGGCGGCGAACGACAGCATAGCGGGAACAGCTCTGTGTGGTGGACGGTTGCGATAGTTGAGCGGCAGCGGTGAGGCACAGGACGGCGTGGTCGAAGTGGTTCCAGTATGGCGCACGTCAGCGTCGGCGTCGTGGAGGCAGCTCTGCCTCGGCTTCAGCTGTTAAGTCCTTGAGGGCGTCGCGGTTGCGGTTGCGTTGGACGACAACGTCGGGGTACCGGCTCCGGCGTGATGGAGGAGGGTGGCAGTGGATTGGGCACGATGGGGTGGAGGACGGAGGAGGCTGGGTTTCATGGCTGGTGGAGAGGGCGTTTTGGCGCCCATGGAGTATGAATGGGGAAACGGAGGGAGGGGAACTAAGGGTGAACAATGTTTCAGTTTGGGACACGCTTGTTTGAAATTTGGGGAAAGTTACAAACTTTGCCCCCATCTAAACTTTCGGACATATTGCGGGTTGGGGGTAGGACAGTAATCTCAGGTGTCCCAAAATGGTGGGCGGGATAGATTTCGGCCGAGCGCATGGGTGTTTAGGCGCCCATGGCGTATGAATGCTTCTCGGAGGCGGTTGAGACTGGCGTCTTGGTGAAGTTACAAACCTACCCCGGTTTAGACCTTTGGACATCGGGCCGATAGGCTACACGTGCCAGAGTCAGGACAGTAATTTCCTACCACCAAACATTAGTCTCGCGCGGTTTTGGGTGACCAGATGCTTATTCGGCGCTTCGTTCAATATTTGGGAGCAGAAGCATTAACGTTTTCGGTTCTCTTGAATTGAACTTTCAGGATTTGTCAAACTTCACAAATCTTTACTCTTGAAAATCCTAACACTACGATTATTTTGGAATGGAGGGGGTACATTTGAATATACATTGCACATGAGTATAAATTAAAAAATATGCAACTTACCTCAGTTCATGCATGGCTCCAGATATAATCTCCTTGGTTGCAAAAAATAGTTAGACATGCGTATGAATATATAGCATGTTCAAACGCACAACAAAGATTGATGCCCCCTTTTAGATCTAATTTACAAATGCCATTATCTCGGGTTCAAATAGATGAATGCACTTCCTATGAATTCGAATCTTTGAAACCCACTTTATGTTCAATTCAACATGTATTCTATTTCGTAGCTAGCAATTTGGAATGTATCCATGTAAGTGACAAATGTATAAAGTGCTTCACACTAACAACATGGAGTGCACTAATTAATGTTTATATATGAATAGCAAAAGCAATGCATTGCCTGTATTTCAAACCGCTCTCACTCTATGGATCGATAATATGAAATAAACACATGCACATGCTAGAATTCAATAGAGTATGGATGTCTGATATACCGATTTTCATTCACACGCAAATTGTAAAATTCATGATCTCATCCAAAAATAATAATGCCATTTATATTTTAATTTAATGCATAGAACCTCCTTTTACATGTAGATGCACTATGCCTCGGCCCGTTCTCACAAACGTTCTATATATCTCTCTATCTAACGCATAAATGTGCACACTTTATATACATCGGCATTTCTCTTTCACACATGCTCACAATCTCTCCCGGGGTGTCTCACGCATACACTCTCTCTGTATCTCTCTCTCTCTCTCTCTCTCTCTTTCTAACTACTATGTACCACTCTTTTCACTAATCTCAGTTGGAAAACACTATTTCTCTCACATGCATATATATACACGCACGGTCTCTACTAGCCCTCTATACGCACATATATGTGCCTACGTGTCTCCCGCACGCACATTATCTTTAGGCCTCTCGCACACATCCCCCCCCCCACAGACACACCTCTCTCTTAGTAGTTGGCAGATATGATTCCATCAGATCATTCGGTAGGATTTCCCTGACTGTTAGGCTGGATGGTAATACAAGGCAAAGTTTTACCCAAGTTCGGACCCTTGCAGTTGAGGAAAAAGCCTACTCCTGGTACTGTATATTAGTGATAGGGATGTGTACAAAGTACACGTGAATACCAGGCATTGTGCGTGTGCGTATACTATCGACGAACTATCCCCCAGGCCTCTATAACATACTCGGGGCCTAGGGTTACAAACCATATATAGTCGGCTTATCACCAGTGGGGATAGAGTCCTACACGACTCGGGTAGCTTCGTGTTGTACGCCGAGTCCTCCACATGGGTCTCCGTATAATGCGTCTTGGTCCAACCTATGTGGCGCAGGATGGAACCGTCCCATGAGTCATCATGTTGACCCACCACAACTAGAAATGATGTGCCCACCCCAACTAGAAATGATGTTCCCAAAGACAAAGACACATAATCGGCCACTAAGAAAATAAGCATATACAATAGTACAATGTTATACATGAAAGTTAATTGCATGGTGCATCCAAAAATATTTGTTCTGCATTGTGAATGTTTATATTTTCTCCTAAAATATTAGTCACGGGAAAGAGAAACGAAGGGCATATCTCTCCTTGTCTCCACTGGACACCCCCTCTTTCTACACCACTTTCATGTACGCACACAAACTATCTCTCGGCCCTCTAAAAGTATGCATGCCCATGACACATTCACACGTGACGGTCACTATATTTCAAGCGAAAGCACTATACGGTCGTGGACTTCAGAATATGCTCATTACGGTCACCGTATATATTCTTGTGGTGATCATACGGTATCTAGCTCGCGATATGTCTCCGTATTTTGTTGATGACACTGACAGACATTGTTCTGATGCGTGCTCCGTATTTTGTTGACGACACTTACAGTCATTGTATTTGAAGCGAAAGCACGATATTGTCACTGGACTTCAGAATAAGCTCATCCCGGTCAGCACATACATTTTGTGGTGCTAACCAACCTGTGGTTGGATGATTAGGAGGACAGTGGTTTCTCGAGCCCACCAGGGTTAAATTCCTGGTGCTCGCATTTATCCTGGGTTAATTTCAGTATTTTTCCGGCGATGTGCGTTCAGTGGGAGGAGACGTTCCATTCGACTACGAGGCACCTATGGTGACTTCGTAAAATCTCAAGATCATATGCTGGCTCACTCTCTCGAAGGTGCTCATAGGGGTAGGGTCTGCATGTGTGCGCTTATAGCGGTGAGGGCTTGCGCGTATATATGAGCGCTTGCGTCTGTACCGTGTTGAAAAAATACATGACGTGATTATACGGTCACTAGCTCACCCGTACAACTCCGTATTTTGTTGATGACACAATTAATTGACCAGTCAAACGTTCCACGTGGCGCAACTAGTGTTGCACCATCGTAGCGTAACCATGGGGCCCACATCGGTAGCGTATATGAAAGAAAGAAATGGTAGTTTGAGTCATCTTGTGTTAATAAAATACATTTAGGGTGATCATACGGTCACCGCTCACCATACAGCTCTATAATTTGTTGATGACGCGATCAATTGACCAGTCAAACAGTCCACATTCAGCATCGCACATTACCATAGGGCCCACCGTCGGTAGCGTATATGAAGGACAGAAATGGTAATAAATTAGTGGTCGTGGGATTCAAGTCGTGAGACCTCTGGTTGGCGATCGCCCGGCGGTGGGGTGCGGTGATTGGGCGGTGGCTTGGGGATCGCGGAGAAAAGCTCGGGCGGGGGCTAGAGGATGGCAGGCGGCGGCGGACCGGCGGTGGGGAGTAGTTCGGGAGGGCGGGCGGCCACGGGCGGCGGCGGCCGGTGGTTCGGCCGGTGGTGGCTGGCGGCTCAGGGGGTGGAGGTTGAAGATAAACTGCAGGCCCTTGATTTCGTATCCAACGGCTGGAAAATCTACTGACCAGATATGAAAAAGTTAGTCGACTGACGTGTAGCCTCACCCCGCACATACACGTGCACGCACGCAACACTTGCACAAACACACACACGCATGCAGGCATGCAACACTGAGACACACACATAACAAACACACGCACGCATGCAGGCGTGCAACACTGACATGTACACATGCACTCACGAACACACGCACATACGCACACATGCATGCAATACTGAAACGTACACATGCACGCACACAACACTCGTACGCCTGCATGCACACTGCACACAACGCAAGACACACACTCAACCTATACGTGCATGCACCCTTTGTTAAGGACATGGATTGTTACGGGTATTAATCAATCTTATCTTTTTTTGCAAGGTTTAATCATTCTTATTTGTGATAAGCAGAACATTGATGTTTGCAGCAGTCTTTATGAATCACAGCATAACGAACAGGCTATCAACATATATATGAAAATTTTAAAATTCTCTTACATTATATAGTAGGCTTATCTAGATGAAATGGATGACGTCACACTCAATGAACAATCATCGGTTTACGAAATCCCGCTTCTGACCGCCCTGGCCCACCAAAAGTTCCTCTGCCGTGTGCTGCATGCGTTGGGTCACTGACATGCAGGCCATGTACCCAAAGAGCCCACACGTCAATGGAAGAACGGCGCGGTGTCATACGTCAGAGTCGAGGGCGCCACTCGATGCACGCCCGGCTGAACACGCCTCCTTGCCGCATTCAAACGCCTCCATGAAACCTGTGTGGAAGCCGAGAAACCCACTCTAGACACACGTCCGTTCATGACTGGGCCGGCATTAAACGCAACGCCGGCCGAGCTCCTCCTGTCCACCATCTATTTAATCTCCTATTTAAACGAGGCCAAACGCCGGCCAAGAATCGCACCCCTGTGCCGCTCCCCTATCTCCTCCTTCACCATTTTGTCCACTCTTACAATGGCTTACGAAGAGTAGTTATCCCGCAGCCAAGCCGGCTGGGTGGCCCGCCGAGCCTGCCGGATACGAGCTATGCAGCTCGCTGATCCACCTCCATCCCCTTGCCTGACAGAGCCAGTTGCCGCCCCAAGCCAATGCGCGGTTCAGCAACTCGCCGCTCCAGGCTAGCTGGACGAGGAGCGGCGCACGGGCGTCGTCGCTGCCGTCCACGCCGCCGCCTCTTACCGCGCCTCCCGTGTCTGCGACCGCGTCTCTTCTGTGGAGACTCCCATGCCGGCGGCCGCGCCATGCAAGCAGAGACAGAAGCTGGGTGTGCGGAGAGCGACGAGTCGGTGGCCAACGCCTCCGCGTCCGTTACCATCATCGAGGAGAAGTAGAACACGGGAGGCCACCACCGCTTGGGTCCCATGAAGGCCACCGCGGAGGCGACGCCGACGCCATCATCGAGGTGTCTTGCCGGATCCTTTTCTTGTGAGGACCTTCGTCGACCCCGCATGGGCTCCACGGAAGCAGAGAAGCCCCCTTCCACCATCATCTTGGGCATCACCCAACCATATTAGTTTGGCAGCGGGGAAGCGAGCCGTCCTTTGCGCTGAAGCATATACCTCCGGGGCTCCCGACAGTCCGGTGATCGTGCTGCCAGACATGAGGAACACAAATGGATCGGCGGGCGACCATTTAGGCCAGGTATTATATACTTGTGCTGTCCAGAACTAGCACCGCTTAGTTGATTTGAATGTAATGAAATTTGTCATGTTTGTATGAAAATCCGGTATTTTATATGAATTTCGTCATTGTTTATGAGGAATATCGCCGTGTTTGCATGAATTTCGTCCGGTTGGTTGAGTTGCTATCAGAATGTTTGAGACTACGGTTGGACGGCGTAATATGCGGGTCACCGGTTGGTCTGCGGCCGGCTCGGTCGGTGTGGTGGGACAAAAAACATAGCTCGTGCGAGCTCGTCTCCAACGTGCGCGCTAGAGGATGCATGAGCACCCGAGCCATTCCTCGTTCATTGGTGGCAAAGTCACTGATGACCCACAAGTGTAGGGGATCTATCGTAGTCCTTTCGATAAATAAGAGTGTCGAACCCAATGAGGAGCAGCAGGAAATGACAAGCGGTTTTCAATAAGGTATTCTCTGCAAGCACTGAAATTATCGGTAACAGATTGTCTTGTGATAAGGTAATTTGTAACAAGAAACGAGTAATAAAAGTAAACAAGGTGCAGCAAGGTGGCCCAATCCTTTTTGTAGCAAAGGACAAGCCTGGAAAAATACTTATATGAAGGGAAACACTCCCGAGGACACATGGGAATTATTGTCAAGCTAGTTTTCATCATGCTCTTGTGATTCGCGTTCGTTACTTTGATAATTTGATATGTGGGTGGACCGGTGCTTGGGTACTGCCCTTCCTTGGACAAGCATCCCACTTATGATTAACCCCTATTGTAAGCATCACAACTACAAAAGAAGTATTAAGGTAAACCTAACCATAGCATGAAACATATGGATCCAAATCAGCCCCTTACGAAGCAATGCATAATCTAGGGTTTAAGCTTCTGTCACTCTAGCAACCCATCATCTACTTATTACTTCCCAATGCCTCTAGGCCCAAACAATGGTGAAGTGTCATGTAGTCGATGTTCACATAACACCACTAGAGGAAAGACAACACACATCTCATCAAAATATCGAACAAATACCAAATTCACATGACTACTTATAGCAAGACTTCTCCTATGTCCTCAGGAACAAAAGTAACTACTCACAAATCATATTCATGTTCATAATCAGAGGGTATTAATATGCATTAAGGATCTGTACATATGATCTTCCACCGAATAAACCAACTAGCATCAACTACAAGGAGTAATCAACACTACTAGCAACCTACAGGTACCAATCTGAGGCTTTGGGACAAAGATTGGGTACAAGAGATGAACAAGGATTTGAGAGGAGATGGTGCTGGTGAAGATGTTGATGGAGATTGACCCCCGGCCTCCTAATGAGAGGATCGTTGGTGATGACGATGGCGATGATTTCCCCCTCCCAGAGGGATGTTTCCACGGCAGAACAGCTCCGCCGAGCCCTAGATTGGTTCCGCCAAGGTTCCGCCTCGTGGAGGCGGTGTTTCGTCCTGAAAGCTTGTTTATGATTTTTTTTCCAGGACGAAAGACTTCATATAGCAGAAGATGGACACCGGAGGCCTGACAGGTGGCCCACGAGGCAGGGGGCGCGCCCCCACCCTCGTGGCCAGGGTGTGGGCCCCCTCTGGTTGATTCTTTGGCCAGTATTTTTTATTAATTCCAAAACGTGCCTCCATGAAGTTTCAGGACTTTTGGAGTTGTGCAAAATAGGTCTAATATTTGCTCCTTTTCCAGCCTAGAATTCCAGCTGCCGGCATTCTCCCTCTTCATGTAAACCTTGTAAAATAAGAGAGAAAATGCATAATTATTGTGACATAATGTTTAATAACAGCCCCTAATGCAATAAATATCGATATAAAAGCATGATGCAAAATGGACGTATCAACTCCCCCAAGCTTAGACCTCACTTGTCCTCAAGCAAAAACCGAAATCGAAAAATATGTCCACATGTTTAGAGATAGAGGTGTCGATAAAATAAAATACGGACATGAGGGAATCATGATTATTCTTATAATAGCAACATAAATATATATTTTCATATGATTTCTTATGCCAAAGTAACAATCTATTCACAATGTCAAATTTGAATCAGAAACTTCATTGAAAACTAACAAACTATAATCTCGGTCATTGAAGCAATTGCAATTTATCATAACATCGGAAAGAGTCAATATAAGAGCTTTTCAGCAAGCCCACGTACTCAACTATCATTTAGTCTTTGACAATTGCTAACACTCACGCAATACTTATGGGTATGAAGTTTTAATCGGACACAGAGAAAGATAGGGGCTTATAGTGTTGCCTCCCAACCTTTTACCTCAAGGGTGATGTCAACAATAATAGTTTATGATAACTTACATCCAATTGGGTATATATATATATCAGGATCTTTCCAATACAATGTGCTTGCCAAAGGATAAAATGTAAAAAGGATAGGTGAAGATCACCATGACTCTTGTATAAGGTAAAAGACAAGAATAAAAGATAGGCCCTTCGCAGAGGGAAGCAGAGGTTTTCATGTGCTTTAAGGTTGGATGCACAAAATCTTAATGCGAAATAACGTCACTTTATATTGCCACTTGTGATAGGGACCTTTATTATGCAGTCCGTCACTTTTATTGCTTCCATATCACAAGATCGTATAAAGCTTATTTTGTCCACACTAATAAATCATACATATTTAAAGAGCAATTTTTATTGCTTGCACAATGATAACTTACTTGAAGGATCTTACTCAATCCATAGGTAGATATGGTGGACTCTCATGGAAAAACTGGGTGTAAGGATATTTGGAAACACAAGTAGCATCTCTACTTAGTGCAAAGAATTTGGCTAGCATGAGAGGGAAAGACAAGCTCAACATGTTGGATGATCCATGACAATATACTTTATTTCGGATCTAACACAACATAACTCATTAGGTTGTCTTCCTTGTCCAACATCAACTTTTTAGCATGTCATATTTTAATAAGTGCTCACAATCATAAAAGATGTCCAAGATAGTGTATTTATATGTGAGAACTTCTATTTCTTTATTACTTCCTATTAATTGCAACGATGACCAAAACTATGTTTGTCAACTCTCAACAACTTTTATTCATCATAATCTTTATATGTGAAGTCATTACTATCCATAAGATCCATATGATCTCTTTATTTCTTTTTACTCTTTCTTTTATTCCCTCAAGATCATGGTAACATAATCAAGCCCTTGACTCAACACTAATCTTTATTATATATAGCTCACAGACTCAATTACATAGAAGGATCATAAAGCGAAACTCAAAACCAGATCATACTAAAACTTTATTCTACTAGATCAAGATATTACCAAAAGGATCAAACTAAGAAAAACGGTAAAGATAGGAGTGTGATGGTGATACGATACCGGGGCACCTCCCCCAAGCTTGGAAGTTGCCAAGGGGAGTGCCCATACTCATGTATTTATGTCCCTTTCTTCAGAGATGGTGATGATGTAAATTGTGCTTTCAGCTTCTTCATATTGTAATTGAGAAGAGCAACTTCCTCCTTTAAATCATCGACCTCCGATTCCTGCTTCAAGATCTTGTCAGATAATTCTCCTTTGCTTTTCTGCCGGAAACGAGAAGGGATAGATCTGTTGTTAGACAGTTTAGCCCTCTTAGGGAGACTAGACTTCTTAAACTTCACGTGCATATCCCCAGGTTGAGGTAGAGGGGCATCCTCATCCTCCGAACTTAAATCATTGATCCTCATCGAATGAGCATTCTCCTCCTCATCTGTAGTTCGACCACAAGGAGATAGATCCCCATAGGTCTTTGGGTCAGCAATGAGGTTTGAGACATAGCCCTCTCCGTTGGAATCCTAAGATGACATCTTGCTCCAAATCTGCTACAGAAACAGCTCAAAACAAAAACAGAGGATATTCGCGTGATACGGTGCTCAAAACATTCGGGAGGTTATATAATGATTTTTTACCGACCAAAAGAAGTATCATGCAAGAAAACGGAGTCCGGAGAGCACACGAGGTGCCCACGAGGCACGGGAGGCGCCCAGGGGGGTAGGGCGCGCCCTCCAACCTCGTGGACGCCTTGTGTCCTTCCCGGACTACTTCTTATTTTCCTATTTTCTTACATATTCCAAGACGGAGAAAAATTGCTATTAGAACTATTTTGGAGTCGGTTTACTTACCGTACCACATACCTATTCCTTTTCGGAGTCTGAAAAGTTCTGGAAAGTGTCCCTTATATATTCCTCCGGGGTTACGGTCTCAATAACATTAGTTTCAACATTTATTGGATTACCTGAGATATAATGTTTGATTCTTTGACCGTTCACCACCTTCGGATTTGTGCCTTTGAAGTTGTTGATTTTTATGGCATCGGAACGATAGACCTCCTTGATAACGTAAGGCCCTTCCCATTTAGAGAGAAGTTTTCCTGCAAAAAATCTTAAACGAGAGTTGAATAGCAACACATAATCACCTACGTTAAACTCACGCTTTTGTATCCTTTTGCCATGCCATCTTTTAACCTTTTCTTTAAATAGTTTGGCATTCTCATAGGCCTGGGTTCTCCATTCATCAAGTGAGCTTATGTCAAATAGCCTCTTCTCACTGGCAAGTTTGAAATCATAATTGAGCTCTTTAATTGCCCAATATGCCTTATGTTCTAGTCCGAGAGGTAAGTGACATGCTTTTCCATAAACCATTTTATACGGAGACATACCCATAGGATTTTTATATGCAGTTCTATAGGCCCATAAAGCATCATCAAGTTTCTTGGACCAATTCTTTCTAGATCTATTAACAGTCTTTTGCAAAATCAATTTAAGCTCTCTGTTACTAAGTTCTACTTGACCACTGGACTGCGGATGATATGGAGATGCAATTCTATGATTCACGTCATACTTAGCAAGCATTTTACGAAAGGCACCATGAATAAAATGTGGACCACCATCAGTCATTAAATATCTAGGGACTCCAAACCTCGGAAAAATAAGTTCTTTAAGCATCTTAATAGAGGTGTTATGATCAGCACTACTAGTTGGAATAGCTTCTACCCACTTAGTAACGTCATCAACAACAACTAAAATATGTGTATAGCCATTAGAGGAAGGAAACGGTCCCATATAGTCAAAGCCCCAAACATCAAATGGTTCAATAACAAGCGAATAATTCATAGGCATTTCTTGACGTCTACTAATATTACCAATTCTTTGACATTCATCGCAAGACAAGACAAACTTACGGCATCTTTGAAGAGTGTGGGCCAATAAAACCCGGATTGCAATACCTTATGTGCAGTTCTATCTCCAGCGTGGTGTCCTCCATACGCCTCGGAGTGACACTTGTGTAGGATCTGTTCCTGTTCATGCTCAGGTACACAACGTCTAATAACACCATCTGCTCCTTCTTTATAAAGGTGTGGGTCATCCAAAAAGTAATGTCTTAAATCATAGAAAAACTTTTTCTTTTGCTGGTATGTGAAACTAGGTGGTATAAATTTAGCAACAATGTAATTAGCATAATCAGCATACCATGGAGCAGTATGAGAAGCATTTATGACAGCTAATTTTTCATCAGGAAAGCTATCATCAATATGTAGTGGGTCATCAAGAACATTCTCTAACCTACACAAGTTGTCTGCAATGGGGTTCTCAGCTCCCTTTCGATCAATAATATGCAAATCAAATTCTTGTAGCAAGAGAACCCATCTAATAAGTCTAGGTTTAGCATCTTTCTTTTCCATAAGATATTTAATAGTAGCATGATCAGTGTGAACAGTTACTTTAGAGTCAACAATGTAAGGTCTGAACTTATTACAAGCAAATACAACTGCTAAAAATTCTTTTTCAGTAGTAGCATAATTTCTCTGGGCATACTGGATAACATTTAATTTCTTATCAACTCTTTGTCCCAGAACAGCACCTACAACATAATAACTAGCATCACACATAATTTCAAAGGGTAGATTCCAATCAGGTGGCTGAACAATAGGTGCAGAAATCAAAGCTTTCTTAAGTATTTCAAATGCTTCTACACAATCATCATCAAAGACAAAAAGAATATCTTTTTGTAAGAGATTAGTCAGAGGCCAAGAAATGTTTTAGAAGTCTTTAATGAACCTCCTATAAAAACCGGCATGACCAAGGAAACTTCTTATACCTTTAATGTCCTTAGGACATGACATCTTTTCAGTAGCATCAACTTTAGCTTTATCAACTTCAATACCTCTTTCAGAAATTTTATGCTCCAAGACAATACCTTCATTAACCATAAAGTGGCGCTTCTCCCAATTCAAGACAAGATTAGTTTCTTCACATCTCTGCAAAACTCGTTCAAGGTTGCTCAAGCAATCATCAAAAGAAGATCCATAAACGGAGAAATCATCCATGAAAACCTCAACAATCTTTTCACAAAAGTCAGAGAATATAGCCATCATGCATCTTTGAAAGGTAGCAGGTGCATTACATAAACCAAAAGGCATACGTCTATAAGCAAAGTTACCGAAAGGGCAAGTAAAACTGGTCTTTTCTTGATCCTCTTTTGACACAGGTATTTGAGAGAAACCAGAGTAACCATCTAGAAAGCAAAAATGTGTATGTTTTGACAATCTTTCTAGCACTTGATCAATAAAAGGTAAAGGGTAATGATCCTTTTTAGTAGCTTTATTTAACTTGCGGAAATCAATTACCATCCTATAACCTGTAACAATTCTTTGTGGGATCAATTCATCTTTATCATTAGGAACAACAGTTATACCTCCCGTCTTAGGGACACGATGGACAGGACTTACCCACTGACTATGAGCAACGGGATAAATTATACCTGCCTCCAGAAGCTTTAGTATTTCTTTTCTTACCACTTCTTTCATCTTAGGATTTAACCGTCGTTGGTGATCAACAACCGGTTTAGCGTCTTTCTCCAATTTTATTTTGTGCTGGCATAGAGTGGTACTAATGCCCTTAAGGTCATCCAGAGTGTATCCAATAGGAACACGGTGCTTCCTCAGAGTTTTCAATATTTTTTCTTCTTCTTGCTGCGAAAGGTCAGCACTAATAATAATAGGATATATCTTTTTCTCATCACGAGTATCAAGTAACGGTTTAACCTCAAACACGGGATCACCCTTGGGTGGAGGAGGATCCCCTAGGATTTCAACAGGCAAGTTGTGTTTTAAAATAGGTCCTTGTTTAAAGAATACTTCATCTATTTCTCTTCTTTCATTCATAAACATATCATTTTCATGGTCGAGCAAATATTGTTCTAAAGAATCATTAGGAGGCACAGCAATAGAAGCAAGACCAATAATTTCATCTTTACTAGACAATTCTTTATCATGGGGTTGTCTACGAAATTTAGCAAAATTAAACTCATGAGACATATCCCCTAAACCAATCGTAACAACATCCTTTTTGCAATCTATCCTAGCATTAACAGTATTTAAGAAGGGTCTACCAAATATAATGGGACAAAAGTCATCTTGTGGGGAACCCGTAACAAGATAATCAGCAGGATATTTAACTTTCCCACACAAGAATTCAACATCTCTAACAATCCCAACTAGTGAAATAGTATCTCTATTGGCAAGCTTAATTGTAACATCAATTTCTTCTATCTCAGCACGTGCAATATCATGCATAATTTCTTTGTATAAGGAATGAGGTATTGCACTTGCACTAGCACCCATATCACACAAGCCATGATAGCAATGATCTCCTATATTAACTGAAATAACAGCATGCCTACAACAGGTCTATGTTTATTTTTAGTATCGGGTCTAGCAATTCTAGTAGCTTCATCACAGAAGTAAATAACATGCCCATCAATATTATATACCAAGAGATCTTTAACCATAGCAATACTAGGTTAAACTTTGATTTGCTCAGAGGGTGTGGGTGTTCTAGTATTACTCTTACGAACCACAGTTGAAGCTTTAGCATGATCCTTTATTCTAACAAGGAAAGGTGGTTTCTCAATATAAGCGGTAGGAACAATAGGATCAACATTATAAGTGATAGTCTTTTCTTCAACTTTGATAGGTTCAACTACTTTTACTTCAATGGGAGGATGATATTTAAACCACTTAGCCTTAGGGAGATCAATATGAGTAGAAAATGATTCACAAAAAGAAGTTACTATCACAGAGTCAAGTCCATATTTAGTGCTAAATTCACGAAAAGCATCGGTATCCATGAAAGATTTAACACAATCAAACTTAGGTGTTATACCTGACACCTTACCTTCGTCGAGATCCCAATCTTCAGAGTTGCATTTAATTCTTTCCAATAAATCTCATCTAAATTCAATAGTCTTCATCATAAAGGAAATAGTACAAGAAGTATTGAGCATGGAGCGATTGTTGAGAGAAAGCCGAGCATAAATTTTTTGAATAATAATTTCTCTTGAGAGTTCATGATTGGGGCATGAATATAACATTGACTTAAGCCTCCCCCAAGCTTGAGCAATTCTTTCTCCTTCGCGAGGCCAAAAATTATATATATAATTACGATCACGATGAACAAGATGCATAGGATAAAACTTCTGATGAAATTCCAATTTCAATCATATGTAGTTCCATGATCCATATCATCACATAGCCTATACCATGTCAAGCCTCTCCCTTCAAAGATAAAGGGAAGACCTTCTTCTTAATAACATCCTTGGGCATACCTGCAAGCTTAAATAATCCACAAACTTCATCCACATAGATTAGGTGCCGATCGGGATGCGATGTTCCATCTCCTGTAAAAGGATTAGCTAGCAGTTTCTCTATCATACCCGAAGGAATTTCAAAGTAAACATTTTCAGTAGGTTCAGTAGCTTGAGAAGCAACTCTTTGCTCTACTGGTCGGGGTGAAGATACCCCAAACAAGCCCCTCAAAGGATTACTTTCCATAGTAACAAGTTACATTAAATTTCAGCACACTATATAAATCTTTCCTTACCAAATTACACACACCAAAGGCGTTTCACTCCCCGGCAACGGTGCTAGAAAAGAGTCTTGATGACTCACAAGTGTAGGGGATCTATCGTAGTCCTTTTGATAAATAAGAGTGTCGAACCCAACGAGGAGCAGAAGGAAATGACAGGCGGTTTTCAGTAAGGTATTCTCTGCAAGCACTGAAATTATCGGTAACAGATAGTTTTGTGATAAGGTAATTTGTAACGAGCAACGAGTAATAAAAGTAAACAAGGTGCAGCAAGGTGGCCCAATCCTTTTTGTAGCAAAGGACAAGCCTGGACAAATTCTTATATGAAGGAAAACACTCCCGAGGACACATGGGAATTATCGGCAAGCTAGTTTTCATCACACTCATATGATTCACGTTCGTTACTTTGATAATTTGATATATGCGTGGACCGGTGCTTAGATACTGCCCTTCCTTGGACAAGCATCCCACTTATGATTAACCCCTACTACAAGCATCCGCAACTACAAAAGAAGTATTAAGGTAAACCTAACCATAGCATGAAACATATGGATCCAAATCAGCCCCTTACGAAGCAACGCATAAACTAGGGTTTAAGCTTCTACACTCTAGCAAACCATCATCTACTTATTACTTCCCAATGCCTTCCTCTAGGCCCAAACAATGGTGAAGTGTCATGTAGTCGACGTTCACATAACACCACTAGAGGAAAGACAACATACATCTCATCAAAATATCGAACGATTACCAAATTCACATG
Source organism: Aegilops longissima (assembly GCA_021605205.1). Lineage (NCBI taxonomy): Eukaryota > Viridiplantae > Streptophyta > Magnoliopsida > Poales > Poaceae > Aegilops > Aegilops longissima. Next base: position 95,719,506 of record CM038679.1, on the reverse strand, counting down.
ACTACTTATAGCAAGACTTCTCCCATGTCCTCGGGAACAAACGTAACTACTCACAAATCATATCATGTTCATAATCAAAGGGGTATAAATATGCATTAAGGATCTGAACATATGATCTTCCACCGAATAAACCAACTAGCATGAACTACAAGGAGTAATCAACACTACTAGCAACCTACAGGTACCAATCTGAGGCTTTGGGATAAAGATTGGGTACAAGAGATGAACTAGGGTTTGAGAGGAGATGGTGTTGGTGAAGATGTTGATGGAGATTGACCCCCTCCCCATGAGAGGATCGTTGGTGATGACGATGGCGATGATTTCCCCCTCCCGGAGGGATGTTTCCCCGGCAGAACAGCTCCGCCGGAGCCCTAGATTGGTTCCTCCAAGGTTCCGTCATACGTCTCCAACGTATCTATAATTTTTTATTGTTCCATGCTATATTATATTATGTTTTGGATGTTTAAAGGGCTTTATTATACACTTTTATATTATTTTTAGAATTAACCTATTAACCGGAGGCCCAGCCCAAATTGCTGTTTTTTGCCTATTTCAGAGTTTTGCAGAAAAAGAATATCAAACTGAGTCCAAACGGAATGAAACCTTCAGGAGCGTGATTTTTGGAACGAACGTGATCCAGAGGACATGGACCCTACGTCAAGAAAGAAACCAGGAGGGCATGAGGTAGGGGTGCGTGCCTACCCCCCTGGGCGCGCCCTCCACCCTCGTGGGGCCCACGTTGCTCCACCGACGTACTTCTTCCTCCTATATATACCTACGTACCCCCAAACCAACAGAGGCATCCACGAAAACCTAATTCCACCACCGCAACCTTCTGTACCCGTGAGATCCCATCTTGGGGCCTTTTCCGCCGTCCTGCCGGAGGGGGCAATGATCACGGAGGGCTTCTACATCAACACTATAACCCCTCCGATGATGTGTGAGTAGTTTACCTCAGACCTTCGGGTCCATAGTTATTAGCTAGATGGCTTCTTCTCTCTCTTTGGATCTCAATACAAAGTTCTCCACGATTCTCATGGAGATCTATTGATGTAATCTTCTTTTGCGGTGTGTTTGTTGAGACCGATGAATTGTGGGTTTATGATCAAGTTTATCTATGAACAATATTTGAATCTTCTCTGAATTCTTTTATGTATGATTGGTTATCTTTGCAAGTCTCTTCAAATTATCAGTTTGGTTTGGCCTACTAAAACGATATTTCTTGCAATGGGAGAAGGGCTTTGCTTTGCGTTCAATCTTGCGGTGTCCTTTCCCAGTGACAGCAGGGGCAGCAAGGCACGTATTGTATTGTTGCCATCGAGGATAACAAGATGGAGTTTATATCATATTGCATGAGTTTATCCCTCTACATCATGTCATCTTACTTAAAGTGTTTCTCTGTTCTTATGAACTTAGTACTCTAGATGCATGCTGGATAGCGGTCGATGTGTGGAGTAATAGTAGTAGATGCGGGCAGGAGTGGGTCTACTTGTCACGGACGTGATGCCTATATACATGATCATACCTAGATATTCTCATAACTATGCTCAATTCTATCAATTGCTCAACAGTAATTTGTTCACCCACCGTAATACTTATGCTCTTGAGAGAAGCCACTAGTGAAACCTATGGCCCCCGGGTCTATTTTCCATCATATTAATCTTCCAACACTTAGCTATTTTTATTGCCTCCTATTTTACTTTGAATCTTTATTATAAAAATACCAAAAATATTATCTTATCATATCTATCAGATCTCACTTTCGTATGTGACTGTGAAGGGATTGACAACCCCTTTATTGCGTTGGTTGCGAGGTTTTTATTTGTTTGTGTAGGTGTGAGGGACTTGAGCGTGGCCTCCTACTAGATTGATACCTTGGTTCTCAAAAACAGAGGGAAATACTTACGCTAATTTGATGCATCACCCTTTCCTCTTCAAGGGAAAACCAACACAGTGCTCAAGAGGTAGCAAGAAGGATTTCTGGCACCGTTGCCGGGGAGTCTACGCAAAAGTCAACATACCAAGTACCCATCACAAACTCTTATCTCCCGCATCACATTATTTACCATTTGCCTCTCATTTTCCTCTCCCCCACTTCACCCTTGCCGTTTTATTTGCCCTCTCTTTTCCGTTCGCGTCTTTTTCGCTTGCTTCTTGTTTGCTCGTGTGTTTGATTGCTTGTTTGTCACGATGGATCTACCTAGATTTGGTGATCTTCACCTTAAATGGTTAGAAGAGATCGAAAGCAACGTTAGAAGTTTTATGACTTTACAATTTGAGCATAATAATTTCTTTAGAAACGAGCTTAAGGAACAAAAAGGCTTTATGGGATACATGAATAAAGAGCTCAATGATATGTCTAAGGAATTTTATGGTTTGAAATCTCAGATTGCTCATCTTGAGAAGCTAATTGCTGAAATCTCGGATAAGCAAGCCACCTTAGTTAATAAGATGGCCGCTAAACCGGAATTTTTTTATGAAAGTAAAGATGAAGATCTAAAAGTTATTGATGTGTCCCCTATTAAGTCTTTGTTTTGCAATACGAATCTTGATAATGATGGGACTGAATATGACCCACCTTTACCTAGAAGGCGTTCCAAAAATTCGGAGTTTTTAGATCTTGATGCTAAAATTGATAAAAGTGAGATTGAAGAAGTTAAAACTTTAGATATCAATGAACCCACAATTTTGGATTTCAAGGAATTTAATTATGATAATTGCTGGTTGATAGATTGTATTTCCTTGTTGCAATTCGTACTAAATTCTCCTCATGCTTATAGCCAAAATAAAGCTTTTACCAAACATACCGTTGATGCTTTGATGCAATCTTATGAAGAAAAACTTGAGTTGGAAGTTTCTATCCCTAGAAAATTTTATGATGAGTGGGAACCTACTATTAAAATTAAAATTAAAGATCATGAATGATATGCTTTGTGTGATTTGGGTGCTAGTGTTTCCACGATTCCAAAAACTTTGTGTGATTTGTTAGGTTTCCGCTAATTTGATGATTGCTCTTTAAACTTGCACCTTGCGGATTCCACCATTAAGAAACCTATGGGAAGAATTAATGATGTTATTATTATTGCAAATAGGAACTATGTGCCCGTAGATTTTATCGTTCTTGACATAGATTGCAATCCTTCATGTCCTATTATTCTTGGTAGACCTTTCCTTAGAACGATTCATGCAATTATTGATATGAAGGAAGAGAATATTAGATTCCAATTTCCCTTAAAGAAAGGCATGGAACACTTTCCTAGAAAGAAAATTAAACTAACATATGAATCTATTATGAAAGCCACTTATGGATTGCCTACCAAAGATGGCAATACCTAGATCTATCCTAGCTTTTATGCCTAGCTAGGGGCATTAAACGATAGCGCTTGTTGGGAGGCAACCTAATTTTATTTTAGTTTTTTGCTTTTTTTCTTCTGTTTAGGAATAAATATTTGATCTAACCTCTGGTTAGACTTGTTTTTATGCTTTAGTTAGTGTTTGTGCCAAGTTTAACCAATAGGAACTTCTTGGATGTTAGTTATTTGATCTTGCTTAAAATTCCAGAAACTTTCTGTTCACGAAAACAATTGTTAAAAATCATCAGAACGTGATAAAATATTCCAATTGCAGCAGATCAATAAACAAATTGTCTAGGTCTTCCTATTTTGGTAGATTTTTTGGAGTTCAAGAAGTTTGCGTTAGTTACAGATTACTACAGACTGTTATGTTTTTGACAGATTCTGTTTTTCGTGTGTTGTTTGCTTATTTTGATGAATCTATGGCTAGTAAAATAGTTTATAAACCATAGAGAAGTTGGAATAAAGTAGGTTTAACACCAATATAAATAAAGAATGAGTTCATTATAGTACCTTGAAGTGGTGTTTTTCTTTCTTTCACTAACGGAGCTCATGAGATTTTCTGCTAAGTTTTGTGTTGTGAAGTTTTCAAGTTTTGGGTAAAAGATTTGATGGATTATGGAACAAGGAGTGGCAAGAGCCTAAGCTTGGGGATGCCCATGGCACCCCAAGATAATCAAAGGGCACCTAAAAGCCAAAGCTTGGGGATGCCCCAGAAGGCATCCCCTCTTTCGTCTACTTCCATCGGTAACTTTACTTGGAGCTATATTTTTATTCACCACATGATATGTGTTTTGCTTGCAGCGTCTTGTATGATTTGAGTCTTTGTTTTTTTAGTTTACCACAATCATCCTTGCTTTACACACCTTTTGAGAGAGACACACATAAATTGGAATTTATTAGAATACTCTATGTGATTCACTTATATTTTTTGAGCTATATAGTTCCGGTCTAGTGCTTCACTTATATCTTTTAGAGCACGGTGGTGGATTTGTTTAATAGAAACTAATGTTCTCTCATGCTTCACTTATATTATTTTGAGAGTCTTAAAACAGCATGGCAATTTGCTTTAATTATAATATCATGAGAAATTTGATGCTTGATAATTGTTTTGAGATATAAAGGTGGTAATATCATGGTTGTGCTAGTTGAGTAATTGTGGAATTGAAAAATACTTGTGTTGGAGTTTGTGATTCCCGTAGCATGCACATATGGTGAACCGTTATGTAACGAAGTCGGAGCATGAGGTATTTGTTGATTGTCATCCTTTGTGTGGCGGTCGGGATCGCGCGATGGTTAACTCTTACCAAACCTTCCCCTAGGAGCATGCATAGTAGTACTTTGCTTCAAGGGCTAATAAATTTTTGCAATAAGTATATGAGTTCTTTATGACTAATGTGAGTCCATGGATTATACGCACACCTACCTTTCCGCAATTTTCTAGCCTCTTCGGTACCGTGCATTACCTTTCTCACCTTGAGAGTTGGTGCAAACTTCGCCGGTGCATCCAAACCCCGTGATATGATACGCACTATCACACATAAACCTCCTTATATCTTCCTCAAAACAGCCACCATACCTACCTATTATGGCATTTCCATAGCCATTCCGAGATATATTGCCATGCAACTTTCCACCGTTTCGTTTATCATGACACGCTCCATCATTGTCATATTGCTTTGCACGATCATGTAGTTGACATTGTATTTGTGGCAAAGCCACCGTTCATAATTCTTTCATACATGTCGCTCTTGATTCATTGCATATCCCGGTACTCCACCGGAGGCATCCACATAGAGTCATATATTGTTCTAAGTATTGAGTTGTAAATCATGAGTTGTAAGTAAATAAAAGTGTGATGATCATCATTTTTAGAGCATTGTCCCAAGTGAGGAAAGGATGATGGAGACTATGATTCTCCCACAAGTCGGGCTGAGACTCCGGACTAAAAAAAAGAGGCCATAAAAAAGAGAAAAGGCCCAAATAAAAAATGAGAGAAAAAGAGAGAAGGGACAATGTTACTATCCTTTTTCCACACTTGTGCTTCAAAGTAGCACCGTGATCTTCATGATTGAGAGTCCCTCATTTTTTCACTTTCATATACTAGTGGGAAATTTCATTATAGAACTTGGCTTGTATATTCCAATGATGGGCTTCCTCAAATGCCCGAGGTCTTCGTGAGCAAGCAAGTTTGATGCACAACCACTTAGTTTCTTTTGTTTGAGCTTTCATACACTTATAGCTCTAAGTGCATCTGTTGCATGGCAATACCTACTCCTTGCATTGACATCAATTGATGGGCATCTCCATAGCCTGTTGATTTGCCTCGTTGATGTGAGACTTTCTCCTTTTTTGTCTTCCCACATAACCCCTATCATTATACCTTATTCCACAATAGTGCTATATCCATGGCTTGCGCCATGTATTGCGTAAAAGTTGAAAAGGCTGAAGCGCGTTAAAAAGTATGAACCAATTGCTTGGCTAAAACCGGGGTTGTACATGATATGAATATTTTGTGTGGGGAAGATGGAGCATAGCCAGACTATATGATTTTGTAGGGATAACTTGCTTTGGCTATGTTATTTTGATAAGACATAATTGCTTGGTTAGCATGCTTGAAGTATTATTGTTTTTATGTCAACATCAAACTTTTATCTCGAATCATATCAAATCTGAACATTCATGCCACAATAAGGAGAATTACATTGAAATTATGCTAAGTAGCATTCCATATCAAAAATTCTATTTTTATCATTTACCTACTCGAGGGCGAGCAGGAATTAAGCTTGGGGATGCTTGATACGTCTCCAACGTATCTATAATTTTTTATTGTTCCATGCTATATTATATTCTGTTTTCGATGTATAAAGGGCTTTATTATACACTTTTATATTATTTTTGGGACTAACCTATTAACCGGAGGCCCAGCCCAAAATGTTGTTTTTTGCCGATTTCAGAGTTTCGCAGAAAAAGAATATCAAACTGAGTCCAAACGGAATGAAACCTTCGAGAACGTGATTTTCGGAACGAACGTGATCCAGAGGACTTGGACCCTACGTCAAGAAAGCAACCAGGAGGGCACGAGGTAGGGGGCACGCCTACCCCCCTGGGCGCGCCCTCCACCCTCGTGGGGCCCACGTAGCTCCACCGACGTACTTCTTCCTCCTATATATACCTACGTACCCCCAAACCAACAGAGGCATCCACGAAAACCTAATTCCACCACCGCAACCTTCTGTACCCATGAGATCCAATCTTGGGGCCTTTTCCGGCGTCCTGCCGGAGGGGGCATTGATCATGGAGGGCTTCTACATCAACACCATAACCCCTCCGATGATGTGTGAGTAGTTTACCTCAGACCTTTGGGTCCACAGTTATTAGCTAGATGGCTTCTTCTCTCTCTTTGGATCTCAATACAAAGTTCTCCATGATTCTCGTGGAGATCTATTCGATGTAATCTTCTTTTGCGGTGTGTTTGTTGAGACCGATGAATTGTGGGTTTATGATCAAGTTTATCTATGAACAATATTTGAATCTTCTCTGAATTCTTTTATGTATGATTGGTTATCTTTGCAAATCTCTTCAAATTATCAGTTTGGTTTGGCCTACTAGAATGATCTTTCTTGCAATGGGAGAAGTGCTTTGCTTTGTGTTCAATCTTGCGGTGTCCTTTCCCAGTGACAGCAGGGGAAACAGGGCACGTATTGTATTGTTTCCATCGAGGATAACAAGATGGGGTTTATATCATATTGCATGAGTTTATCCCTCTACATCATGTCATCTTACTTAAAGTGTTTCTCTGTTCTTATGAACTTAATACTCTAAATGCGTGCTGGATAGCGGTCGATGTGTGGAGTAATAGTAGTAGATGTGGGCAGGAGTGGGTCTACTTGTCACGGACGTGATGCCTATATACATGTTCATACCTAGATATTCTCATAACTATGCTCAATTCTATCAAATGCTCAACAGTAATTTGTTCACCCACCGTAATACTTATGCTCTTGAGAGAAGCCACTAGTGAAACCTATGGCCCCCGGGTCTATTTTCCATCATATTAATCTTCCAACACTTAGCTATTTTTATTGCCTTTTTTTTACTTTGCATCTTTATTATAAAAATACCACAAATATTATCTTATCATATCTATCAGATCTCACTTTATTGTGTTGGTTGCAAGGTTTTTATTTGTTTGTGTAGGTGTGAGGGACTTGAGCGTGTCCTCCTACTGGATTGATACCTTGGTTCTCAAAAACCGAGGGAAGTACTTACGCTACTTTGCTGCATCACCCTTTCCTCTTCAAGGGAAAACCAACACAGTGCTCAAGAGGTAGAATTCCGCCTCGTGGCGGTGGTGTTTCGTCCCGAAAGCTTGCTTATGATTTTTTCCAGGACGAAAGACTTCATATAGCAGAAGATGGACACCGGAGGCCTGCCAGGGGGCCCACAAGGCAGGGGGCGCGCCCCCCACCCTCATGGCCAGGGTGTGGGCCCCCTCTGGTTGATTCTTTTGCCAGTATTTTTTATTAATTCCAAAACGTGCCTCCATGAAGTTTCAAGACTTTTGGAGTTGTGCAGAATAGGTCTCTAATATTTGCTCCTTTTCCAGCCCAGAATTCCAGCTGCCGACATTCTCCCTCTTCATGTAAACCTTGTAAAATAAGAGAGAAAAGGCATAAGTATTGTGACGTAATGTGTAATAACAGCCCCTGATGCAATAAATATCGATATAAAAGCATGATGCAAATTGGACGTATCAGGCACCGGTGGACAAAAGGGTCGACAATATTTTGACTACCCCGGTCAAAATCCAAACAACCCCTCCCAGCAGATCCAAATCCCTCGTTCGTTGTGAAATTTTGCCATGTGTTGTTTTCATGGACTAGCAAGATGCCCGTGCATAGCACGGAACATCAAGATGCATTTTTTTACAATACACCTGTTGTGATGGACCCATGCAGGAGTAATCCCATGTGCAAAAACTAATGATATCTCGAGAATTTTATCGAAAAAATGGTATCTGGAGAATTTCATCGAAAAAATGATATCGCGAGAAAGATGAGAGATAAGGTGAGGAGGAGTGGGGCATGGTGGTGACTGGTGGTCGGACTGGTCAGAGGCATGGGGATGGACGGCGCATTATGTCTAGGTTTGTATCTCTCTCACACACACCCACGTAGGTGGGGGACGTGCACGAAGAGAAGAGGTGCACGCACGACGCACGTACTCCCATCTCTTTCCCAACCACACCCGTGTGGGTACACGGTGGAGCTCATTTCTGTACGAAAAGGCAGCCCACGTGGTAATTTGACACGTGTACTGGTTGTCCACTTGATGGAGGATCGTCTACCACGAGTGAACAAACAAATTGCGACTTGACGCGTCATGTGGGGCCTACCTTAGATGCAAGGTTCTATACACTCGAGATGCTCTGTACGTATTACTTCTGATGTGTCCCGTCAACTCACGGAACGAGGATAAGCTTGCTTACTACACCGTCTCCCCCACCCATGGGCGCGGTCGCTCGCAGGACGAGGTGAAGCTTGCTTCCTAGACACTACCTCCGTCCTGGTTTATTGGTCCCCATTGTATATTGTGTCAAATTTTGACTATAGATTGAACTAACAAAACGTTCGTGCATGTTACAAAAAATTATATCATTGAAAACTATGTTGAAATACGAATCCAACGATATCTTTTTTGTTGACATGCATTAACATTTTCTTAGCTAAATATTTGGTCAAAATTTGGCACGAACTACAAAGGTGACCTATAAACTAGGACGGAGGTAGTAGTACTACGCCTTACGCTCGCTCCCTTGCCCACGCGCGCGGTGGCTCGCAGGACGAGGAGAAAATTTTACTACTCCCTCCGTTTACTCCTCGTCCCTACCTTGGTTAGAGAGATTATCATATTGTTTGGAATATATGTCTTTTAGTACTACTCCCTCCTTTCCAGTTTATGGCTCAATTTCCTTGGAGAAGTATATAGGAGTAGTACTACTACAGAAATTTCCTTGGAGTCCGTGGTGCAGCAAGCTACCCTAGGCTATGTTACTACTCTCTCCTTTCCAGTTTATGGCTCAATTTCAAAATCTCTCCAACCAAGGTAGACGGTGAGTGGTGGAATTAATTTCATAGTTTGCACAAGTGTAACATCCCAAATTTTCAATTTGGAATGTTATACATAGGTCATCTATGCATACCATATTTTAATGCATCTTCGTTCCATAATCCTCGAAATCCTAAGCAACTCAAGGACCCTCGGAGAGAGTTGGGGATTTTCTGATTTTTCGTATTTGAATTTTATCAAATATTGGAAAACGAGGATTTGTGATTTTAATTATTTTTGTCTCCGGAAAATATTTCTTATTAAAATAAATGAGAGGGGATAATATGACTTCTCCAAAACAATTGAAATATTGGAGGAAAAAGGTTAAAATCATTATTTGGATTTTATTTGATTTTATTTGGAATTTTATTTGCCCTAGAAAAATTTGCACGTTTTAAAAATTGCATTTTAGGGGCCAAGAAAATGTTCACCTCGTCCTAAATATTTCATTTAGACGGTGAAAATTTATTTTGGTATTTTTAGATTTTATTTATTTCTCTAGGATTTTCTAAGTTCATGAGAATTTATTTTAAAAAAAACTTCTTGCGCAGACCGACTGGTCGCATTGCCGAGCCCAGCCGGCCCAAGCCGCCAGCGCCGCCGCTTTCCTCCGCTATCGCCCTTGAGTCGGGTCGGACTCCGCCCGCCGCCGCCGCCCCTTCCCAAGGCTGGACCGCCTCCCCAACCTATAAAAGCCGCAGCCCCCCTAGCCACCACCCACCGCCGCCCCGTAGCCCGAGCCGAGCCCGAGCCCGTCGCGCCCACCGAGCCCCGCCGCCGCCGAGTCGCCGCCGTCGCGTCCTGCCGCCACCCGAGCCGAGCCCCGCCGCCCTGTGAGCCGCCGCCCTGCACCCCGCCTCACCGGAGCCCTCGCCGGAGGTAGCCGCCGGATCCGAGACCGCCGGTTTTTTCAAACCGTTTGGTTTATTTTTTTTCGAAACCCTAGTTGCGTTTTTTTAGATCGGTTTTATTCTCCGATTTATTTATTTAGCGAGCATTCGCTCATTCGTTAGTTCTAACGAATGCGTACTTTGTTTAGTTTCAGTTAACGAACGTTCGTTCGTTAAACTGTTCGTCGCTTTTCTTTTTATCGGATTTATTCAGCGATTTTCCTGATCGCGATTTCTGATCCGATTTTCGATCTAGTATAACTTTTCGCTCGTTTATCGGAATCAGGCGATTCAAGCGCCTGGAGTTTCATCTAGAAACCCTCTTTCCAAATAACCAACTCAAACCAGCTTTTGCCTCTGTAAAATTTGACCCTAGTTCAGATTAGTAAACGGATCTTATTTCTTTCGCCGTTTGAGTTTCGTTGCTCGGTTTGGTTTGATTCTTTTTGCGAACCGGAGTTCTTAAGTTGAACTCTCTGGTCAACCTCTTTGAGTTGAGTTTTGCTTGTGCATCTTTGCTTGTTGCTTATGTATGTTATTGTTTGCTTGCGATAGAATTCCCGGAGTGCGAAGCGTGTTACTACGAGTCCCTAGGATTCACGGATCGTCAGCAAGGCAAGTAACACTTTGATCATAATCATTTCATACCCAGTTTTTATGCATTAGTTCCAATCCTCAAACATTGCATGATTAGGATGTCATTAACTTGTGGGTTGGGAAGTAGTAGTTGAGGTAGAACCTATTGCCCTGTTACTATCAAACCCTTGGGAGTTACTTCTACGCTTGCTTATAATTGCTATGCTATGCTCGTAGACGTGGATTGGGTTTGGGTGTATTCCATGACAGATGTGAGATTGTTAATTAATGGTTCAACTTAAGGTGGAAACTTAAATACACATCTGGGTGGATTGAGGCACCTGGGGAACCCAGTGTTGTCTGTTTTTTTTTTGGAAATCCCGGGGTACCTGTGTGATCTTCCTATGGACCGCCACCCAGGCTCAAAGGGAACTGAGATTATTCATGCTAGAAACTTCCGTGTGTAGCCACAAGCTATTATGGGCTCTAGCATAGTTGAGTAAGTTACGTGAAGCTCTTGAAGAGGTAGATCAGCAGGTAGTGGATTTTGTAGGTTTGGTATGGTCTGCCCGGAGTAGAGAGTTAATGTTTCTGAAAGACTATGTCTCGGTCATCCGTTTCTCAAACACCATGTAGTGCGAGAAATCAGCGGAGGCGATCGAGTCTTGTGGGTAAAAGTGTGCAAACCTCTGCAGAGTATACAATCTAATCATGGTTAGCTGTGTCCCCGGTTATGGACAATTCTGAGTATCTAGTACTTGAGTATTCACATGTATCTCATCACTCTAAATTAATATTGCTGGGTTGTTAACTACTTTAATTTGGGATTGAGTTGGGGTTATACCTTCTCAATGTTGTTTCAACCACCATGATAGTTAAAATAAAATCGATTCCTTTGATGTAGGGAAAATTGGCTTTTCGCAAAAACTATAACCATAGAGCTTTCCACAAGCCATATATATGCATGTAGTGATAGCATAATTCTATTCCTGTTATACTATGTTATTGCCAGCATATTCCATGTGCTGACCCGTTCTCGGGCTGCACCGTATTATGTTGCAGACTTTTCAGACGAGGAGTAAGGATTCGTTAGGTCGTTGCCGTGCAGCTCAGCTATGCCGTTGGAGTTGATGGACTCACTTTATCTTCCAAGCCTTCCGCTGTTATCGCATTAGATGGCCTTAAGCCATATTATTGTAATAAGTTCTCTTTTGAGACATTCGATGTAATAAGTGTGTGATTGCTACTCTGTTATAAATCCTTGAGTAATTGTGTGTGTCGGCATTACCGATCCAGGATGACATGAAACACGATACTTGGCCATCCGAGGTCGGTCGCTACAAGATGGTATCGAGCACCTGCTGAGTGTAGGACACGACCACTAAGATAAACCATAGGACACTCTTCTCTACTCATTTCTGACTCCTCTCCATTTTTCTACTCTTTAGGATGACGGAGATGAAGAACAAGTTTGCCCAACCGGATGAAGACACACCTTTTGGACACCATTTGAAGGAAGTCACTAGGTACTTGAACATTGGAATACCAAGCTTCACCGGGACGTACAAGGCCACTCTACCAGAAGAGGAGCGTTGGATGATTCAAGTACAAGTACCAGGAAGGACGTTCTCGCCAATTTCTAAGCCCATAGAGTTTTCTTTCGAAGCACCCACCTGGAGTTTAGGCAAGAGTATGGCAGCTCACATTACCATGGGACGCATTGGAGAAGTCTACAACAGGGAGCTTAAAGACACCATCTACCAAATATGTGGGCGCCGAGACGAGCAATGGGAAATAATCAGCACCAAGAAGGATAGATCCATTGCAGCTTTCATTCAGGAGCTAAATCAGCACATTCGACGTCAGGAGAACCAGATGTGCGCAGACATGATGGAGTTGAAGAAGGCGAAGACCAAGATCATCGAGCTGGAGGAAGAACTCAAGTTTACACGTGATGGATATGAGGAGGAAATCAATATACTACTGCAGAAGAACGATGATCTAGTCAAGAAGATCGGAGTATTCATGGGAGGATCCGCACCGGAAGAAGAGGAAGAAGATCCCACTTGCCCGGATAACTACATCATCATCAACGACACCGATTCCGATCCAAGTGATGATTACTACGAAGATGAAGCTGGAGAAGACATCGTGGAGTCTTCCACCGAACAAAATTTTTAGATGACCACCATATATTAGTAGTATTCCCCCATGTAACCAGTAGTAGCTAAGCACTTTTGCGATAGTCCTAGACCGTTGTATGCCCTTGCTTGATTGATTGAGTGAAATGATTGTGTTTGCCTCCTATGCATATGGGTAGTGTTTTCTCACTAGACCTTTTTCTATTCTAATCTCTTCCATCTAAACCCATTAGATGCCTCCGAGACGTGACCCCGGTTTTGTTTTCCCACTGGAGCTCACCCAGATGATCCAGCAGCAGAATGCCTTGATGCAATTGCTAGTTTAGAACCAGGGCAACAACAACAACAACAACAATAACAACCCGCCGCCAGTGGACAATTTAGCCCGTTTTCTGAGGTTACAACCGCCGGTGTTTTCTAGTAGCACCGAGCCAATAGTTGCTGATGATTGGCTACGCCGTATTGGAAGGGAGTTAACCACCACAGGATGCACGGATGCTGAGAAGGTGCGCTTTGCCGCACATCAATTGGATGGACCAGCAGCCGCATGGTGGGAGAATTACACAACTACTTTTCCTATAGCCAATATCACTTGGGACCAGTTCCAGCAAGCCTTTCGCACGACCCATGTCTCAACTGGAGCTATGCAGATGAAGAAGCGCGAGTTTCGCAACTTACGCCAGGGGAACCGTACTGTGGCACAGTACGTGGATGAGTTTAGTAAGTTATCACGCTATGCCCCTGATGATGTGGCCACAGATGCCGCGAAGCAGGAGAAGTTTATGGGAGGGCTGAACAATGAGATGAGCATGCAGTTGATGGTGGCAACTTTCAACAACTACCAGGAGTTAGTAGACAAGGCCCTCATGATTGAAGGAAAGCAGCAACAAATTGAGAGTCATAAGAGGAAGTATGGACAAGGGAAGTACAACTCAGGAGCTCACCAGAAGCCTCGCTTAACCCCGAACTCGGGAGGACTTGTTCATAACCATGGAGGCCATAAACATACTGGAGGAGGATCGCATAACCACAATGGTGCGAAGTATGGGAATGGGAACGGAGTTAATAACAATCAGAACCGCCCAAACCCATCTATACCCGCCAAGAGGGACTTAAGCCAAGTCACTTGCTTTAAGTGCGGGAAGACAGGGAACTATGCCAATGATTGCCCTGAAGGAAGGAATGGAAACGGAAATGGGAGTGCTGGGAAGAAGCCAAATCCATTCAACAAAGGCCAAGTGAACCACGTTACCGTGGAGGAGGTTGAAGAGCAGCCGGACGCGGTAATAGGTAAGTTTTTGGTTAAGTCATTTACCGCTATTGTTCTTTTCGATACTGGTGCATCACATTCATTCATATCAAGGGGATTTGTGGATAAGTTTAAGTTACCAACCCAAACCCTTAGAACCCTACTTTTAGTGAGCTCGCCTGGAGCAGAGTACATGGCTAGCAGATGGTGCACCCAGATACCCCTAATCATTGGGACACATGTTTTTCCGTCTGACCTAATTATCTTGGAGTCACAAGGATTGGATGTGATATTAGGTATGGACTGGATGTCAAAGTATGGAGGAAGTATTGATTGTGCTAGCAAATCAATATATCTTACCACCCCGGAGGGAAAAAGGATTAAGTATGTATCCAGGCATGTGCCTAGGAGGAGCCAAGTGAATGCCCTCACGGGAGTTGTGCAGGAGGAGGTGCCTGTAGTAAAAGATTTTCCGGATGTTTTCCCAGAGGAGTTACCAGGCATGCCACCGGATCGAGACATCGAGTTCTTAATAGAGTTATTGCCAGGTACAGGGCCAATATCCAAGAGACCATATCGGATGCCCGCAAATGATCTGGAGGAAATTAAGAAGCAGATCAAGGAGTTATTCGAGAAAGGTTATATTCGAAGGAGTTCATCACCTTGGGGAGCACCAGTACTTTTGGTCGAGAAGAAGGATAAATCCTTGAGGATGGACATTGATTACCGAGCCTTGAACGAAGTAACGATAAAGAACAAGTATCCATTACCAATGATCAATGATCTTTCTGATCAGTTGCAAGGAGCTAAGGTGTTCTCGAAGATTGATCTACGATCGGGATACCATCAGTTGAAGATTCGACAAAAGGATATACCCAAGACAGCGTTCACCACGCGATATGGATTATATGAGTATACGGTCATGTCGTTCGGACTGACTAACGCCCCTGCCTATTTCATGAGTATGATGAACAAGGTGTTCATGGAGTATTTGGACAAGTTTGTTGTGGTGTTTATTGATGACATTATGGTATACTCGAAGAACGAAGAGGATCACAAGGAGCATTTGCGTTTGGTTCTCGAGAAGCTCAGGGAACACCAGTTATACGCTAAATTCAGCAAGTGCGAGTTTTGGTTGAAGGAGGTTGGATTTCTTGGGCATGTTATATCAGGAGAGGGTATAGTAGTAGATCCCAAGAAGGTTCGATCGATTCTTGAATGGTTGGCACCCACTTCAGTTGGCGAGATCCGCAGATTCCTTGGACTCGCAGGATATTATCGGAGATTCATTGAGAATTTTTCCAAACTTGCCAAGCCAATGACTAAATTGCTGAAGAAGGATACTAAGTTTAAATAGACAGCAGATTGCGAGGCCAGTTTTCAGGAATTGAAGAAACAGTTGACTACAGCCCCAGTGCTGACATTGCCAGATATACATAAGGAGTTTCAACAATAGCTACCAAGCCAGTTTGAAGATGGCACCGTTTGAAGCTCTATATGGACGCAGATGTAGAACACCTCTGATGTGGGATGAGGTAGGAGACCGTCAGTTGTTTGGGCCAGATTTGATCAAAGAGTCTGAAGAGAAGGTTAAACTAATCCGAGACAGATTAAAGATTGCTCATCGCACGTAAGAGTTATGCAGATTCAAACGCAAGGAAGTAACCTATGAAATTGGAGTCAGAGCCTATCTGCGAGTATCACCCTTGCGAGGAGTGAAACGCTTTGGAGTTAAAGGAAAACTAGCCCCAAGGTTTGTAGGACCGTACCGTGTTTTGGAACGGATGGGAGAAGTGGCCTACAAGCTGGAGTTACCTGAAGGATTGTCAGGAGTTCAAGATGTGTTCCACGTATCACAGTTGAAGAAGTGCCATGCTGAGATGGTTGATATACCGTTGAGAGACACAGTGCCCTTGGAGGCGATTCAAATAGACAATAATTTGACCTATGAGGAGAAGCCAGTGAAGATTCTTGACTTTGACAGACGAGTCACTCGCAGCAAGGTTATCAAGTTTTGCAAAGTTCAGTGGAGCCACCATACCGAGGAAGAAGCCACCTGGGAACGAGAAGATGATATTCGCAAGGACCACCCGCACCTATTTTCTAGCCAACCCGAATCTCGAGGGCTTAGATTCATCTTAAGGGAAGGTTCAGAACATCCCAAATTTTCAATTTGGAATGTTATACATAGGTCATCTATGCATACCATATTTTAATGCATCTTCGTTCCGTAATCCTCGAAATCCTAAGCAACTCAAGGACCCTCGGAGAGAGTTGGGGATTTTCTGATTTTTCGTATTTGAATTTTATCAAATATTGGAAAATGAGGATTTGTGATTTTAATTATTTTTCTCTCCGGAAAATATTTCTTATTAAAATAAATGAGAGGAGATAATATGACTTCTCCAAAACAATTGAAATATTGGAGGAAAAATGTTAGAATCATTATTTGGATTTTATTTGATTTTATTTGGAATTTTATTTGCCCTAGAAAAATTTGCACGTTTTAAAAATTGCATTTTAGGGGCCAAGAAAATGTTCACCTCGTCCTAAATATTTCATTTAGACGGTGAAAATTTATTTTGGTATTTTAAGATTTTTATTTTTTTCTCTAGGATTTTTCTAAGTTCCGCCGGAATTTATTTAAAAAAAAAACTTCATGGCTACCAAGACCCGACTAGGTCAAGAACCAGCCAGCCAGGCCAGCTAAGCCCAGCCGCGCATTGCTTTCCTCCGCCGCCCACAGAGTCAGGTCGGACTCCGCCCGCGCCGCCGCCTGCCACATTCCCAAGCCGGACCGCCCCCAACCTATAAAAAGCAGCCCCCCTAGGCACCACCCACGTCGCCGCCTCCGGAGCCCGAGCCGAACCCGAGCCCCTTGCCGCGCCCTGAGCCCCGCGCCGCCCGAGTCGCCGCCACCGCCTCCGTCGCCGCCGTCGCCTCCGCCGCCACCCGAGCCGAGCCCCGCCGCCCCGCACCCCGCCTCGCCGGAGCCCTCGCCGGAGGTAGCCGCCCGATCCGAGACCGCCGTTTTTTTTAAAACCGTTCGGTTTTTTTTAACCCTAGTTGCGTTTTTTTAGATCGGTTTTATTCTCCGGTTTATTTATTTAGCGAGCGTTCGTTCGTTCATTCGTTCTAAAGAACGCGTTCTTTGTTTAGTTTCAGTTAACGAACGTTCGTTTGTTAAACTGTTTGTCGCTTTTCTTTTTATCGGATTTATTCAGCGATTTTCCTGATCGCGATTTCTGATCCGATTTTTGATCTAGTATAACTTTTCGCTCCTTTATCGGAATCAAGCGATTCAAGCGCCTGGAGTTTCATCTCGAAACCCTCTTTCCGAATAATAAACTCAACCAGCTTTTGCCTCTGTAAAATTTGACCCTAGTTCAGATTATTAAACGGATCTTATTTCTTTCGTCGTTTGAGTTTCGTTGCTCGGTTTGGTTTGATTCTTTTTGCGAACCGGAGTTCTTAAGTTGAACTCTCCGGTCAACCTCTTTGAGTTGAGTTTTGCTTGTGCATCTTTGCTTGTTGCTTATGTATGTTATTGTTTGCTGGCGATAGAATTCCCGGAGTGCGAAGCGTGTTACTACGAGTCCCTAGGATTCACGGATCGTCAGCAAGGCAAGTAACACTTTGATCATAATCGTTTCATACCCAGTTATTATGCATTAGTTCCAATCCTCAAACATTGCATGATTAGGATGTCATTAACTTGTGGGCTGGGAAGTAGTAGTTGAGGTAGAACCTATTGCCCTGTTACTATCAAACCCTTGGGAGTTACTTCGACGCTTGCTTATAATTGCTATGCTATGCTCGTAGACGTGGATTGGGTTTGAGTGTATTCCATGACAGATGTGAGATTGTTAATTAATGGTTCAACTTAAGGTGGCAAATTAAATACACATCTGGGTGGATTGAGGCACCTGTGAACCCGGTGTTGTCTGTTTTTTTTGGAAATCCCGGGGTACCCGTGTGATCTTCCTATGGACTGCCACCCAGGCTCAAAGGGAACTGAGATTATTCATGCTAGAAACTTCCGTGTGCAGTCACAAGCTATTATGGGCTCTAGCATAGTTGAGTAAGTTACGTGAAGCTCTTGAAGGGGTAGATCAGCAGGTAGTGGGTTTTGTAGGTTTGGTATGGTCTACCCGGAGTAGAGAGTTAATGTTTCTGAAAGACTATGTCTCGGTCATCCGTTTCTCAAACACCATGTAGTGCGAGAAATCAGCGGAGGCAATCGAGTCTTGTGGGGGAAAGTGCGAAAACCTCTGCAGAGTGTACAATCTAATCATGGTTAGCCGTGTCCCCGGTTATGGACAATTCTGAGTATCTAGTACTTGAGTATTCACATGTATCTCATCACTCTAAATTAATATTGTTGGGTTGTTAACTGCTTTAATTTGGGATTGAGTTGGGGTTATACCTTCTCAATGTTGTTTCAACCACCATGATAGTTAAAATAAAATCTATTCCTTTGATGTAGGGAAAAATTGGCTTTTCGCAAAAACTATAACCATAGAGCTTTCCACAAGCCATATATATGCATGTAGTGATAGCATAATTCTATTCCTGTTATACTGTGTTATTGCCAGCATATTCCATGTGCTGACCCGTTCTCGGGCTGCAACGTATTATGTTGCAGACTTTTCAGACGAGGAGTAAGGATTCGTTAGGTCGTTGCCGTGCAGCTCAGCTATGCCGTTGGAGTTGATGGACTCACTTTATCTTCCAAGCCTTCCGCTATTATCGCATTAGATGGCCTTAAGCCATATTATTGTAATAAGTTCTCTTTTGAGACATTCGATGTAATATGTGTGTGATTGCTACTCTGTTATAAATCCTTCGAGTACTGTGTGTGTCAGCATTACCGATCCAGGGATGACACTGAAACACAGAGACTTGACCATCTGAGGTCGGGTCGCTACAAGATGGTATCAGAGCACACGCTGAGTATAGGACACGACCACTAACATAAACCATAGGACACTCTTCTCTACTCATTTCTGACTCCTCTCCATTTTTCCACTCTTTAGGATGACGGAGATGAAGAACAAGTTTGCCCAACCGGATGAAGACACACCTTTTGGACGCCATTTGAAGGAAGTCACTAGGTACTTGAACATTGGAATACCAAGCTTCACCGGGACGTACAACGCCACTCTACCAGAAGAGGAGTGCTGGATGATTCAAGTACAAGTACCAGGAAGGACGTTCTCGCCAATTTCTAAGCCCATAGAGTTTTCTTTCGAAGCACCCACCTGGAGTTTAGGCAAGAGTATGGCAGCTCAAATTACCATGGGACGCATTGGAGAAGTCTACAACAGGGAGCTTAAAGACACCATCTACCAAATATGTGGGCGCCGAGACGAGCAATGGGAAGTAATCAGCACCAAGAAGGATAGATTCATTGCATCTTTCATTCAGGAGCTAAATCAGCACATTCGACGTCAGGAGAACCAGATGTGAGCAGACATGATGGAGTTGAAGAAGGCGAAGACCAAGATCATCGAGCTGGAGGAAGGACTCAAGTTTACACGCGATGGATATGAGGATGAAATCAAGATACTACTGGATAAGAACGACGATCTAGTCAAGAAGATCGGAGTATTCATGGGAGGATCCGCACCGGAAGAAGAGGAAGAAGATCCCACTTGCCCGGATAACTACATCATCATCAACGACACCGATTCCGATCCAAGTGATGATGACTACGAAGATGAAGCTGGAGCAGACATCATGGAGTCTTCCACCGAACAAAATTTTTAGATGACCACCATATATTAGTAGTATTCCCCCATGTAACCAGTAGTAGCTAAGCACTTTTGCGATAGTCGTAGACTGTTGTATGCCCTTGCTTGATTGATTGAGTGAAATGATTGTGTTTGCCTCCTATGCATATGGGTAGTGTTTTCTCACTAGACCTTTTTCTATTCTAATCTCTTCCATCTAAACCCATTAGATGCCTCCGAGACGTGACCCCGGTTTTGTTTTCCCACTGGAGCTCACCCAGTTGATCCAGCAGCAGAATGCCTTGATGCAATTGCTAGTTCAGAACCAGGGCAACAACAACAACAACAACAAGAACAACAACAACAATAACAACCCGCCGCCAGTGGACAATTTAGCCCGTTTTCTGAGGTTACAACCGCCGGTGTTTTCCAGTAGCACCGAGCCAATAGTTGCTGATGATTGGCTACGCCGTATTGGAAGGGAGTTAACCACCATAGGATGCACGGATGCTGAGAAGGTGCGCTTTGCCGCACATCAATTGGATGGACCAGCAGCCGCATGGTGGGAGAATTACACAGCTACTTTTCCTATAGCCAATATCACTTGGGACCAGTTCTAGCAAGCCTTTCGCACGGCCCATGTCTCAACTGGAGCTATGCAGATGAAGAAGCGCGAGTTTCGCAACTTACGCCAGGGTAACCGTACTGTGGCCCAGTACGTGGATGAGTTTAGTAAGTTATCACGCTATGCCCCTGATGATGTGGCCACAGTTTATGGAAGGGATGAACGATGAGATGAGCATGCAGTTGATGGTGGCAACTTTCAACAACTACCAGGAGTTGGTAGACAAGGCCCTCATGATTGAAGGAAAGCAGCAACAAATTGAGAGTCGTAAGAGGAAGTATGGACAAGGGAAGTACAACTCAGAGCTCACCGAAGCCTCGCTAACCCCGAACTCGGGAGGACTTGTTCATAACCATGGAGGCCATAACCATACTGGAGGAGGATCGCATAACCACAATGGTGCGAAGTATGGGAATGGGAACAGAGTTAATAACAATCAGAACTGCCCAAACCCATCTACACCCGCCAAGAGGGACTTAAGCCAAGTCACTTGCTTTAAGTGCGGGAAGACAGGGCACTATGCCAATGATTGCCCTGAAGGAAGGAATGGAAACGGAAATGGGAGCGCTGGGAAGAAGCCAAATCCATTCAACAAAGGCCAAGTGAACCACGTTACCGTGGAGGAGGTTGAAGAGCAGCCGGACGTGGTAATAGGTTAGTTTTTGGTTAAGTCATTTACCGCTATTGTTCTTTTCGACAATGGTGCATCGCCCTCATTCATATCAAGGGGATTTGTGGATAAGTTTAAGTTACCAACCCAAACCCTTAGAACCCCACTTTTAGTGAGCTCGCCTGGAGCAGAGTACATGGCTAGCAGATGGTGCACCCAGATACCCCTAATCATTGGGACACATGTTTTTCCGTCTGACCTAATTATCTTGGCGTCACAAGGATTGGATGTGATATTAGGTATGGACTGGATGTCAAAGTATGGAGGAAGTATTGATTGTGCTAGAAAATCAATATATCTTACCACCCCGGAGGGAAAAAGGATTAAGTATGTATCCAGGCATGTGCCTAGGAGGAGCCAAGTGAATGCCCTCACGGGAGTTGTGCAGGAGGAGGTGCCTGTAGTAAAAGATTTTCCGGATGTTTTCCCAGAGGAGTTACCAGGCATGCCACCGGATCGAGACATCGAGTTCTTAATAGAGTTATTGCCAGGTACAGGGCCAATATCCAAGAGACCCTATCGGATGCCCGCAAATGATCTGGAGGAAATTAAGAAGCAGATCAAGGAGTTATGGGAGAATGGTTATATTCGAAGGAGTTCATCACCTTGGGGAGCACCAGTACTTTTGGTCGAGAAGAAGGATAAATCCCTGAGGATGGACGTTGATTACCGAGCCTTGAACGAAGTAACGATAAAGAACAAGTATCAATTACCAATGATCAATGATCTGTCTGATCAGTTGCAAGGAGCTAAGGTGTTCTGGAAGATTGATCTACGATCGGGATACCATCAGTTAAAGATTCGAGAAAAGGATATACCCAAGACAGCGTTCACCACGCGATATGGATTATATGAGTATACGGTCATGTCGTTCGGACTGACTAACGCCCCTGCCTATTTCATGAGTATGATGAACAAGGTGTTCATGGAGTATTTGGACAAGTTTGTTGTGGTGTTTATTGATGACATTATCGTATACTCGAAGAACGAAGAGGAGCACAAGGAGCATTTGCATTTGGTTCTCGAGAAGCTCAGGGAACACCAGTTATACGCCAAATTCAGCAAGTGCGAATTTTGGTTGAAGGAAGTTGGATTTCTTGGGCATTTTATATCAGGAGAGGGTATAGTAGTAGATCCCAGTAAGGTTCAGTCAGTTACTGAATGGTTGGCACCCACTTCAGTTGGCGAGATCCGCAGTTTCCTTGGACTCGCAGGATATTATCGGAGATTCATTGAGAATTTTTCCAAACTTGCCAAGCCAATGACTAAATTGCTGAAGAAGGATACTAAGTTTAAATGGACAGCAGATTGCGAGGCCAGTTTTCAAGAATTGAAGAAACGGTTGACTACAGCTCCAGTGCTGACATTGCCAGATATACATAAGGAGTTTCAAGTGTATTGCGACACTTTACGCTTGGGACTGGGATGTGTGCTTATGCAGGACGGAAAGGTTGTTTCGTATGCCTCACGACAACTGAAGCCTCATGAGCTGAACTATGCCACGCATGATTTGGAGCTAGCAGCGGTAGTGCACGCCTTGAAGACTTGGAGACACTATCTCATTGGAAACCGTTGTGATATGTACACGGATCATAAGAGTTTGAAGTCCATTTTCACTCAAAAGGAGTTAAACCTTAGGCAGAGGAGATGGTTGGAACTTATAAAGGATTACGACATGAAACTGCACTATCATCCAGGAAAGGCCAATGTCGTAGCAGATGCCTTGAGCCGGAATAGTTACGCTAATATCCTTCAAAGTAGAGGACTGCCAAAGGAGTTAGCTGAGGATATTATGGAACTTCGGTTGGAGATTGTTCCAAGAGGTTTCATGGCAACGATGGAGGTTCAGTCTACATTGTTGGATAAGATTCGGGAAGCTCAGAGGGAAGACAAAGAGATTGCTGAGATAAAGGAGAAGATGAGCGAAGGAAAAGCCAAAGGTTTTCGTGAGGATGAGCACGATACCTTATGGTTTGAGGACCGAGTTTATGTGCCCAATAACCCAGAGCTCAGGAAATTAATACTTCAGGAGGCTCATGACTCACCATACTCGATACACCCCGGAAACACCAAGATGTATTTGGACTTGAAAGAACGTTTCTGGTGGACATGTATGAAGAAGGACATTGCCGGGTATGTAGCCGTATGCGATGTATGTCAAAGAGTGAAGGCAGAACATCAGAAGCCAGCAGGACTGTTACAGCCTATGCCGATACCCGAATGGAAGTGGGATAAACTTGGCATGGACTTTATCACCGGACTACCCCGAACCAAAGCAGGATATGACTCAATATGGGTAGTAGTGGATCGTTTGACCAAAGTAGCTCACTTCATCCCGGTGAAAACAACTAATACAAGTGCGAAGTTGGCCGAAATATATATGTCCAGGATCGTATGTTTGCATGGAGTTCCTACGACCATCGTATCAGATAGAGGAACATAGTTTACTTCAAAGTTTTGGCATCAGCTACACCAGACTTTGGGTACCAGGTTGGAGTTCAGTACCGCATTCCACCCGCAGACGGATGGACAGAGAGAGAGAGTCAATCAGATTCTGGAGGACATGTTGAGAGCCTGCGCGCTAGACTATGGATCTAGTTGGGATGATAATTTTCCTTACGCAGAGTTTTCATACAACAATAGCTACCATGCCAGTTTGAAGATGGCACCGTTTGAAGCTCTGTATGGACGCAGATGTAGATCGCCTCTGATGTGGGATGAGGTAGGATACCGTCAATTGTTTGGGCCAGATTTGATCAAAGAGTCCGAAGAGAAGGTTAAACTAATCTAAGACAGATTAAAGATTGCTCAGTCTAGACAGAAGAGTTATGCAGATTCAAAACGCAAGGAAGTAACCTATGAAATTGGAGACAGAGCCTATCTGCGAGTATCACCCTTGCGAGGAGTGAAACGCTTTGGAGTTAAAGGAAAACTCGCCCCAATGTTTGTAGGACCGTACCGTGTTTTGGAACGGATGGGAGAAGTGGCCTACAAGCTGGAGTTACCTGAAGGATTGTCAGGAGTCCACGATGTGTTCCACGTATCACAATTGAAGAAGTGCCATCTTTGAGATGGCTGATATACCGTTGAGAGACACAATTGCCCTTGGAGGCGATTGGTTAGACAATAATTTGACCTATGAGGAGAAGCGGTGAAGATTCTTGACTTTGACAAATGAGTCACGCATGACAAGGTTATCAAGTTTTGCAAAGTTCATTGGAGCCACCATACCGAGGAAGAAGCCACCAGGAGCGAGAAGATGATATTCGCAAGGACCACCGCACCTATTTTCTAGCCAACCCAAATCTCGAGGGCGAGATTCATCTTAAGGGGTAGGTTTGTAACATCCCAAATTTTCAATTTGGAATGTTATACATAGGTCATCTATGCATACCATATTTTAATGCATCTTCGTTCCGTAATCCTCGAAATCCTAAGCAACTCAAGGACCCTCGAAGAGAGTTGGGGATTTTCGATTTTCAGTATTTGAATTTTATCAAATATTGGAAAGCGAGGATTTGTGATTTTAATTATTTTTCTCTCGGAAAATATTTCTTATTAAAATAAATGAGAGGAGATAATCGACTTCTCCAAAACAATTGAAATATTGGAGGAAAAATGTTAAAATCATTATTTGGATTTTATTTGATTTTATTTGGAATTTTATTTGCCCTAGAAAAATTTGCATGTTTTAAAAATTGCATTTTAGGGGCTAAGAAAATGTTCACCTCGTCCTAAATATTTCATTTAGGCGGTGAAAATTTATTTTGGTATTTTTAGATTTTATTTATTTCTCTAGGATTTTCTAAGTTCCACCGAAATTTTTTTAAAAAAACTTCATGGCGCCCTCACTTGGGGGGCAGCCCTAGCTGAGCCAGCCGGCCCAAGCTGCTGCATGCCGCTTTCCTCCCTCCGCCCTTGCCTTGAGTCAGGTCGGACTCCGCCCGCCCGCCGCCTGCCCCCTTCCCAAGCCAGACCGCCCTCCCCAACCTATAAAGCCGCAGCCCCTAGCCACCACCCACCGCCGCCTCCCGGGCCGAGCCGAGACCGAGCCCCGCCCGCCCTTGCCGAGCCCGCCGCCCGAGTCGCCGCCACCGCCTCCCGTCGAGCCGTCGCCTCCCGCCGCCACCCGAGCCGAGCCCCGCCGCCCGTGAGCCGCCGCCCGCACCCGCCTCGCCGGAGGTAGCCGCGGATCCGAGACCGCGGTTTTTAAAACCGTTCGGTTTATTTATTTTTTCGAAACCCTAGTTGCATTTTTTTAGATCGGTTTTATTCTCCGGTTTATTTATTTAGCGAGCGTTCGCTCGTTCGTTCGTTCTAACGAACGTGTTCTTTGTTTAGTTTCAGTTAACGAACTTCGTTCGTTAAACTGTTCGTCGCTTTTCTTTTTATCGGATTTATTCAGCGATTTTCCTGATCGTGATTTCTGATCCGATTTTCGCTCTAGTATAACTTTTCGCTCGTTTATTGGAATCAGGCGATTCAAGTGCCTGGAGTTTCATTTCAAAACCCTCTTTCCAAATAACCAACTCAAACCAGCTTTTGCCTTTGTAAAATTTGACCCTAGTTCAGATTAGTAAACGGATCTTATTTCTTTCGCCGTTTGAGTTTCGTTGCTCGGTTTGGTTTGATTCTTTTTGCGAACCGGAGTTCTTAAATTGAACTCTCCGGTCAACCTCTTTGAGTTGAGTTTTGCTTGTGCTTCTTTTCTTGTTGCTTATGTATGTTATTGTTTGCTTGCGGTAGAATTCCCGAAGTGCGAAGCATGTTACTACGAGACCCTAGGATTCACGGATCGTCAGCAAGACAAGTAACACTTTGATCATAATCGTTTCATACCCAGTTTTTATGCATTAGTTCCAATCCTCAAACATTGCATGATTAGGATGTCATTAACTTGTGGGTTGGGAAGTAGTAGTTGAGGTAGAACCTATTGCCCTGTTACTATCAAACCCTTGGGAGTTACTTCTATGCTTGCTTATAATTGCTATGCTATGCTCGTAGACGTGGATTGGGATTGAGTGTATTCCATGACAGATGTGAGATTGTTAATTAATGGTTCAACTTAAGGTGACAACTTAAATACACATCTGGGTGGATTGAGGCACCTGGGGAACCCAGTGTTGTCTATTTTTTTTGGAAATCCCGGGGTACCCGTGTGATCTTCCTATGGACTGCCACCCAGGCTCAAAGGGAACTGAGATTATTCATGCTAGAAACTTCCCTGTGCAGCCACAAGCTATTATGGGCTCTAGCATAGTTGACTAAGTTACGTGAAGCTCTTGAAGAGGTAGATCAGCAGGTAGTGGGTTTTGTAGGTTTGGTATGGTCTACCCGGAGTAGAGAGTTAATGTTTCTGAAAGACTATGTCTCGGTCATCCATTTCTCAAACACCATGTAGTGCGAGAAATCAGCGGAGGCGGTCGAGTCTTGTGGGGAAAAGTGTGGAAACCTCTACAGAGTGTACAATCTAATCATGGTTAGCCGTGTCCCCGGTTATGGACAATTCTGAGTATCTAGTACTTGAGTATTCACATGTATCTCATCACTCTAAATTAATATTGCTGGGTTGTTAACTACTTTAATTTGGGATTGAGTTGGGGTTATACCTTCTCAATGTTGTTTCAACCACCATGATAGTTAAAATAAAATCTATTCCTTTGATGTAGGGATAATTTGGCTTTTCGCAAAAACTATAACCATAGAGCTTTCCACAAGCCATATATATGCATGTAGTGATAGCATAATTCTGTTCCTGTTATACTGTGTTATTGCCAGCATATTCCATGTGTTGACCCGTTCTCGGGCTGCAACGTATTATGTTGCAGACTTTTCAGACGAGGAGTAAGGATTCATTAGGTCGTTGTCGTGCAGCTCAGCTATGCCGTTGGAGTTGGTGGACTCACTTTATCTTCCAAGCCTTCCGCTGTTATCGCATTAGATGGCCTTAAGCCATATTATTGTAATAAGTTCTCTTTTGAGACATTCGATGTAATAAGTGTGTGATTGCTACTCTGTTATAAATCCTTCGAGTACTGTGTGTGTCAGCATTATCGATCCAGGGATGACACTAAAACACAGAGACTTGACCATCTGAGGTCGGGTCACTACAACAAGTAATGTACGCTCGTTTTTCTCAAGAATTTATGTTTACCGATGCATTAATTAGAACGAATGCATGCATGACCACTAAATTTCCATGAACTTCTACATGCATTGGTGAGTTTTCTCTTGACAATGCTTGCATTGGGTGATTTAATGCACCTTGAAATCCAACATGTGATGGTACTACTACTAGGGGGGAAGGTTGTACATCCACACAAACACAGGCCAGGTGCTATGTGTGCTTCTCTGGCAGCCAAACGGATTGACTCCATCGGTGCTCGCGCCCAGCACGATGTTCCTTGGATCCTTCCCAAATTCTGGGTATTGAAGTTCAACGCTTGCCGCTCGCATCCTTAGGGTGACTCAGCATCTTGTCTTTTTTATTTATCTCTGGATCATTTTCGTCATCTTCCCGCTTCTTCTCCCCCCTATCCGCGTGCCAACGCAGGAGCTTTGCTACCTTAGGGTCCGCGAAATACTGCTGCAGACGAGGAGTGATCGGAAAGTACCACACCGATTTTCGAGGAGCTTTCTTCCTCTTCTTGTATCGAGTGACGCCGCACACCGAACATATGGTAGACTCCGCATGCTCGTCCCGATAAATGATGCAATTGTTCATGCACACATGGTATTTCACGTGCGATAAATCCAAAGGACACACGATTTTCTTCGCCTCCTCGAAACTGGTCGGGCACTTGTTCCCCTTGGGAAGACGTTCGTGCCATAATGACATGTTCTCGTCGAAGCATGCGTCGGTCATTTTGTGTTTTACCTTCATCTCCAGAGCCATGAGTGTTACTTTCAGGCGGGTATCCTCGGGCCTGCATCCTTCATACAATGGAGTAACCGCGTCTATCTCCAATTGATCCAGCTTGGCTTTCTCTCGGGCTGCAGCTCTTGCTTTATCCGGCTGCTTGCGAAGCGGCTCTTGAATATGAGGGTCCTGCAACCAGCCTCCATCGTCGTCTGCTCCGACATCTTCATCTTCATGATCATGCCCTTCGTCTTGATCTTCCTCATCATCATGTACGACATCTTCTACATGATGATTGTGTACATCATCACCGTCGTGATCATGTCACGGAGATTCTTCATCTTCTCGCCCGCCCGCGCGCGGTGGTTGTCTTGTTGCCCTTCCTCATTTCTTGCCCGCCCCCATGGATGACTTCATAGTCATCTTCATCACCTGCCACCGATAGCCATCCATGAAACCACGCAAGAGCAGGTGGTCCCGCACCTGCCCGAATCCGGGTCCGCAATAAGGCTCTTCACTTGCATCTTGACACGGACATCTTATCTCCGTCTTGTTCTTTTGAAGCATCTCGCCTTCGGAGCTCAAAAACCTACTCACGATGCCTTCGGTCATCGATGCGGACCATATGGTCGTCATGGGTAGAGCAAAATGATATTTTAGAACCAAGAAAAATTTGGCATGACCTTCCCTAAAAATAGGACCAAAAAGAATGCATAGTGCCAAAATTCTCTTGAAACGGAAATGAATCAACATTAGGCAAAATATTGGCAACTATCGCATTTCAAATACCGTACTGCAAACACAAACATATATGCAACACCACAAACACAAGCAACACCACAAACATACATAGATCTAGCTAGGCCACAAAAAGTGCATGTGCACGTTGTTGGAGCGAGCTAGGGAGAAAAAAGTAGATCTACAACATGAAGATAGCTTTACCCTTACTTACCTATCAAAAAAAGGTAATTTCACCACTTAATTTTGATGAATCTATGGTGCAAATGAGGTGAGGAGGAGGAGGCAGCCGACAAGCTTAGAGAAGGAGGTGGGTGGAATGAAGTGGGGAAAGTGAGTGTGTAGGTGTGGCTGTCCAAAAATATCTAGCTGGTCCCAGGTTACTAATGGCGCACCACTAAGCCATGCGCCATTAGTAACCCAACATATACTAATGGCGCACCACGAGACATGCGCCATTAGTAGTTTTGCAAAAAGTAAAAAAATTATGATAACGGCGCACTGCGTGGCACAAAGGCGCCATTAGTAATTAAACTACTAATGGCGCACTTTGGCATAGTGCGCCATTAGTAGGTTTGCAAAAAGTAAAAAAATTATATACTAATGGCGATTGTCTTGGTGATGCGCCATTACTAGTTCTAACTAGTAATGGCGCACTTTGCCATCCATCGCCATTAGTTTGTATGGAAAAATGGGAAAAAATCAATAATCTTGGACCGTGGCGCGGTGCGCCATTAGTGTCTTCCACACTAATGGCGCACGAGCAACGATGCGCCATTAGTATATAGTAGTGGCGCACTACTTACCAGGTGCGCCATTAGAATCAGTCCTACCTATAGCCCTTTTCCTAGTAGTGTATTGAGACTTATAAAACGAAGAAACGATTTTTTTTAAACGAACCCTATAAACCGGAAAGGAGGGAGTAGTTAGTATACTACCTCCATAGTGGGTATGTACTCCGTAAAATCAGATTTTCCCAAAACTAAGTCGCTCAACCTTTATTTGCTTGTTTCCCTTCCTGCCTCGTTGCCTCAAATAGACTATGCCAAACTCCCCTGCCTGCCGCGCGGGAAAAGTCCCGCCTCGCCTTTTTTAGTCCAGGTTTGTATCGATGGATCGTGCGAAGCAGCAAAAACCAAGCCGTGTCTTGTACTCCTCCGTCGACGCTCGCTTTCATGAATTCTGTACTTCCTCTCGTGAACATGTGGGACATATAGCAACCGGGCCGACGTGTCATGCACCAAATAACAGTGCAGAACAGCAGGGGGACGCACCCCAGTCGTACCGCCCCAGTAGTAGTAATGAGCAATGAGACGTCAAATCACAATGTCGCACCTTCCCAGACGGACGAAGCAAACATTATTTCACACTTCGCTTCGCCATCATCTCCTTCAAGAAAACCATGTAGTATTGCTTCTGCCATTGTTCTGCGTCAAGAGGGACACGCGCATCGCCTTGGTACATCATGACACGTGGGACCGCATGAAAGGCCATGCTCCCCCACCCATCGCTCGGTAAAATCACCTCATTTTTACTACTTCCTTTGTATCGGTTTACAGGGCATGCATGTCATTCTAGGTTGAGAATTTAACTGGCTATATATGTGATCAACAGTATATGTTTAGAAACTACACTACTGTAGGATGCTGCTAACGCGACACTACAATCAAAGACCCTTCGAGAAACTGTGTGCGATGCCATAATCCAAATGGTGCTGCATGAAAACCATCAGAAATGTGTAAAACGTTTGCGATGACGGATGCATCAAACACGGTTCAGTTTTTAGTTGCGTGTGGGATGAAGGGCATACGGTTCAGTTCAATGAACTGTTTGCAATGAGGAGGAACAAAAGAAACGGGCAGCCAGATGGAGGCGTGTGCGATACACAGCATACGGTTCACTCGGATGAACTGTTTGTGATTAGGCAACACAAAAGAAACGGTCAGCCAGATCAAAGGTGTGTGCGATATACGGCATGCGGTTCACTCGGATGAACTGTTTGCGTTGAGACATGAGAACAGAAACGGTTCAACTTAACAAGATGTGTGTGATACGCGGCAAACAAGTCTGTAATCAGAAATGTGTCTGAAGACCGATAAGAACACAAATGGTTGCTGCTAATAAGACATGTGTGTTGTGAGCAAACGATTGCTGGTATACAATTGTGAGTGATTGATGAAAACATCACCAACGAGTTCCATTGTTTAGTCCGTGTGCGATGTGATTTTCTTTGTCCGCACACCATCTACGCTCTGTCTACAGAGCATCAACATATATACTTAAAAAGACAGTATTTGCATAACCAAATTAAGCATACAATTACACAAGTGACTACACACATAACATTTGCACACACCAAAGTAAGCAATTACATGCATACTAAAGTAGGAGAAACGAGGATCTAATCATATACTTATTTTTGCGACGACGCTTGCCATTGCTCTGCTTCCGGCTGGATCCCTGGCCGTTTTGGGGAAGGAGGGACTTCCTCATGTCAACGATCCGCCGGTACATGGCGTAGCTCGTGTACGCCTCCTTGGCCGCGTACACGACATGAGCTTTGTCGAGTTTCTCCATCCAGGCCGAGTGTCAGGCACGCTTGTCCTTGTTGCACGAATCCTTCATGTCTCTGTAGTAGGGGTCGATGATGGCCTCGACGAGGTGAACCAGTGAGTCCTTCTCATGCTCCTTGCTGCCCCAGATCTTGTATTGGCCCTGGATGTCGACAAGATTCTGGCAGGCGATGCCCGAACTCTTGAGCTCCTTTACATCGTTGGTGATGTCCACCGTAGCAAACATGTAGTGGGGGCTATTGACAAACCTGGCAAAACGCTCGCAAGGCCTTGTGGCCAGGCAGTAGTGGTAGACGAGGACGTGGTGGCGCACGCACATCTGGGCGACGACGACCTTGGGACGAGATCCGGCACGAGCGCGGGTGTACTCGAGGTCGAACCTGACCACCTTGTACTTCTCATCGCCAAGCAACAGCTCCATGATGTGGATGGAGTGCTCCACCCAGACCGGGTCATTGGTGCACACTACCGAGAGGTCCATGAACCTTCTGTGAGTGTCCACCACGGCATGCATGGTGAACTGCTGCTCATCGTCAGCAGCCGCTCGGAGCGCCATTGGAGCCGTGCAGGATACCCTCTAAGAATTTCTCGTGGTGGGTGTGCTTCTTGCAATGGTGGAGTGCGATCGAAAGGTTGAAGAGACACAATGGTAGGTTAAATGGCCGCTGTAATAATAAATGGGGGTCGGCTAGCCTGTAATCGTCATGTCTTGTCACGGCGTTCATAGCGGAGGATTCCATAATCCAGTGCATGCTTGACAACACCGCACCCCAGGCGTGGACACTCGAGTGCGATAATTAATTATGCGCTCTACAGTGCACACGGTGGAAGAAACCAACTGTGTGCAATAATGTCAAAGATCGCAGTCGAGTTAGCTATATAGATCGTGTGCTGTGAGATCGACAAGGTAAACTGATTCGAGAATGGTTAATAAAATCTAAGACCATTGCATATTAAGGTCAAAGTAGTGCTAGCAATATACGAGTCTCATACGATGCCATTTCAACGATTGTACCACAAAAGCTCGAAATGTTACAAGGTTCAAATTCCAGAGTTATTTGGCTCAAATTGGAAGATTACAAGGCTCAAACTGATATTAGAAATGAAATTCAGATCATCAGCTGCAAACACTCGCGCTGATGCGCTGAATATGGATATCAGAGAGGTTCAAACTAATATCACCGCTTCTAAGTCTGGCTTCGAAACCTCACAATTTTTGCAAAGGGGTCAGCCACTGAGAAGTCAAGTATGGGGTTGACCCGATGACTTCCGATTGCTCTGTCATCTGAAGTTCCAAAATGAAATTCAGCATTTTTGGAGCCTACTCCATTCTGCCGCAGGCGTCGGCGCTGATCAACAGACCATTCATTTTTGCGAAATAAATGTAGGGCAAACCTCATTTCCTTCAGCACCCTTGCTCTGAGAACAAAGAACCTGGCGAATATAATCTCCAGTAAGGTCCCTCAGTAGGTGTTCAAAGTAATTTATGAGAGATGCAGATCTAGGCATTCAACGTGATTGTTATATTGTATCACATTATCCACCACTGGGCCTAATCTTATCTGCAAAAGAAGAAAACATGTTAGTGCCTACATGCAGTTTTGAACATTACTACAGGACTAGCTATTTGGTTTGCAGGATTTGTAAAATGCACTAACATGCCATCTTCGATCTGACATGATTAACATGAGCATTTGATTACATTCTAGAAAAATGTAGCCTTCTTCACAAGAGGTTGGAGTGGATGAAAGTTCCCTAAGAAAACTAGTACAGATGAATCCAAAGGAGAAATGCTTACTGATTGCAACCATATGGATCAAGCAACCAATATGGGGGGCATGTATGTACTGAAATCCTCCAAAAGAACCTTCAGAAATCGTAGTACATTGTCATTGTAAACTTGGAAAAAGGTGTCACAAATTGAACTCCCTTATGGTTAACATTTAACAGGAAAGGAACATCACCTCGATATATAGCTTCTCCAGGCACGGAAAGCATCTCAGGAAACTGACAACTTGCTCCAGGTTGGACCCGGTAGATTCTAGTACCAAGACCTTCACTGTGCGCAGTTTTGGGGTCAAGCTTGTCGGAATCATTTTTTGAATGACATACGAACAAACATCTTCAAAATTAGAAATAATGTTAATTTGTAGAAGGAGAGGTAGAAGGCAGCTGTTGTACCTGAACGGGTGTGGATCCAATAACAAGTCCAGAGTATTTGTCAGACGAGTAGCCCACCACTGTCAATTTCGGCGCAGAAATGACATTGATTCTTGTTGGACCTTCTTGATCAACTACAAGTAATCTCTCAAGTGCAGGTGTGTCCTGGATGACCATATCGTGGTCCACCTTTTGTGATGTCTTCCTGCCGCACCAGCAACACACATAAATAGTCCGGAGAGTTATGGAGGTGATGTGGAAAGTACTCAACCCATTGATCGCCTGAAGACGAAGGTACTCGAGTGCAGTACAGCCACGGAGCAGGCGCTCCATGTCACCCTTTGAGAGGCAGAAGGCGACAAGCTCGAGGTGCTTCAGTCATGGTAGAATAAGAGCGGGCGCGTCATTAAGGGGCGGGAAATGGCAGTTCCTGAACTTGGCGACGCGCAGCATGGGCGCGAGGCAGAGTGCGGACGTTGGCAGCGACCGCATATGCCCATCATCAAAAGTGAGATCCTCGAGCTGATCTAGGGCGCGGGATCGAAACCAGTCGTTAAGCTTTGCTCGGTCCTTGTCGTTGGAACGGAACTTGCCCATTCTAAGGCCTTTGGTTGGGCCAAGGTGACTGCCGAGGATCTTGGAGAACGCATCCAAGCTTTTGCGATAGCCGTGGCAGAGCTCGTGGGTGTCGATGAGGTCGAGAGGCTGGAGTTCCATAGGGGGCGCCACCGCCGGGAAAGGAGGGTTGTCCGCGCCCCATATTTTATTGGGAGGAGGGAGATGATGACTCTCAACATATCATCGGGGAGGCTGCTGATTAAGTCTAGGCCTGCTAGAGTCACTTGCGGTTCTATCTCGCCCCACCTCTACTTGTTGGCAGCCCCGTTCTCCACCTCTGGAGTCTCCTTGTCAGCGGCGCTTTCTGATAGAAATGGGAGTATAGGGAATATTTAGTTAAAACAGGGCAATAGAAAAGTGTATTGGTAATTAGAAGTTATTAGGTACGAATATAGTAAGATAAGGGAATAACAACTGGTTGCTTAAATACTACACAATTCATTTGACATTGCTGGGTAAGTCAACATATGCAGATAGTTGAAAAGAAAACTTACTTCGAACAAAGTCTGTATGAATGATTTTGTCGGGGAAGTTAGCATATATCTCATGACCAGGCCCTTCTATGAGCAGTGCAATTTTAGTGCCAGCTTTCAGTACATAAAACTTTGCAATTTCATTCCAAAAGCCGATTGCAAAATAGGAGTCACCACGTTCATCAAGTCTTACTGAGAGTAGCGATTGTAAATCCATGGTTTGTCTTGCATATGACATTCGTGGAGCCTTGATGTATGTAAAGGAAAAATTGTGCCCTACATAATATATTGCATAGCGAGGATGTCCTCTGAGAAAATGGTAGGGTTGTTAAAGAAAATATGGTAATATGCTAATATGGGCCCAAATTGAAAGAACTATACAGCAGTTGAAATCGAAGGACAAAAGTCCATAATTAAACAGATAGGGTCAACATGATGTCATGGAAATATGAGAGTAATCGATAGAACAATACATCATTAATTTGCCTAATATAGAAAGAAGAGGGGGAAAACCCCCTTTGACGTATATGGTGCATGTGGCACCTTTTATCCAAATGTAGCAATATTTAGAATATGTTCAGGAAAGTAGGCCATGCCAACCGATTTAGGGTGAGATTGAACATACTGTGCACGTCCTCAAGTTATCTGGTACGGTGAGATGGAATCTCTGGCGGCGGTCGCCAAGTCCTGAAGTATCAGCGCACTTTACATTCTATGAATGAAAGAAAACCCTCAAATCAGCTCGAATAAAAATGAATTCATGGCGATTTCCGTCGGGTGATTAAAGGAGGCAGATGAACTGGGATAAGAGATGAGATAATATCTTGTTAAATTAGTTACCTTGTCGTCCATGAGAAATAACCCTCAGTACGGCAGATTCCCCAACCGAGCGGAGCTGGGTCGACCGCGAGCAGCGTCGAGAAAGTCGATGGAGATAGGCGGCGGCAAGCAGAAGTGGCGAAATGCGGTGGGCTTTGCCGGCAGCCTGGCGGTGGCAGACGTCGAGATAAGTGTTTACCGCCGCGATAGGCAGTGCCATGGCATAGACGCGGAGGAGCTTGTGCAGGTGTGAATGGGGAACGTACCGGAGGGGCCGAGGTGGGTGGCGGGCGGGGTGAGGGTTTTTGTGACGTGGGGATGGTGAGGGTTTTCTTTTTCTTTTTGAATTGGGTGGTGAGGTTTTCTGTCCCACAAAGAATTTTGGGGCGACGGTTTGCTAGAGCGAACCGTGTGTGATTGACCTTGCGAGCAAAATGATAGTCATTGCACACGGTTCCAATTTTGAGAACCGTGTGTGATTGACGTACTACCTCCGTCCTGGTTTATTGGTCCCCCGTTGTAATTTTTACCAAAATTTGGCGAAATATTTAACATACTCAGACATAGATAATAAGCGTACACGTACATAAGCATAGTTCAACCATAAGTACATAGTTCAACTGTCATTAAGCATACTCAAGCGTACATAGTTCGATCCATCCCACATCTCATCTCACATGCGGTTGGCGCGATCCTGAATCTTCTCCAGGTACTCGGTGTACGCGTCGTGCGCCACCCTGCGAGAATACTTCTGCTTGAAGGAGCCAACGGCCCGTCCTCTTGCATGCGCTAGAACACTTAGATACGCGTCATGAAGCTTCTAGTTGCAAAATGGGCATCCATAGCCGCCGTTCCAGGTCCTAATACGCCTGTTATGCATTCCCGCATAAAGCTCCCTCAGGATTCGCCTCTTGTACGTCCTCTGGGCATCTTCATCCTCACTGTAAACATCGTCAGACACCACCTATATATATAGTAAAACAAATTTGGCATCAAATCACTGATTACATGTAGTGAAGTAGGATTAGGAATTTATGGCTATTTATTTATACATATTCAGAGATTATGGTTTGATTTTTAAGCACAGTCGTCTATGTACAGACCAATCTTGAAGAAAATAATGGCACAAACATATGCAGGTCATTCAAAATCAATTGTCAAGTCCTGGCTAGGAATTATTAGCACGAACACTAACCCTAGTCAGATTACTACCAGAAATCATTTGCATAGATGAAACAACTAATCACTTATCACCTGTACCATTCAAACAATCAATAAACTACACGGATCTAACGAAACTTACTCAAATTTCATGGATTGGGAGAACATAACCACATGATTTCTATTCCAAAAAGGGGGAGGCAGGAGTAACCAGAGAAACCCTATGATCTATTTGACACATAAATGGGTATAGATGACTAACCAGCTGTCCGTCTCGTCGGAGTCATCGCCGGAGTGGTCGTCGGAGTCGGTGTGGAACTCCGCCTCCGGCTGTGGAAGCTCGACATTGTTGACGATGTCAGGGTGCAGCGATAACTCGCCGGGGGTGACGGCAACCTTTGTCTCCATCTCCACGCCGTGCTCCGGTGCTTTAGCAGCCCCGACGTCGCCACTCCCTCCGATGGGGCACTTCGGTGGCATCCTCATACACTGACGTCTTTGAGGACTGAGAGGGGCGTCGAGGTTGCAAACGGAGAGATAGGATTGTGTGTGCGTAGCGAGGATGGGGGTGCGGCCGCTCGGGCGCACCATTAATATGTAGTGGGAGTTGTGGGAGAGAGGCGGGTGGCGGTCAAACCAATGGCTCGCCTCACGGTGAGCCTACGCACCAGACAACTGGCATGCCTACCAAAATTTCACACAGCTACTCGCACACCTCCTGATGACACTGCACAGTGAGCATGACTCCATCAATTCACACACCTGCACGCACGCCTCCCCGTCTGCCTGCGCGGCGGACTGCTCGCATGCGTCACGTCAACTCACGCCTGCTCGCGCGCCACATGGGTCACGCGATAGCACGTATATTGTTTTTCTATTTGGATGATTAATGTTGTCGCTTTATTGCTTAACCGAAGCATGGCACATATCCATTGTTGGTCTAATGCTCACGGTTCGAATAAATAATCCGTTTGGGATATCGGTTCCCAATTATTAATAATATTCCGTCTGTAATTAGATAAAGATTACATCAAAACTGGTCTCAAATTTGACAAAAAAAGTACAATGCCACTTTGTATTAGTATCCATATGACAACATGATAAGTTTCATGAACTTCAAATAAGTTTTGGATGTACTAGAATTTAAAAATCAATATTCTCAATGTTTGAAATTTGTTGCACGGGGAGTAAACATGCACCCTGTGAGACACATGTGTTTTTCCAATCCATTTAGGTGCACTATCACGTGTGCATGTAGCACAAATTTAATTTTTGCACATTATACCCATAGAAAATCAATCAATCAACGTACTAAAACGTCTTAATGATCTCTGTGATTTTTTTGAAATTAAAATGTCCCTCCTTTGGTAACATGTATGTTCACCGCGGGATAATTAATTTAACATGCATCGTAGTTGCGGTAGATTCGCGGTGTGTGTGTGGGTGTGTGCGTCTGGGGGTGGCGGGTGGCCTGCAGTACACTACGAGTTGTGAGCCACCGTGTGGGTTGGCCGTTTTGTTAGGCAGGCTAGTGCCACATCAGAGTCGTGAAATCGTTATTTAAAACATTACACAACCCTTTCATACATAAATTTTTTGGCCACATGCAGTCGATGGTTGTCCTACACGACACTCGATACTCGTGTGTGACGCTTTCTGTGGGCACGCGAGGTCGTCGTCCATCACTTTGACGAACAACCGGCAGTGAGGTTAATTTGACCAGCAAGGTATAATCTTTTTTGTTTGTGTTATTGTGGTATATAGTACGCGTCGAAGAGGTGGGAGGGGACTAGCATATATACTATACGTATGCGTCCGTGAACAAGTACACCTCACTCAGTGTCAGGACTTTTTGGTTACCGAGCCACGTGCCACATAAAAATTGTGAAATTGGTTATTCAAACATCACACAACACCTTTTTGGGCCACATGCATATATATCCTATCTAGGACACTCACATGTGACGCTTCCATCTATGGGCCCACGAGGCCATCGTCAATGCATGCATGCATGCATCACTTTGACCTACATCGGGAGAGGTTAATTAATTTCACCATCGATGAGGATTATTTTGGGTTGTATATATATTACGGCAGGAGCATATAGTATGCGGTGAAGAGGGGGGAAGGGGACCATCATATGTAGTACGCTTGATATGAACCTCGCTCTGTGTGGGTGCATGGTTTATGGTTTTTGAGGTATGTGGCACATCAAAGTTGTGCATTTTGGGTATTCAACATATGTATGTTTGGCCCACATGCAAAGTGGTGGTGGTTGTCCTCTCGCACCCACTTAAGCGGTTATCAGCGATATCGATGCTTTCCATCTGTGGGCCCGCTTGGTCCATCACTTCTTTTTGCCTGACAACAAGAGAGGTTAATTTGACTTAGGAGGGGATTATTAATTTTGCTCTGGGATGACATGCATGATACACTTCGAGCACACACATATGCATTTGTACGCATGAATCCCTCCCATTGAGTCGAAGTGGCTAGTACAACGACACCATCATGAATCAATCTCGCTCTGTGTGCGGAGCTAGTGTATGATTTTTTGACACACGCGCCAGATCAATGTTGTGTATTCAAACATGCATGCACGCAACCGGGAGTTAATCTTCCGGATGATAGTGTCATTGACAGAATTCTTCAATCACTGCCACCAAGCTACAAGAGCTTCGTGATGAACTATAATATGCAAGGGATGGATAAAAAAATTCCCGAGCTCTTCGCAATGCTAAAGGCTGCGGAGGTAGAAATCAAGAAGGAGCATCAAGTGTTGATGGTCAATAAGACCACCATTTTCAAGAAAAAGGGTAAAGGGAAGAAGAAGGAGAACTTCAAGAAGAGCGGCAAACAAGTTTACGCTCGGAGAAGAAACCTAAGTCTGGACCTAAGCACGAGATCGAGTGCTTCTACTGCAAACAGACTAGTCCTTTAAAGCGGAACTGCCCCAAGTATTTGGCGGATAAGAAGGATGGCAAGGTGAACAAAGGTATATGTGATATACATGTTATTGATGTGTACCTTACTAAAGCTCGCAGTAGCACTGGGTATTTGATCTGGTTACATTGCTAATATTTGCAACTCAAACAAGGACTCTGATTGAGCGAAGATTGGCTAAGGACGAGGTGATGATGCGCGTGGGAAATGGTTCCAAAGTCGATATGATCGCCGTCGGCACGCTACCTCTACATCTACCTTCGGGATTAGTTTTAGACATGAATAATTGTTATTTGGTGCCAGTGTTAAGCATGAACAGTATATCTGGATCTTGTTTGATGCGAGATGGTTATTCATTTAAATCTGAGAATAATGGTTGTTCTATTTATATGAGTGATATATTTTATGGTCATGCACCCTTGAAGAGTGGTCTATTTGTGTTGAATCTCGATAGTAGTAATACACATGTTCATAATGTTGAAGCCAAAAGATGCAGAGTTGATAATGATAGTGCAACTTATTTGTGGCACTGCCATTTGGGTCATATTGGTGTAAAACGCATGAAGAATCTCCATATTGATGGACTTCTGGAATCACTTGATTATGAATCACTTGGTACTTGCGAACCATGCCTCATGGGCAAGATGACTAAAACGCTATTCTTCGGAACAATGGAGCGAGCAACAGATTTGTTGGAAATCATACATACTGATGTATGTGGTCCAATGAATATTGAGGCTCGTGGCGGGTATCATTATTTTCTCACCTTCACAGATGATTTGAGCAGATATGGGTATATCTACTTAATGAAACATAAGTCTGAAACATTTGAAAAGTTCAAAGAATCTCAGAGTGAAGTGGAAAATCATCATAAAAAGAAAATAAAGTTTCTACGATCTGATCGTGGAGGAGAATATTTGATTTACGAGTTTGGTCTACATTTGAAACAATGCGGAATAGTTTCGCAACTCACACCACCCGGAACACCACAGTGTAATGGTGTGTCTGAACGTCGTAATCGTACTTTACTAGATATGGTGCGATCTATGATGTCTCTTACTGATTTACCACTATCATTTTGGGGTTATGCTTTAGAGACAGCTGCATTCACGTTAAATAGGGCACCATCAAAATCCGTTGAGACGACGCCTTATGAATTGTGGTTTGGCGAGAAACCAAAGTTGTCGTTTCTTAAAGTTTGGGGCTGGGATGCTTATGTGAAAAAGCTTCAACCTGATAAGCTCGAACCCAAATCGAAGAAATGTGTCTTCATAGGATACCCAAAGGAAACTGTTGGGTACACCTTCTATCACAGATCCGAAGGCAAGACATTTGTTGCTAAGAATGGATCCTTTCTAGAGAAGGAGTTTCTCTCGAAAGAAGTGAGTGGGAGGAAAGTAGAACTTGATGAGGTAACTATACCTGCTCCCATATTGGAAAGTAGTTCATCACAGAAACCGGTTCCTGTGACACCTACACCAATTAGTGAGGAAGCTAATGATATTGATCATGAATCTTCAGATCAAGTTACTACCGGACCTCATAGGTCAACCAGAGTAAGATCCGCACCAGAGTGGTACGGCAATCCTGTTCTGGAGGTCATGTTACTTGACCATGGCGAACCTACGAACTATGAAGAAGCGATGGTGAGCCCAGATTCCGCAAAATGGCTTGAGGCCATGAAATCTGAGATGGGATCCATGTATGAGAACAAAGTGTGGACTTTGGTTGACTTGCCCGATGATCGGCAGGCCATAGAGAATAAATGGATCTTCAAGAAGAAGACTGACACTGACGGTAATATTACTGTCTACAAAGCTCGACTTGTTGCAAAAGGTTTTTGACAAGTTCAAGGGGTTGACTACGATGATACTTTCTCACCTGTAGCGATGCTTAAGTTTGTCTGAATCATGTTAGCAATTGCCGCATTTTATGATTATGAAATTTGGCAAATGGATGTCAAAACTGCATTCCTGAATGGATTTCTGGAAGAAGAGTTGTATTATTGTATATGATGCAACCAGAAGGTTTTGTCGATCCCAAGGGTGCTAACAAAGTATGCAAGCTCCAGCGATCCATTTATGGACTGGTGCAAGCCTCTCGGAGTTGGAATAAACGTTTTGATAGTGTGATCAAAGCATATGGTTTTATACAGACTTTTGAAGAAGCCTGTATTTACAAGAAAGTGAGTGCGAGCTCTGTAGCATTTCTAATATGTGGATGACATATTGTTGATTAGAAATGATATAGAATTTCTGGATAGCATAAAAGGATACTTGAATAAGAGTTTTTCAATGAAAGACCTCGGTGAAGCTGTTTATATATTGAGCATCAAGATCTATAAAGATAGATCAAGACGCTTAATTGGACTTTCACAAAGCACATACCTTGATAAAGTTTTGAAAAGTTCAAAATGGATCAAGCAAAGAAAGGGTTCTTGCCTATGTTACAAGGTGTGAAGTTGAGTCAGACTCAATGCCCGACCACTGCAGAAGATAGAGAGAAAATGAAAAGTGTTCCCTATGCTTCAGCCATAGGCTCTATCATGTATGCAATGCTGTGTACCAGACCTGATGTGTGACTTGCTATTAGTTTAGCAGGGAGGTACCAAAGTAATCCAGAGTGGATCATGGACAGCGGTCAAGAACATCTGAAATACGAAAAGGACTAAGGATATGTTTTCGTTTATGGAGGTGACAAAGAGCTTGTCGTAAATGGTTATGTCGATGCAAGCTTTGACACTGATCCAGATGATTCTAAATCGCAAACCGGATACGTGTTTATATTGAACGGTGGAGCTGTCAGTTGGTGCAGTTCTAAACAAAGCGTCGTGGCGGGATCTACGTGTGAAGCGGAGTACATAGCTGCTTAAGAAGCAGAAAATGAAGGAGTCTGGATGAAGGAGTCCATATCCGATCTAGGTGTCGTACCTAGTGCATCGGGTCCAATGATAATCTTTTGTGACAATACTGGTGCAATTACCTTGGCAAAGGAATCCAGATTTCACAAGAGAACCAAGCACATCAAAAGACGCTTCAATTCCATCCGGGATCAAGTCTAGGTGGGAGACATAGAGATTTGCAAGATACATACGGATCTGAATGTTGCAGACCCGTTGACTAAGCCTCTTCCATGAGCAAAACATGATCAGCACCAAGACTCCATGGTTGTTAGAATCATTACTATGTAATCTAGATTATTGACTAGTGCAAGTGGGAGACTGAAGGAAATATGCCCTAGAGGCAATAATAAAGTTATTATTTATTTCCTCATATCATGATAAATGTTTATTATTCATGCTAGAATTATATTAACCGGAAACATAATACATGTGTGAATACATAGACAAACATAGTGTCACTAGTATGCCTCTACTTGACTAGCTCGTTAATCGAAGATGGTTGAGTTTCCTAGCCATGGACATGAGTTGTCATTTGATTAACGGGATCACATTAGTAGGAGAATGATGTGATTGACTAGACCCATTTCGTTAGCTTAGCACTTGATCGTTTAGTTTACTGCTATTGCTTTCTCCATGACTTATACATGTTCCTATGACTATGAGATTATGCAACTCCCGAATATCGGAGGAACACTTTGTGTGCTACCAAACGTCACAACGTAATTGGGTGATTATAAAGGTGCTCTACAGGTGTCTCCGATGGTGTTCGTTGAGTTGGCATAGATCGAGAATGGGATTTGTCACTCCGATTGTCGGAGAGGTATCTCTGGGCCCTCTCGGTAATGCACATCGCTATAAGCCTTGCAAGAAATGTGACTAATGAGTTAGTTGCGGGACGATGCATTACGGAACGAGTAAAGAGACTTGCTGGTAATGGGATTGAGCTAAATATTGAGATACCGACGATCGAATCTCGGGCAAGTAACATACTGATGACAAAGTGAACAATGTATGCTGTTATGCGGTTTGACCGATAAAGATCATCGTAGAATATGTAGGAACCAATATGAGCATCCAGGTTCCGCTATTGGTTATTGACCGGAGACGTGTCTCGGTCATGTCTACATAGTTCTCGAACCCGTAGGGTCCGCACGCTAAACGTTCGGTGACGATCTGTATTATGAGTTTATGTGTTTTGATGTACCGAAGGTAGTTCGGAGTCCCAGATATGATCACGGACATGAAGAGGTGTCTCGAAATGGTCTAGACATAAAGATCGATATATTGGAAGCCTATATTTGGTCATCGGAAAGGTTCCGAATGATATCGGGCAAATACCGGAGAACCGGGGGGTTACCGGAACCCCTCGGGGAGTCAATGGGCCTTAATGCGCCTTAGTGGAAAGGAGGAGGAGGCGGCCAAGGTGGGGCGCCCCCCCCCCTCAATCCCAATCCGAATTGGGTGGGGGGCTGGCCCCCCTTTCCTTCCCCTCTCCTTCCCCCTTCCTTCCTCTCCTACTCCTACTTGGAA
The DNA here is from genome assembly GCA_021605205.1 of Aegilops longissima. NCBI lineage: Eukaryota > Viridiplantae > Streptophyta > Magnoliopsida > Poales > Poaceae > Aegilops > Aegilops longissima. The sequence continues at coordinate 95,675,383 of CM038679.1, read as the reverse complement.
GGGGGGAATCCTACTCCCGTTGGGAGTAGGACTCCCCTATGGCGCGCCCTAGAGAGGGCCGGCCCTCCCCCTCCACTCCTTTATATACGGGGGAGAAGGCCACCCCATAGACACACAAGTTGATCATTGATCTCTCTTGGCCGTGTGCGGTGCCCCCCTCCACCATAATCCACCTCGGTTATATTGTAGCGGTGCTTAGGCGAAGCCCTGCGTCGGTAACTTCATCATCACCGTCATCACGCCGTCGTGCTGACGAAGCTCTCCTTCGAAGCTCTACTAGATCGTGAGTTCGTGGGACGTCACCGAGCTGAACGTGTGCAGTCCGCGGAGGTGGCGTAACTTCGGTGCTGGGATCGGTCGATCGTGAAGACGTACGACTACATCAACCGTGTTGCCATAACGCTTCCGCTTACGGTCTACAAGGGTACGTAGACAACACTCTCCCCTCTCGTTGCTATGCATCACCATGATCTTGCGTGTGCGTAGGAAAATTTTGAAAATACTATGTTCCCCAACAATGCGCGCACACGCACACACACCCCCTCCCTTGCTCGAAACCCTAGCAAAGTCCCCGCCGCCGCTGCCGCCGCCGCAAGCCCTCCATTGTCAACATCTGCCGGTTTGGCCGTGCAACTTACCCACCGATCTCCATACCCAGGCCGCCCTGAGTTTCTTAGATGAGGCCAGCCAAACGCCCCCTTTCCCACAGATCCCCATCCCCATCCCCCACTCCAGAGTCCCGCAGTCTAAGCCCGTCTACGCTTCCCGTGGATCTCAAGGAGCGACTGACCCAAAAGAGGTGTATAGCGGTCTCTTCGCCTGACGTCGCCGAGGAAGCTGATGACCATTACCGGCGGCAGGCACTCAAGCAGCGGGCTAGAGTATGCGGGCATGTCTCGTCCGCCGGCTACGACATCGTGGTCATCGACAGCGACGCCCTGAGGCGGGTTGTGTCACAGGTTAAGTGGCCCACCCCCAACCCCTCGGGTTCAACCGCCGTCGATCTCATCCATGGCCCCACCTCTGATCTACTCTGGCTCGCTGTCAACAATTTGCCATTCTACATCACCGTCGAGCCCCTTTTGTCATTTCTGAAGGACACGTTCTGCGACGCTGACTTGGGATCCACAGCTTCCAAGTCAGACCTCATCAACGACGACCATGAGGAGGGCACCCTCTCCGGCTCTTCCAAGGGGAAAGAGCCCATATGATTTTCCAAGGGGAAAGCGCCCGTCTGCGACATCAGGGAGGGCACCCTACAGCCGTGCTCTTCCAAGGGGAAGGAGCCCATCTGCGACAACATGGAGCGCATCCAGGGTCCGTGCTCTTCCCATGGGAACGAGCCCATTTGTGACAAGTGAGGAAACCCATGATTTGTTTATTTCAGTTGTTCACAATGTGATGCTCTATATGTGCAATTATTTACTGTGCAATACATTTCATCAATCCAGTTTTAAACATACCGATAGGAATGCATATATGTCTTGCTGTTAAGCGTGTTATAGCTAGCATATGTCTCTTTTAAAGTTTTTTGATTGTTCGGTTGTTTGTAGTTAGCATCAGTTCAGTTTCAAATGCTATCTTTGTCTGTTCGTAGTATGCCTTGTTTATTGCAGTTATTCACAAGTGATGTTCTATATGTGCAAGTATGAACTGTGCAGTTCAATTTCATCGATGCAGTTTCAACAATACCACTATGAATGACTACATTTGGTTCTTGGATCTTGTAGTTAACACGCCTTTCCATTTTATTTAACCATAACCAAGTGTACTTAGACCGGCACAATACCGGTTTGAATGACCATGTTTGCTTGTTGTTAAATGTTAGGCCTGTTGCAGTTAGCACACCTTTCCACTTGTTTTGCTTTACTAGCGTGCTTAAACCTACACACTGAAGCTATCTTTTGGAGATTATTTTGTCTGCCATGTGTAATTTTGGTTGATGTTTAGCCTGTTGTGCTTAACATGCTTCTTGATGTACCTACACAGGATAATTTTGGGAACGACTGCTATTTTCCATCGAGGTTAGTTTCATCCCATGGCTTATATTTGCTCACTGTTCAGGATATCCGTAGTTGGTACCATATAGGCCGGCGGCTGATAAGGGACTAATCAGTGAATCGGACTTTTAACTGAATATATCTGCTACCCGTATTCCTTAGGTTAACTAGGGCCATATGTAATATATCTGAGGCTACATAGCAACATGCACTGTACTTAATGTCTAAATATGCAATCCTAGGCTACATAGCAACAAGGAAGAGTGTTAATGTTCTAATCACTACAAAAAAAGACACATCCGTGACATTTTGGGGCGAACGAAAAAAAAATCTATCATACTTATGACACTTCTATGATGATAATTGTGACAAAACCCGGTATCATCATAGATGTGGTGGGGTCCTACTTCTATGAAAAAAATCATGACAGAAAATGGGCTTTTCGTCCTGGGCGGGCCGGAGACGCAGCTGCATGACATTCTTTGGGCCGTCCATGACGGAAAAACCCGTGGTAGAAGCGAGGGCGCGGAGAATATCGGGGAGTCCCCGGTTACGGTGGGTGCTCGGGGGCCGAGCGATGCGCGTTTCTCGTACATACGCACGTGTGTGCGAGGCATTGGACTCTAACTGAACCCGAGCGAGGCGTTGAGCTCTAACTGAACCCGAGTGATTACATTGCAGGCTACGCATTACTGAACCCGAGCGATCGATCGATGGCTGTTAATCGAACCCGATCGGCGATTCGCCATCTGCTGCTAATGAAGTCGATTGATGCTGCCTCTGGATGAACAATGGCGTTGTCGGGGGTGGATGAACAGTTCCCGGTGGGGGTGGATGAACAGGACATGGCTGGATGAACAGTAGACGATGGAGGGCAGGATGAACAGTAGCCCATGGAGGGGTGGTTAAACAGGAGCCCGTGGAGAGAGCAGGTTGAACAGTAGCCGGTGGAGTAGCGCGCGGTCATAACTTGCATACAATCATATAGAACATCATAGCACACTTAACTTGCATACAAGAATTTCACGCAGGCGGCACAATCAGGATGGAAGCAGTGGATCGCTACGGGTAGGGCTATGTTGAAACCAACGAACTCATACATAACGGTTCATCTTATTTATCAATGACAGGGAAATATCTTGAATGTTGTGCAAAGAAAACAGATAGACAACACAATAAGTTCTGCTAGCACATTAAGTTGACATACAGCCCTTTCTAAAAAAAGTTCAGGTACAAAATTAGAACAAGTCACAATCAAATGTACTGGCACATCAGTGCTTCACACCCATAGCTCGGATTTAACTAGTATCTGACAAGATTCAGTTGTTACCTCAAATTAGAGCACATCCAGGCAGCCAGCCCTGCCTCTTCTCCCAAAGAAGCAGTGGCCTCCGCCGCGAGATGGAGTAGGCCCTGTGCCATCCATCGTTCCTAGCAACACGGGGAAAGTCTGACGTTGACTCCTATAATGGACGTTGTCGACGGACCCTGGCACGAGCAGCGGCGGCAGGACTTCAATTGATGGATTGACCACTTCTTCGACATGCACAAACACTCGATATAGGTACATCCCTAACATGGTCCACGGCTGCCTTGGTGGCGACGAATAGTACAACCCCGGCTCCTGCACCGGTACCTCAACACCAATCACCTTTGGTATGGTGGATGGCTTCTTCATGCATGCCATAACCGTCAGAGCCCAGCTGTCTGGAGGAACAAACATACTTACGAGCTCACCTCCAAGGTCGTTGATAAACTCATTCATGGACTCGCTGTTCCAAGCACGTCGAGGCATGCCGTGGAAGGTAAGCTTTGTTAAAACTCAATCTCAGAGGGCACCGAGCCCCATCCTGGGTGCCACCGATCAAAGCTCACCAGCGCGCCATTGCAGAACAAACGTCGGGAAGATTCGAACACACGACTGTAGTCGAAAGTTGTCCGGAACCTGACAAAGAAATCAGCCGGTGGCGGACAGACTTCGATGAGAAAGTCACTTATTTGGATGCCGTGCGCAATGCCAAGAGCTTTGACAAGGTCATCCGGCGAGACGGGAGGCTGGTCGCCGTTGATGGTTACCATCAGCACTTTGCCGGCAAACTGGTCGTCAAGCGCCGCCATGCCACTGTTGAGCGACAACACGCAGCGACCGAAGGCAGGACGGACCTCAGGATCTCCAGCTCGGAGATCCGCATTGACCGTGACATGATAGTGAGCTTGAGTACAGGGAGCACAGGAGGGGGATTTGGGGGAACTAGAGTAGGAATCGAGATTCCAGAGGTGGGGGAGGGGCGGGAGATTGAGGATGAAAAGGTCACTTGAATTTCGAACACGCGCCAATATGCTCTCGGCGCGCAAGCGCACGAAAACACCGGTGGCACCCACATGTCGGCCTAAGAGTCCTTATTCTTTCTTTTTTGGAGAGCCTGGCCTTTTTTGAGGATCTTTTGAGAGCCCGGCCTGAGAGTCATAATTGACCTGTTTGGCATTGCGTTACTACTCGGCCCATATTCAACGACACCTCACTGGCCCAAACAAGTGTACATCATCAAAAAGACACTCAGCTCAAATTATATAACTTAAAAAAGGAGATACACTCTGAACACTGGAGAATGGTGATGCCCTCATTTAGCCCACCAGTAGTTCGAGACAATAAACAGTTCGAAAAAATGATATATACAACATTCAAACACCGACTAGTGACTACTCTCGACATAAACAACAAGACATGATAGTTCATAAGAAGTCTTGCTACACCACCAAAACGCACCCATCTGCAGCGCTCAGACTCTCGTGATCCAGACGAGAATGACATTCTAAACAGAGCCAACTATTACATAGTAAGAGTGACATAGACGAGGATGAACAAATGACAAGGAATATGCATAACAAAAGAAAGAACTACCCATCCAGAACAAGCAACAAAGACAACAAAGTCATTCGAAGAGATGATCCAACACCATCATAATTTGCAGCCCTGCTTCAGCGACCAATGATTCGGAGACACCAGTACTCCACCCTTTCGACGGAACAGCCCAATTACCTATCAACCTGAAGGCTTGAACCACATCACTGCCTGTTGTAATTGAGACATCCAAGGATCAAAGTTAATCCGGATGCCTTTGTCATTCTCACCTTCTTTTGGCTGCAAGCTGTATCATTGACAATCAGGGGAGTTTGCTCCCGAACTCCTAGGGCTCGCCGTGTAGACACAGTTTTCCATAGCAAATAGAGCCTCTCTACCATCAAGGTCCTTGCCAATAGTGATCTCCTGGTTAATCAGATAATTGAGTCCGAGAAACAGAGAGTGTGAACCAAGGCTGTTTACCCGCCTCCAACTAAAAAATCCTGAAGGCCCCAACAAGCTGGTATCCTGCTCATAGACGTAACATCCACTGTCCGGATACTCACGTATTTCATGATGCTTGTATACAGTAGGGTTTTTTCAATATAACTTTTCCGGCTCATGTGTCCGAATGATCATCAGTCTTTTGCCGTCGTCTGATCGAGCGAGGAACCAGTTGTGCTTCCCTGTTTTTGGCAAAGGTGGTGTGATTACAAAGGACGGTAACTGTAGGGACACTGCATCATATCAAAAAGGATAGGCATTATTAATGTAAGATCAACATCGTTCAGAGTATGAGTAGGATAATGCAAGAAACAACATTGATATGTCCTGTTGGGCGGGAGGAAAATACAGGAAATGTATTTGGGTTCGAAAATATAGAAGTGCCATGCATGGTTATACTCATGTTATCTCGCAACCGATTCTTCACAGGAAACTACCATGTCATGCATGTTATGGAATCATGTTCTGTCCTCACAAACAAATTCTTCAAGGTAACTAACAGACCATGCATTGTTATATACTCCTGTTCTATGGGCAAAATTTTTGTGAGGATATTATTCTAGCCATTGATTGCTGAAGGGAGAATATAGGTATGTACACATGGTAAGCATTACATGATTTCACTACTTCCAAATATAGAGTTCTTCATATGCACATTTACTTCCCTAATGTATGGTTAGATGAAACCAACAGTGTGGTGCATGTTTCTACATCATGAAAATGAGGAAACTAACATGGCCATTGATACACACTCATATTTAGTAGTATATAGATTATAGTAAAATAAGGATAATATACATATATTCCAAACCGTTTGATTATTTAGGGGCACAAATTGGATGTAATGACATGATCACAATCGCATGAATTAACTCATTCCAAATATAGCTGATTTATGGCGTCTCTAATACATTGCCATAGTTCTACTCGAATTCTGCTCAAACAGGGATATGCCAATCATCACAAAAAGTTCAAACAGTGTCATGGAGTCATCATTAACATGAGATGGAAACAACTTACACGACGCGTCCCAGCAATACGTGGTGCCATCTGCTTTGTCGATCGCGTAGATGATGCCATTGTGTTCAATAGCATCACAGAAGTGTGTATCAGCTTTGACGATGATCCACTGCGAGCTGAGTTGTCTCCATCTAAAGAAGGCACCGGCATAAAGATAGGTGATTCCCTTGTCGAACAAGGCAATTAGCTTGAAGTCTGCGTAATCCGCATGTCGTGTGGGCACTTGGCAGATTACAATCTTCTACAAAACAAGGTCCGTCCAACTGACACGGTAATCTAGATGACTAGGACCACGATGGTAATACTCTATATAATCCAACGGAGGAAGGATAATCACATGGGAGGTCTGGAAGTTCACGAGCACCAACTTTTTACCGTCTTCTCTGACGGCAGCCATCTAGTGGGAGTTCATGCCGACCCAGTACATACCTGCCAAGAAGTTTCGGGCGATGGTGATCGGATCGAAGTGGAGGGAAATGATGTACGGCGACCCACTACATACCTGCAAAGAAGTTTCGGCTAATGGAGATCGGATTGAAGTCGAGGGGCATCATATACGCCTCCGTATCATGGTGAGCCAATCTCGTAAGACCAGATAGCAGCAAGCAGGTGATACGTCTCCAACGTATCTATAATTTTTGATTGCTCCATGCTATATTATCTACTGTTTTGGACCATATTGGGCTTTATTTTCCACTTTTATATTACTTTTGGGACTAACCTATTAACCGGAGGCCCGGCCCAGAATTGCTGTTTTTTGCCTATTTTAGTGTTTCGTAGAAACGGAATATCAAACGGAGTCCAAATGGAATGAAACCTTTGGGAACGTGATTTCTCATCAGATATGATCTAGGAGACTTGGACCCTCGGTCAAGAAAGGAGGGAGGCGGCGACGAGGGTGGAGGGCGCGCCCCCTGCCTCGTGGGCCCCCCGAAGCTCCACTGATGTACTCCTTCCTCCTATATATACCTACGTACCCCCAACAGATCAGATACGGAGCCAAAAACCTAATTCCACCGCCGCAACTTTCTGTATCCACGAGATCCCATCTTGGGGCCTGTTCGGAGCTCCATCGGAGGGGAATCCACCATGGAGGGCTTCTACATCATCATCATAGCCTCTCCGATGAAGTGTGAGTAGTTTACTTCAGACCTTGGGTCCATAGTTAGTAGCTAGATGGCTTCTTCTCTCTTTTTGGATCTCAATACAATGTTCTCCCCCTCTCTCGTGGAGATCTATTCGATGTAATCTTCTTTTTGCGGTGTGTTTGTTGAGACCGATGAATTGTGGGTTTATGATCAAGATTATCTATGAGCAATATTTGAATCTTCTCTAAATTCTTTTATGTATGATTGGTTATCTTTGCAAGTCTCTTCGAATTATCCGTTTGGTTTGGCCAACTAGATTGGTAGTTCTTGCAATGGGAGAAGTGTTTCGCTTTGGGTTCAATCTTGCGGTGTCCTTTCCCAAAGGATGAGGGGCAGCAAGGCACGTATTGTATTGTTGCCATCGAGGATAACAAGATGGGGTTTTATCATATTGCATGATTTTATCCCTCTACATCATGTCATCTTGCTTAAGGCGTTACTCTGTTTTCATTAACTTAATACTCTAGATGCATCTTTGGATAGCGGTTGATGAGTGGAGTAATAGTAGTAGATGCAGGCAGGAGCCGGTCTACTTGTCTCGGACGTGATGCCTATATACATGATCATACCTAGATACTCTCATAACTATGCTCAATTCTGTCAATTGCTCAACAGTAATTCGTTCACCCATCGTAAAATACTTATGCTCTTGAGAGAAGCCACTAGTGAAATCTATGGCCCCCGGCTCTATTCTCATCATATTAATCTTCCTACACTTTATTATTGCTTTGCTTTTTTACTTTGCTTTTTATTTTACTTTACATCTATATACCAAAAAATACCAAAAATATTATTTATCATCTCTATCAGATCTCACTTTCGTAAGTAACCGTGAAGGGATTGACAACCCCTAATCGCGTTGGTTGCGTTGAGCTATTTGTTTTGTGTAGGTACCAGGGACTTGCGTGTGGCTTCCTACTGTTTTGATACCTTGGTTCTCAAAAACTGAGGGAAATACTTACGCTACTCTGCTGCATCATCCTCTCCTCTTCGGGGAAAACCAACGCAAGCTCAAGACGTAGCAGCAAGGTGTCTTGAAAAGCTTAGGCCTCGCTTCAACGATGGCCGTGTGCATGCCCCTCGAGCATGCAGCCAGCCGTAGGGCGCTCAACATATCCATACACGAATAACAGAGGTCGAGGACGTCACTAGGGAGATAGCTCCAATCGCGGCTCATATGGATCTTGCGCGGTTCACGTTCGGCCATGGTGGAGTTTGGAAGGTGGGGCTTTGGGGGGCTTGATTTACGGGGGAGAAGGTTGTCGATGCTGGAGCGGCTAGCGAGAGAATAGTGGCACTGGGGGAGGCGAGCGAGGCGAGGGTATGCGGGGGCACAGTGAGATAATGAAGAGTGACCTCAGGATCTCCGGCGAGACGGAGATGGAGATGGAGTGGTGCTAGGGGATAGAGAGAGACGAGGCGAGGCATGCTATACAGCGGCGGTGACAGTGACTGCATAGTGCACAAGGTGAGGCTGACTTTGGTAACCCGGACACGCCGCCTGGACTGGTGTCACCTCGGGCGCAGGGTCTTATCACTTCACTGTGAGGACCGGATGAATAATAGTATTTTGACCATCAAGTGTACCACAGTTGTACTACTACTAGTAGTAGGAGTAGTAGGAACATGAGTACACTCCCGTGCTAGCATGCCTCTGGGTTCACTTCATCCTCCAGCTATCATCCATATTGCAGCGAACCAAATTCTCGTGCATGCGAGCCTTGAAGGACTTTTCTTTTTTGAGGATAACCGCATATTCCTTAACCGTAGTAGGAACATGAGTAGTACTCCCTCCGGTCCTCTTTTGTTTGCGCATAACTTTTTTCAGTATTTCTCTAATTACTCTGCGTATATACCCTTTTGCATGCGCCCATTTCCCTCCATGCCCCACATACACAGCATTAATTAGCATATGCATGAGCAGTTGCAGCCCGACTCTAGCCAATAAACTGCAGCATGCAAGTGGGCCACTCTGTGCGCGTGGGAGAGAGAAAAGGCAACCGAAGAGCCCATCCAATCCATTGCATGCAGCAGTCAAACCACCGCACCTCTCCTCATGCATGCACATAACTTCTCCCATTTACTTCTCCATCGGGAACCGATTTTCCTTGGCTTTTTCACTACTCCTTGATCTTCATTTGCATCCAAACCACACTGCATTCACATTGTTTTAACCTCTTCACATCCTCCTGGAGTAATTCCGAAGCCCCTATAAATAATCATCTTCTTCAGTAGATTAGGCATCTAATCCTAATTCTCCAAACCATAGCCCTCCGGTCCAGCGGTTCCAAATGGCGAAAGAGATCGAGATGCGGGTTTTTAGTGTCCAACATGTCCTCGTCGAAGGTCGTTGAGCATAGTTGCCACAGTCACCGACCACCCAAGGGTTGTTCGGAAGTGGATCAACAATGTATCCAACTCCCTCCAAAAGGTGGAGATGAATGTCATCGGTCTTGACGCAGAGTACATGGAGCGTGCCACTTGGAAGATCCAACGTGCATTGTCCTTCATTGTGCCTCGAAGATGATGTTTTGTGTACCACATCATACGCGCCCTCCATACCGGTGAGCTTCACGATTTCTTGTCTCGGGAGGACATATACTTACGTGGGGCAGCCATCGCAGGGACAAACAGAAGTTGGAGCCGTACAACCTTGATTTGAAAAGCATCGCTGACCTACAAACCAGAATAAACATTCGTGTAGAAGATTGTGATAAACCGACACCATCCCTATTCGACGTAGCAAATTTTGTGCTAGGAACAAATCTTCAGAAGGGTGACGAGACGGTGGCATTAAGGTCGTCTGGTCCAGAGAGCTTGTTGCGAAGCCGTCTCCCACGTAAAATGAGAAGAAGAAGAAGAAGAAGAAGAAGAAGAAGAAGAAGAAGAAGAAGAAGAAGAAGAAGAAGAAGAAGAAGAAGAAGAAGAAGAAGAAGAAGAAGAAGAAGAAGAAGAAGAAGAAGAAGAAGAAGAAGAAGAAGAAGAAGAAGAAGAAGAAGAAGAAGAAGAAGAAGAAGAAGAAGAAGAAGAAGAAGAAGAAGAAGAAGAAGAAGAAGAAGAAGAAGAAGAAGAAGAAGAAGAAGAAGAAGAAGAAGAAGAAGAAGAAGAAGAAGAAGAAGAAGAAGAAGAAGAACTATTTACTCTCTTGGGCCCGTGGGCCCCGAGAGGGAAATGTAACTCCTGCGGCAGGCCTTGTGGTGCTCCCGCAGTACGAGTGTCGGTGTCAAAACCGGCGGATCTCGGGTAGGGGGTCCCGAACTGTGCGTCTAGGCGGATGGTAACAGGAGACAAGGGACACGATGTTTTTACCCAGGTTCGGGCCCTCTCGATGGAGGTAATACCCTACTCCTGCTTGATTAATATTGATGATATGGGTAGTACAAGAGTAGATTTACCACGAGATCGAGAGGCTAAACCCTAGAAGCTAGTCTATGGTATGATTGTTGTTAGATCCCCACGGACTAAAACCCTTCGGTTTATATAGACACCGAATAGGGTTAGGGTTACCTGAGTCGGTTACAATGGTAGGAGATCTACATATCCGTATCGCTAAGCTTGCCTTCCACGCCAAGGAAAGTCCCATCCGGACACGGGAAGAAGTCTTCAATCTTGTATCTTCATAGTCCGAGTCCGCCAGCGGTGATAGTTGGCTATCCGGACACCCCTAATCCAGGACTCCTCGGTAGCCCCGAACCAGGCTCCAATGGCGATGAGTCGGTGCGTGGGTGTCTTCGGCATTGCGAGGTGGGTTCTTCTCCAAATTCCATATACTTGTCGAATAGTGTCCGGCTTCTGATAAATGCTGCGCTCCTTGGCTTCCACGCCCAATAATGGCCATCTTCCACGTGTTTGAATGAATGCGAAAAGCCAGGGTATTTTTACACTTATCCCCCTAGCTGCGCAAATGAGCCGCCTATAAAAGGGATGAGAATCTAGATCTGAGTCACACCAACCCCTCCTCCACGAGCTTTCATCGGAGCGCCTTCGACAAAAATCCATTCCATCATGGACAGTCGACGTGGCTCCTCCTCTCGCGCTCCCAGCCCTCAGCCTGGAAATTGGGAGAGATGCTCGGTCCCGCATAACGAGCTAGTGACACTCCAAACCAAGGGATTTCTTCCCCCGACCTTCATGGTTCCGGTTCGAGCCGGACTTGCCACCTACAAGGGCGGAAAGCAAGCTGAGAGTGTTCCCGATCCCTCTAAAGGAGAGCGGGTATGCTTTATCTCTTATTTAGTAAGAGGACTCGGATTTCCAATTCATCCGTTTCTCCGGGGGCTCTTGGAGTTCTACGGCCTCCAGTTGCACCACCTTACGCCTGCCTCCATTTTGCACATCGCGGGCTTCGTGGCCCTTTGCGAACTGTTCTTGGGCGTCGAGGCTCATTTTGCGTTGTGGAAGAGATTATTCTGCCTTGTACCCCGTTCTCATGAGGGGTCAATATATCAAGTGGGCAGAGCGAACTATGGCGCATCGCCGGGACGGATATCTATCCGGAACCCGAAGAAGCGTCCAAGACTGGCCTTCGGAAAGGTTTTACATGGAGGGCGTCCGCTGCGGATCCTGTTGGATCGGCCTTCCGGAGTTTAGCAACGCCTCCGAAGAAGCGCCTAAGATGCGCTCGCGGAGCCCCACAGGAAAATGACCGGGGCGTCCTTTACTTGATGAGCGAATAAGATTATGGCTCACGCCGGATTGACCATGATTGGAGTCATGGCAATCTGCATTATGAGGAGTGCAGCCGCCCAATATAGGGGCCACCCATGTGGGACTTCAACGGGAGGGCGATGCCACCCGCCATGGCGCAAAGGGCGGGACCGGTCACCGAACTGGTGAAGACCTTGTCCGCCATGTATAAAGGGGAGGAGGAGGATTTTTTCCGCGTCAGTCCACTGAACGGGTTTTCTTCGAATAATCCTCGAAGTTGGGTAAGCAAACATCTTTGTGGCCTGTCCGATCCATGTTCCGTGGTTAAATATCTCATTTCATGGTTTCTCGCAGAACTGCGCCGGGCCGTCAGAGAAGATACACAGCCCGCCCCACAACCCGAGGATCCGGAATGGTCCCTCGATCCGCCTCGAAGAGGACCCGGATATAAAGGTGGAGCTGATCGACGGGTGTTCCACGAACTTAGCATCGACAATGCTTTGGTTGCCATTACGGCCGACTACTCCGGATTATTTCCGGCCTCCCAGGTAACCGTGACCGAAGTCCGGATACCATGACCCACCCGTGCTTTACTTCTAATCACCGCGTATTCGATGGTGTTTCGCAGGGCGTGCCCTCAGAATGGGAAGCCAAGCCTGCCGCGGCCGTCCAACAAGGGGCAGGTCGGCCCAGCAGGCGGAAAAGAAGTGCGGTACGACTCGAGACGTCGCCGCAACGGTATGATGTGCCATCGTGTTTTAAGGAGAGGTTCCTGGGATGCACACTGACGCTCGTGGTTTTTTCAGGAAAAAGAGCGCTCGCCGAACTAAGTCCAGAGAAGTTGCCAATCGGACCTTCGCCAACCAGGCTCAAAAGCCGAGTCTGGAAGGGGGTACAAGCACGAGGCATGTGTCGGATGCTCCTCCAACGGAGGATGCCGACAGACTGTCCGCCACCAAGTCAGAGGTGGAGAGCGCCATGAATCATAGGCGTCGCCGGACTATTCTACGTGACGCATGTTTCTCCCAAGAGGTGTTGGACGCCTTTAGTTCGGGAGAAGCGCACCTTCGTGCCGCTCAAGATGGCCTAGCCAGAGCCACGGAGCAGTATGTGAAAGACATACGGGTAAGGAATTTTGACATTATATATGCAGAGCCCCGAGACTTAAAATAGTTAGGATAACTGATTTAAGGATCATCTGGAATCTGAGTTCTTACCGAAAAGGATACCCGTTTGTCCCAGGAGCTTGAAGAGTGCAAGGCCCAACTTGAGGCCTCACTCGGCGCGACTGGGGAAGCCATGAAGACTCCCTCTGGTAACATATGCCCTTCAAAGTAGAAGTAGTTTCGCAAAGTGCAGCGTGTGCATAAATCGACATTAACATTGCAGATAAGCGCGGGATGGATCCGGACAAGCAACAGCTCTGCGCCGACTAAAGGCGGCGAGGCGTGCTTACAAGGGTGCGCAGGAGAAAAATAACCTCAAGATGCCAACACCCAACTGGGTGAGGAACTAAAAGATGTTCATGCCCGGTTGTCCGACTCCGAAGGAGAATCGGCGGCTTCGTCGCGGCATTTTCGATAAGTGCTTAAGCGAACTTTAAAAGAGTTGGCGAGGAAGGCGACTAACATAAACATGTATGTAGGTTTGCTCACAGGTCGTCCGAGGAGGAGATGCCCAGTTCTTGGTGATCTTCTTCCCGAACTGCGTTAGCTGCATGAACGAAGTTCGGCGGTGATGAAAAGCGTCGCCAGGCCTTGTGGCCATCTATCTCCCCGCGAAGGCATTGGGGAGCTGGCGAGCAGCTTCAAGGAGCACGGCGGCACTTCCGACTATGGAAGATATCGGCCTGCCGTCAAGGCGCCAGGAGGCTGGGCCATGGTAAAGACGCAGTACACGAAGGTGACCCAAACCACATGGCGAGGTCGGACTGTGGGGCTGATGGGAAGGAGATCCTGTAAGCTTAGTGTACGCCCAAATAGAATTGGCCGCCAAGTATTCCCCAGCAAGATTGTAAATTAGATAGCCTGTTAGATGGCATTGAGGAGGAATCACTACTGGAATCAGGCACTTTGCCATCTGCCATGGCAGATGGCAAAGGCATGTTCGGCGGATGGCAAAGGCTTTGCCATCTGCCAGCAGATGGCAAACAGTTCATCTGAAACCCTGCTGCTAAAGGCTTCTTTGCCATCTGTTGGCTGATGGCAAGAGCTCGTAACTTTGCCATCTGCCGGCAGATGGCAAAGCCTCTTAACGGGTTAGCTCCGTTAGAGGTTAACGGCATCCTTTGCCATCTCGCGGCCAGATGGCAAAGGCTCTGCACTCTTTGCCATTCTTTGCCATCCGCCAAACAGATGGCAAGGTTCTGACTTTTGCCATCTACCGGCAGATGGCAAAGTGACTATATTGCCCCATTTAATTTTGTTTTTCTTATATCAATTCATTTTCACAGAAATCAAACACAAATATATTTATATGACCAATATAGCATATTCAACACATATTACCAATAGTCATGAACACATATGTATCCAACACATGTTACCAATAGTAGCAAGTTTCATCCGTACATATCCATAGTTTCATCAATATTACACAGTTTCATCCATGGGTAGCAAGTTTCACAAGGTCAAAACAAAAACTAAATACAAGCACTCCATCAACCCAAGCTTCCGTGATCTTAAGCAAATCTGTAAAATGGGAAAGAAGAAAGTTAGAAGAAGAAGACTAGAAGAAGAAGATTATTATGATGCAACTAAAATGTGAAGATTATTATGATGCAACTTATATACGTAAAATAGGTCATTTTGGAGCTAAGTATGGTTATTATGTCATTTTGAGCTAGCTAAGCATACTAAGTCATTTTGGTGTAAAACATGCTAAGGTCATTCTAGAGCTAATTAAGTAAGTTTATTATGTCATTTTGGAGCTAGCTAAGCATGTGAAGTCATTTAGGAGCTAAAATATGTCATTTCTTAAGCATATTATGTCATTTTAGAGTTAGCTAAGCATATTAAGTCATTTTGGAGGAAAAGATGCTAAGTATAGGTCATTTTAGAGCTATCCTAGGTTAAATAGGTCATTTTAAGCTAGCTAAGCATATTAAGTCATTTTGAAGGAAAAAATGCTAAGTATAGGTCATTTTAGAGCTATCCTAGGTTAAATAGGTCATTTTGGAGCTAATTAAGCTTATTATGTAATTGTTGAGCTAGCTAAGCATATTAAGTCATTTTGGAGGAAAAAAATGCTAAGTATAGGTCATTTTAGAGCTAGCCTAGGTTGAATAGGTCATTTTGAAGCTAAGTAAGGTTATTATGTCATTTTGGAGCTAGCTAAGCATATGAAGTCATTTAGGACCTAAAATATGTCATTTCTTAAGCATATTATATCATTTTAGAGCTATCCTAGGTTAAATATGTCATTTTGGAGCTAACTAAGCTTATTATGTCATTTTTGAGCTAGCTAAGCATATTGAGTCATTTTGGAGGAAAAAATGCTAAGTATATGATTATGTCGCTAGTATCCATATGGCAGAGAACCGGGCCGACATGACTAGTCATAGAACCAAGGTGGCACAAGCGCATGAGGACAGGCATACATGACCCAAAGAATGCACGTGTCGGTCATCGTGAGTGCAACCAAGTCGTAGCAAGCTACAAGGACTTGGTGATACACGCGTGACATTTCCGTAGGGACATACACAGGAGCAAAGAAGGACACATGCCGGTCAATCCATGTGTTCCGGAGCGAGCGAACTACCATGGCTCAGTGGAAGCACTAGGAGGCATTTCCCTGTATGGAAGGCTACCAAAGGCACACGACTAGGTGTCGAATCCCACACATACAATGCATTTCAAACATACACACATTATGCACGATATGTCTAGATATATACAACATGGCATCACAACAAAACTCTATTAAGAAAAACACTTGGGACACTTACCGTCATCACGGAGGTGTAGGTGTAGGACCGGTCGCGCCAGTGGCAGACGGAGAAGGATCGGTCGATGCTTGTCGGGAGTTACGCTGCACCAAAGATTATTTCAATGTATCGTTAGCATGATGCAACTCAAATGTGAAGACTAGTAACTAATGACCGTTCAAATGAAACTCACCGTGCCGCCCGAGCAATGGACCGCATCGGCGGAGGGTGCGCCGTTCTTCTCGCACATGGACTGCACATTTGGTTTTGACGAGTCAGTCATATTAGTTACTACTGAAAGGAACATTGCGTGCATGATTTAGCTAATATGCAGAAGAAACTTACCATGAAGAGCTCGTGCATGGCCCGGTTAGCCAAGTCGTTCCGGTTCCTCTCCTCCTCCAACATCCTAGCCGTCCTCTCCTCATTCTCCCTGTCCCTCTCCGCCACCTTCCGGTCCCTCTCCGCCAACTGCCGGTCCCTCTCCTCAAAAGCAGCCTGGGTCTTCACTCTCTCTGCCTTAATAGCAGCCTGCAACACCACTCGTTAGCATTGTAATCATCGACGGCCGCAAACACAATGTAATGGAGGAAAGGCTACTAAGTCCGTATAATTAACAAACCTGGAATTCGATTTCCACTGGTCGTAACGAGGCGGTATCTCAGGATCAGAGCTGGTCTGGCGCTTCTTGATCTGCGGGAGAGTGCTACTACAACGTATCAGTCCATTACCAATGCCTAACGAGCCATGGGACCTCCCGCCACCAGATATCATCACCAGCTCTAGATCAAGAGGCCGGCTCGGGTTAAAGTCCGGCCCTTTCCTCGCCTTCCCCTGCTTAACGTACTGCACCATCTTGTGGTGGGAGGCCTCGTTGCTGAAGTTCTTTGCATTTTGGAGGTCAGACTCAGAGAATGCCTTGGCCTTCTTGTATGGTGCAATATTGGACATGCCATAGAGGTCGAACAGCTCTGGCACTGGAGCCTTGTTGTGTTTTGACTAAAAGAGAGGAACAGAGTATTGGTTAAGGACTCAAGCTAGCACAAAGAATGAATTTGCTTGAATCATGAAGCAAACCACACATACCCAATTTTTCCCGTACCCATGTAGGTCGACGCTGCCTAGATGGTGTGGCACACCTTGCATTTTGAAACGCTTCTCCTTTGCTATGTTGTGGGCGACGCGCCATTGGGGAGAGCACCACTCATCCACCAACACCTCCCAGCAGTCCATCTTGTCCGCACACCATCTCGGAGGCATCTAAGTTAAGCAAGAGAAATTTGAGCGCTACGCCTATGAATCAAATCAAGGAAACTAAGTACAAGGCCTTAAGAATAGGTAATTACCTTCATGTACTTCTCCTTACTCAGATACTTGTCCCGGCACTTCTCTTTTCTCCTCCTAATACCAGTCTGTGCTAAGTAGTCTCGAACAGCCTCCTAATACCTCGTCTGAACTTATGGTGAGGATCCAGGAACTGTCTATGCATGTCGAAGCAAGAAAACTTGCCACTGCCTCGCGGTGATTTAAACTCAAGAGCTGCCTTGCATGTGGGGCACGGAACCTTCCATGCACACACCAGCCAACTAATAGCGCACGCCGCAATTCATGCATCGAGTACATGTACCACACACGCATTAGGAAGTTTTTTGTAGCGGCGCCGTATGTCTTGATCCCATTATCCCAAGCTTCTTGTAGTTCATCCTTAAGCGGCTGCATGTACACATTCATATTCTTCCCGGATAGTTGGGCCCCGGAATTATCAACGTCGGAAAATGTTCTTTCTTTGCATAATCTGTCCGGGGAGATTGAGTGGAATGACAAATACAGGCCAACAATCTGTATTGGGCTGCCATCATACCAAACACATTGAACCCATCTGTGGCGACGGCTACTCGAGGATTCCTTGGATCTGCCGCTTTTCATCATGCAATGCATCGAAGTGTTTCCATGCAGCACCATCCGATGTGTGCACCATCATCGATTCCCATCGCATCCCGTTTGGTTCTTTTGCCCGCTTTGTGCCATGTCATCCGTCCGCCGTCTCTTCGACCATGAATAGACGTTGAAGTCTTGGTATGATTGGCATATACCAAGAACGTTAATGGGGATTTTGGTGCGACTCTTCTCACCCATACCGTTGTCTACCTCAACATACGGAAGACTTGCAAATGGGACAATAGTTCAAGTCCCATCTTGGAGCCTAAATAAGGCACATCCATTCTCACAGCATCTATCTTCTCATAGGGCATCTTAAGTACACGGAGGATTTTGTCCGGTGGTACAGGTTGCGAGCATTATATGGCCTTTGGGTAGAAAGCGCCCAAATAGTGTCACTATCGCGTCATAGCATTCTCTGCCCAAGTTGAATTGAGCCTTGAGCCATTACTTGTGCAATGGCATCCAGCTGACAAAGCTCGGTGTGCTCATGGAGAGGACGCTTCGAAGACTCCAACATATCATTGAAGGCCTTTGCAGATTCCTCCATCTCATCGTCCGAGTCCCGAGCATCATCAAAGTCTTGCACCATGTCTTCCATCCCGGTACCATGCTCGTCGGTGCGACGACGGCCCTCCTCAGCTCTGGAACGTTGGGCAGAGTCACCATGAAATGTCCACATCGTATAGGCGTAAAACCCCACTTCTGCAGGTGTTTGATCATTTCAAACTCTGACATCTTACGATAGTTGTCGCACTCGAAACAGGGGCACCAGGTTGTTTTCTGTCCATTTGCAAATGCGGCTCTGATAAACCCCTTGGTTTTTGTCATCCATTCAGGGGCCATGTCTTTCTGACTAGGGTGACGGTGTACATCCATACGATCACTCATCTTGCCTAGCTCTGGACATACAAGAAATACATACATAACTCAGCAAACCATATTCATCGATTAATAGAGTTTCTCGGTTTTATTACGTCCATGCAACCTAGACGCTAATAGGTAAAGATAGGTCCTAATCCCACTCGAGTATATGTAGATTGGGTTCGTTTCCCATGCCGCTGCTCCAGATCCGACACAAAATTTGGCAGCACCTCCCGCTGTTCTCTCGATACACGTCTCGGCAATAGCGAGAGAGGATGTGTACCCGGAGAACAACAGAGAGGCACTGACGAAATTCTGCATCAGATCCGGAGCAGAGCATATGGGAAAACGAACCCAATCTACACATACTCGGGTTGTCCATGGATAAAGTTGGACAATTCGAAAGAATTACGGTTATAAATATGCAAATGAATGCATATTTATAGATGTAACCCTTTCGAACAGGAGACGCATAGTGGTCACGCATACTGATATTGAATACACCTATAGCTAGCAAGTTTCATCGGCACGAAGACCGGAACAGAGCAAATGAAGGGGGAGAGGAGGAGATGTCATTTGTGCTCACCCACGAACACAGGGGCGGAGCTTGTCGAACGCACGGGGAGGTCATTGAACACCAGACCCTCACAGCGATGAAACAACTGCACATTTAAATCCACCCGATCAACGCAAATATATATGATGTTTTTCATAACAAAATTGGAAAATATATGACCTAACTCATAATTCACAAATAAATAGGGAGTGTCTATTTAGTACTTGATTGTTTTCCAATTCAGTATCATTCACATTTCCTGACAAATAAATAGAGGACACTTGTATGTCCAAAAAAAACCACCCCGGCGAAACACCAGCCAAACACCTAGGTAGTTTTGGTAAAACTGAGAAAAACCATAGTTTTGGTAGTTTTTTCCCTGTGCAACCCGTACATGCTAAGGCACACACTGTTCCTATACATTTGCTACTTTTGCATATTTGTGTGCTTGATTAATATCCAAACTAAATTTTGTTCGACAGTCATTGCCCAGTCCCAGATGCTCATGTTTCCGTGTGTTGTTTCTTTGAGAGGATACCGTTCTTCAAAAATGGAAGGGTCTAACAATGAATTAGTTCTTCTTGATGTGCAACCTAACCTATTTCCCAAATTCATATATAACCATCTGGCAGGTTTGGGATGTACGAGCCCCATCCCTTGCCAAAGTTTTGATTTTACTTGCATTTAATTATGCATATGTTAGATGGTAAAATCATTTGATTTTTTACATGTCTTACATAGCCTATCGGATAATCTTGCTGCAGTCATACAAATATTTTTAAGCTGTGATTTAATTATTTACCTTTGGTGAGAAAGAAAACACATAAGCTTATAGACTTCATGTAGCATCAATTTGGTCCATTGTTTGCATTTTTTTTCGAACCATGCAGGAGAACTGCATGTCATATATTAAGACAGAAACCAAGTACCAAACGGTGATGACCGGTCAAGAGGCAAAACAGGGAGCAGGGAGCCTATGTGCTTTGCCCAAGAGACAAAACAGGGAGTAGGGAGCCTAATTGCTTTGCTCCAGCCTGAACCCATAAATGACATTCAGATTTATTAAATCAACAAGCTTTAGAAGTGGAAGATGGGCATTGTGAAAGACTATATTGTTCGCTCTTTCTAGACGGACCAAAAGACCAAGGCGACTATAGAGTTAAACCCTTTTTTCCTTAATGTTCCGAAGAGTTGAAACAGCAGCAGTCCACCAATATGTGAAAGTGGAGTTCATGTACCGTTGGAGGGGCTGTAGGATGGCCCAGCTAAGCGTGGCATGCCAAACCATACTGACAACCACACAGCCGAAGAACAAATGGTCAGCGCCTTCGTCATGCCCGCTACAAAATGCACAACTATGATCATGCGGTGGCCCTCTCTTTGCAAGATAATGAGCCGTCTGCGCTTGCGTACGAACAGTCATAAGGAAGATTTTATATTTGAGAGGAGGCCAGGTTCTTCCAAATGCCATCCTCACATTGAAAGAAGATGGCCGGAGCGAACAGTGATTGAAGAACTAACTTTTTATAATAGTGAACCATCTACTTTTTATACCTCTTGACACCACTAGATACTGCTATGATTATTTGAATGCCCTCTTAGTAGTAACTTTGTTTGGCTCAATTGTTGTTGATGGTCAGCAAATCCTCATTTATTTTCTTCAGTTTCTACTCTACTGTAGTTCTGCTCTAAAGATTTAATTGGGGCTACTTTATAACAGGGACTTTGTATACCCTGACATCTACTCTTTGTTCAGTTGTAGATTAGCATATGTTTCCTATCATGCTATGCAATAAACTACTATCACATTGGTCAAGTGTTCAAGACCCTATGAGACATAACAATGATTTTCAATTCCAGTGACACCTAACAATGAGAAGCAACGGAGGATTATGTCTAAACAGTGACCGGTTGGTTGGGAGATACCTGAATCGATGGCGCCGTGGCGGGAGGGTCATGGAAGGGGCGGCGCGATGGCTCTGGCTCGGTGGAGGGCGGGCATGGGCACGCCATGATGGCCGGGAGGGCATGATGTTGCCGGGAGGGGCGGGGACGCCGGCTCGGTGGAGGGACGCGGCGGTGCTGGGACGGGCTGCGGTGGAGGGACCAGGCGCAGGCGAGCCACGATGGCGGGAGGGCGGGAGAGGGTGGGGAGGGGCGGTGGCCGAGGAGGCGGGGAGGGCGGCTCGGTGGAGGGACAGGCGGCGGTGCTGGGACGGGCTGCGGTGGAGGGACGGGCGAGGCGAGGCTGTGTGGCGGGATGGGCGAGGAGGGGCGGGGAGCGCTGCGGTGGCGGGGGCGGGAGGGGCGGGCCGGGCGGTGTGTGGCGGTGGCAAGGCTGGGCCTGGGTCGTCTGGGTCAGTCTGGTGCGGTTTGGGGCAGACTTTTTAGACAAGTGGTGGGTGGGTGAGGTGGGGGAGAGAGAGGGTGGGGCGGGCTGGAAGAGAGATAGAGGGAGGCGCGGGCTGGGAGAGAGGGAGGAGAATATTTTTTAGAAAAGAGGGGAGATAGTTAGACCTCTTTGCCATCTGCCACCACTGGGTGATGGCAAAGATATGGGTTTTGCCATCCGCCGCAGATGGCAAAGAGGTGGGGCTCTTGGCGTTATAGCGCCGTTATCCATTGGGCTCCACCCACTTCTTTGCCATCCGCCAACAGATGGAAAGATTCTTTGCCATCTGGCGGCAGATGGCAAAGAGGTGGGTTGACAGGCCGTTGCAGCATTGGACCCTACCCACCTCTTTGCCATCTGCTGGCAGATGGCAAAGATTATTTGCCATCCACTAGCAGATGGCAAAGAATTGGCTGATGGCAACCATGTTCTTTGCCATCTGTCAGTTCTTTGCCATCTGTTTTTTATAAGCAGATGGCAAAGACGTTCTTTGCCATCAGCTGGCAGATGGCAAAGAGCTGGCTGATGGCAAATTCCCAGTTTCCAGTAGTGAATACAATTAGTCGAGTTGACTATGTAATTGAATATGACATGAAAAATGTCTTCTAGCCGGATTGTAGATCGTTTGCCATAGCGGACCTTTTCGCTTCGACCTCAGGACCCAATAGTCCGGAGTGTGTCCGAATACCCTCGCGGTTATGTAAGAACCGGGCCATGCATGGAGACAAGGCGTAGGGGGCATTATTGCTGCATTAGACAAGTGCCCAACTAGTTATGTTATATTACATGGGTAGTAAGAAACATCTTCCAAGGAGAATAGTTCCGTTAAGGGTTCCTTTCCCTGGGAGGCATGTCCTAAAGTGCATGTCCAAACTGCTAAGAAAGCAGAAAATCGTCTGGGGGCAGATGGATAAATAATTAAAAATCATCTTTCAGTTCACCGACCGAATATTCCCTTAAGAACGCTAGTTTTCGCTTCACCAGTCGAGGTACACATCCGGTGACCCGGCAAGAATAATCGCAGAGGTGCTCCTTTACCACCTAGCCGAACAATTGGGAACGTAGGGTTAAGCACAGGAGCCAGGCAACCCTGCTTGGCCAAAACTTAAGTCATATCGATGCATATAATGGTGAGTAAAAGGTACATGCGGAAGTTTGACACATGTGTTGGGCATGAAGCCCGTATAAATAAGCTTCATTAAAGAAGCCCCTGTGTATAATGAGCGCGGAGAGCGCGTCAAGTATGTCTTGAACAAAGCGCAAACGAGCCTCTAAAGGATTCAAGAAGAAGGAGGAGGAAGGAGAGAAATAAAAGACAGCAAAAATAGAAAATGTGGACGGAGGAAGGATACGAACTCGGAGTCCGGCGCTTAGGCATAGAATCTTCGTAGACGGGCTGCGTTCCATGGGTTCGGCTCGAGTCGGTTATCCGACGCGTTTCGCAGACGGTATGCTCCGCCAGTCAGGACCTGGTCGATGATGAAGGGACCTTCCCATTTGGGCTTGAGTTTATCCTTTTTCTTGTCCGGCAGGCGTAGAACTAGTTCGCCAACGTTGTAAGCTTTGGCCCGCACTTCCTCGCTTTGATATCTTCGAGCCTGCTGTTGATAAAATGTGGAACGAGCTTTTGCCACGTCGCGCTCCTCCTCCAATGCGTCCAAACTGTCCTGCCGATCGAGCTCGGCTTCTCTTTCTTCATACATGCGCACGCGAGGTGAGTCATGCATTATGTCGCAGGGCAAGACTGCCTCTGCGCCGTACACCATAAAAATTGTGTGAATCCGGTAGTACGATTCGGCGTGGTCCGCAGCCCCAGTACGGAGTCGAGCTCCTCAACCCAAAGGCGTGTTAGATTCCTTGAGGGACCGCACTAGTCCGGGTTTAATGCCGCTCATGATTAGACCGTTTGCTCGCTCGACTTGACCGTTGGTTTGAGGGTGATAGGCGAGGCGAATCGAGCTTGATGCCCATGTTTTGCACCATAATTTGACCTCATCGGCCGTCAAGTTGGTGCCGTTATCGATGATGATACTTGTGGGGACGCCGAACGGTGCACTACCCCGATATGAAGTCTATCACCAGCCCGGATTCGCCGTTTTAACGAGCTTGGCCTCTATCCATTTGGTGAATTTATCCACCATCACCAATAGGTATTTTTGCTTGTGGGTTCCTCCCTAAGGGGTCCAACCATGTCAAGCCCCTGCACCATGAACGGCCAGGTGATGGGTATAGTTTTGAGGGCGGTGGGTGGCATGTTGCTTTGGTTAGCAAAAAGTTGGCAACCGACGCATCGTTGGACTAAATCCTGCGCATCTGCCCGGACCGTCGGCCAATAAAATCCTGTACGGAAGGCCTTGCCTACAAGGGCCCGGGCTGCGGCGTGGTGCCCACCCAGTCCGGCATGAATTTCAGCCAGGAGGTTTCGCCCTTCCTCTTCGGAGATACACCTTTGAAGGACTCCTGTTGTGCTTTTCTTATAGAGCTCTCCCTCATGGACTTTATAGGCTTCGGATCGACGTACTATGCAGCGAGCCTCATTTTGGTCTTCGGGGAGTTCCTGTCTAGTTAGGTAGGCTAGGAATGGTTCTGTCCACGGGGCGATAACCGCCATTATTTCGTGGGCGGAGGGTGTTATCTCGTTGGCAGAGCCTCCGATTGTGTCAGGGTGTTCGGTGTCAGGCAGTGCGGTTGGGTCCGGATTGTTATTTCTGGACTCCCCTTCCCATAGTACGGATGGTTTGAACAGCCGTTCCAGGAAGATGTTGGGCGGGACGGCATCACGTTTTGCGCCGATGCATGCCAATACGTCCGCCGCCTGGTTGTTATCCCAGGCTATGTGATGAAATTCGAGCCCTTCGAACCGTGCTGACATTTTTAGGACCGCATTGCGGTATGCTGCCATTTTTGGATCTTTGGCATCAAAGTCTCCGTTTATTTGAGATATCGCGAGGTTCGAATCCCCGCGCACCTCTAGGCGTTTAATGCCCATGGAGACTGCCATCCGGAGGCCGTGCAGAAGGGCCTCGTATTCGGCTGTGTTGTTGGAGTCTGTATACATTATCTGAAGGACGTATTGGACTGTGTCCCCGGTTGGGGACGTCAGGACGACGCCAGCCCCCAAGCCGGCCAACATTTTGGAGCCGTCAAAGTGCATGATCCAGTTGGAGTATGCGCCGTACTCTTTAGGGAGTTCCGCTTCGGTCCATTTGGACACGAAGTCGGCCAAAACCTGCGACTTAATAGCTCGTCGTGGCTTATAGGTTATGTCGAATGGAAGGAGCTCTATGGCCCATTTAGCAATCCGGCCCATCGCGTCGCGGTTGTTTATAATGTCGTTAAGAGGTACTTCGGAGGCTACCGTTATCAAACACTCTTGAAAGTAGTGTCGCAGCTTCCGGGATGCCATGAACACAGCGTATGCTATATTTTGATAATGTGGGTACCGGGACTTGCATGGAGTTAGGACAGCGGACACATAGTAAACCCGTCTTTGAAGAGGGAACCTGTGTCCGTCCGTTTCTCGTTCGACGACGAGCACCGCGCTGACAACTTGATGTCTTGTGGTGATATATAATAGCATTGGTTCGCCCATATTGGGCGCGGCCAGGACCGGATTTGTTGCCAATATGGCTTTTATTTCTTCGAGTCCGGCCGTGGCGGCATCCGTCCACTGGAAGTGTTCGGTGCGCCGGAGGAGGCGGTAAAGGGGTAACGCCTTTTCTCCCAAACGGGAAATAAAGCGGCTTAGAGCCGCCACGCATCCGATCAATTTTGTATTTGTTTGAGGTCTTTGGAATATCCAATTGTGACAGAGCTCGGATCTTGGCTGGGTTTGCTTCAATTCCTCTACCGGACACAATGAAGCCGGGAGCTTTCCGCCGAACGCCAAGACGATTTTTCCGGATTGAGCTTGATGTCATATTTTCAAGATTGTCGAATGTGAGCCTCAAGTCGTCTACTAGAGTTTCAACGTGCTTGGTTTTGACGACCACGTCATCTACATATGCTTCCTTTGTTTTGCCGATCTGGTTTGCGGACATGTACGAATCATGCGCTGATATGTTGCGCCGGCGTTTTTGAGCCCAAAGGGCATTGTGTTGAAGCGAGCAGGCGTATGGAGTGATGAATGCTGTTGCAGCTTGGTGCGACTCCGCCATCTTGATTTGGTGGTAGCCGAGTACGCGTCGAGGAAGCACAATGAGTCGTGCCTGCTCAGGCGCCAATAATTTGATCAATTCGAGGGAGGGCGAAGGGATCCTTTGGGCAAGCCTTATTAAGGTCTTTAAAATCAACACATAGGCGCCAGGATTTATCCTTCTTTGGTACCATCACCAGGTTTGCGAGCCAGTCTGGATGTTTTATATCTCTGATGAATCCGGCTTCCAGAAGTTTGGCTAGCTCCTCTCTGATGGCCTGTCTCTTGGGTTCAGAAAAGTGCCGAAGAGCATGCTTGACTGGCTTGAATCCTTTTAGGGTATTTAGGCTGTGCTCGGCCAACCGACGTGGGATTCCTGGCATGTCTGAAGGGTGCCAGGCAAAAATGTCTAGGTTTTCCCGTAGTGCGGCGTCTACATCAGGGTTTAATTGTGCCCCAATGGAGGCCGGCTTTGCAGGGTCCGTTGGGTGGACTTGGAATTTGACTATTTCATCCGCTGGTTCAAAAGAGGTGGACTTGGATCTTTTATCAAGTATCACATCGTCCCTGTTCACCGTGGAGCGCATCGCAGTGAGTTCCTCGGCCGCTAGGGATTCGGATAGTGCCTCGAGGGCTAGTGTGGCTGTCTTGTTTTCGGCGCGGAGTGCTATGTTCGGATCACTAGCGAGAGTGATGATTCCGTTAGGTCCGGGCATTTTAAGCTTCATGTACCCATAATGGGGTATAGCTTGAAAAATTGTGAATGCCTCTCGCCCTAATAAAGCGTGATATCCGCTGCTGAACGGGCCACTTGAAATGTGACCTCCTCGGACCTGTAATTGTCCGTGAGCGAACACTACGTCGGTGTGATTTTTCTGTGCAGCATGTTTCCGGCTAGGGATTATTCCTCTAAAGGTTGTGCTGCTTCGCTCCATGCGGTTCCATCTATTTCCATTTTTGGAGGGTTTCTCGTAGATGAGGTTTAGTCCGCTGCCGCCATCCATGAGTACCTTAGTAAGGCAAAAGCCGCCCACTATTGGACCGAGGACCAATGCGGCTGGTGCTCGGGCTGTTCGAATTTGGGTTAAATCACGGCATTAAAGGTAATAGCCGTGTTACCCATGGATTTATTGTTGCTACTTGGTAGACTTCGCAAGGTTATGGAGTGTTCGTTTCGCATGTTATTTGATGCGAAAGTCTCAAAGACTGTTAATACCGTCTTGGTGTTGCTGGGCTGGGATTCGAGGCTAGAAGCTCTTCGCCACTTTTGGCCACTGCCGTAGTATCCAACATGCTCAAGGCTATGAGTTGGAGTGGCGCCCTCGTGCTATGAATTTTGCAGGTCCGTTTAGCCAACCCTCCAAAGACGGTTCCGTGCCCTTTAAGGGGTTTTTGTTTTTATGTTTAACCCAGGTGCTTGGTGATGATGCACCCTTTATTTCGGACTAGGGCTGTATTCGGGGCGGATTATCCCAAAATTTACTTTCGTTTTCCAAGCACTCTCCATCGCACAAGTACTTTTGTACTATGGTCACTAAGTCGAAAGCGTGTAATTTATAGAACGACTTATGGCGTTTAGGATTCCCTTGTCCGTGCAATTATTGCGAAAAGTGAGATTGCGCCCTTCTCTCGGCAGTCCTTTATCCTGTCCATAACCAGGAGGAATCGCCCAAGAATGATGTAATTGTTTCAGCGGGCTCTTGCCGAATTGGGGATAGATCGCTAATGTTTGGGTGGGCGGGTGGGACTAGATCCGGAACCCCATCCAATTTAAGACTCAGGGGCCAAGAAGTTTCCGAACTTGGAAGTTTGGATTTTTGAATGCTATCCAATGAATCCAACCCGCCGCCTGACTTTAAGTTCAGGGCTTGATCGACATCCGTCCCTCTGCGGGAATCCGACATGGAGGGATCGGGAATCCGGACGTAGCTAGTCCTTAAGATAGAAGAAGAATCGTCGTATTGCTCCTCTGCACAGCAACATGATGGGTAGCCTGGGGAGAGTTGATCTCTCTTAGATCGGTTTTAGGCCCGATCTGGTCGTAGTCTGTGGCGACTCCCAGGGCGGCGATGCGATCCAAGAGCACATTTACGGAGGAGAGCTTGATCGGATCTAACTGCTCGGCAAGTTCCAAGTTAACGTGAAGATTGGTTCCGATGACCCGAGAAGTCATCGTCGGCACGGTGGCCGAACTGGCGGTCATAAGAAAACCACCTATCCGAAGAGTGTGACCAGTGGCCAAGGCTCCTTTGGCGATAGTATCGTCTTTAAAGACGGGATGAGGCATCCTTCCTGACGGCGACGACACAGAGGAACTCTCAATGAAAGCACCAATGTCGGTGTCAAAACCGGCGGATCTCGGTAGGGGTCCCGAATGTGCGTCTAAGCGGATGGTAACAGGAGACAAGGGACACGATGTTTTTACCCAGGTTCGGGCCCTCTCGATGGAGGTAATACCCTACTCCTGCTTGATTAATATTGATGATATGGGTAGTACAAGAGTAGATCTACCACGAGATCGGAGAGGGTAAACCCTAGAAGCTAGCCTATGGTATGATTGTCATTCGTCCTACGGACTAAAACCCTTCGGTTTATATAGACACCGAATAGGGTTAGGGTTACACAGAGTCGGTTACATTGGTAGGAGATCAACATATCCGTATCACCAAGCTTGCCTTCCACGCCAAGGAAAGTCCCATCCGGACACGGGACGAAGTCTTCAATCTTGTACCTTCATAGTCCAGGAGTCCGGCCAACGGTGATAGTTCGGCTATCCGGACACCTCCTAATCCAGGACTCCCTCAACGAGCTCGTGCCAAACCCGGAATTTGTTTCTTACTACTACCAACTACAAGTAAGGTACACGTGCATTGCATGGATGAGCTTCTGGTGGTTTGTGCATTATGCTTCTACATGTGGAGTCTTCTAGATTCTACATGTGGCAAAATCTGGTGGAATGTAGATGATATCCAACGCCAGTAGTGCTCGGATTTGCCATCTTTGTACTGTCGGATTGGCTTCATCCAACGACCAACTTTCAAAGTTATGGTATGGTTTGCAGCCTAAGGTTGCCACGCCTAAGCTTAGGCATGTCGGCATGTGTTTGGTTCATTGCTACACTTTTGGCTTGCCACACTTTTCTAGCTACATGGTCCACATTTCATAGACTCAACTTCTTGCCAAATCTTGCCACACTTGTGGTGGCCATTTTGTTAGCCACATTTTGTTTGGCAGACACACTTTGACTAAGCTTAGTTGTGGCAAAGTTAGTCATGAATGAAGTTCAACCATGGAGTCTTCTAGATTCTACATGTGGCAGAATCTAGTGGAATGTAGATGATATCCAACGGCCAGTAGTGCTCGGATTTTCCATCTTTGTACCGTCGGATTGGCTTCATCCAACGACCAACTTTAAAAGTTATGGTTGGTTTGAATCCTAAGGTTGCCACGCCTAAGCTTAGGCGTGCCACAAGTGTGTTTGGTTGCGTTCTCGTCTCAGCATAGTTGTTCCCTCTTCATGCATGCTCAACTCAACACCCCTCTTCATGTATGCTCTCTTCATGCATGCTTCTAGTGTATTTGTGCTAATCTAGTGTGGACTCATGCACCCTCCATACACTCTACCAAACACCCAAAAATGGGTCGAGAAGGGAACTCTTGGGATCATGCACCCTTCATACACCCTACCAAACACACCAGGCATGTGTTTGGTTCATTGCTACACTTGTGGCTTGCCACACTTTTCTAGCTACATGGTCCACATTTCATAGACTCAACTTCTTGCCAAATCTTGCCACACTTGTGGTGGCCATTTTTTTAGCCACGTTTTTTGTTTCAGACACACTTTGCCTAAGCTTAGTTGTGGCAAAGTTAGTCATGAATGAAGTTCAACCATGGAGTCCTCTAGATTCTACATGTGGCAAAATCTAGTGGAATGTAGATGATATCCAATGGCCAGTAGTGCTCGGATTTTCCATCTTTGTACCGTCGGATTGGCTTCATCCAACGACCAACTTTCAAAGTTATTCACACACTATATAGGGGGTATAGATATAGATATAGATGTGTCGGCCCGTTGCAATGGATCCAAAGTATATCTGTTTAGTGGAGTGCACTCTAAACACATTATCTATTTCTTTTTCTCTAACCTTTCGTAGCCATGCAACCAAGCCACATAATGGGTGCCCCCCACATCATATTATTCATACTACGTTGACAGAAAAAAAAGATAAATCACCCAAAACAAGATCTTCCTGTTTTTTGTTCCTACGATGTTGTGTCGTGCATGTACCTACCAGTTGTATAGTGGTAGTACTAGTTGTATAGTACAACTTGGTACTAGTAGGAGCAGAGTAGTACGGAATGCTCCTAATCTATCAACGAGCTCCATCTGACACCAAATTTCTTGGCTTCCATGCTACAGCTAGATCTTCCCCTCGTTTTTGTTTTCCAACCCAGCGGCGGGCGGGGTGTGGTTTGCCAATAGTCGGTTTGCTCGATGGCGGTCCCACATGAAAGTGAAAATGCTAGGCAACACGCCTTCCCTAAGCTATGTGTCGTGCCGGACGGGCCGTGGAGTACTCCCGATTCTCGAACGTGTGTGTGTGGGGGGGGGGGGTGCGACGCGAACGCGGTAGGCCTTTTCCTTTTACTAGCAATGTGCCCGTGCGTTGCGACGGATCCAAAGTAGTAGAATAGTAGTACTTGTTCACAAACTTGAAAGAAATCACTCTTGTTTTGATATACTCCTAATATATTACTCCCTTCCTTCCTAAATATTTGACTTTTTAGAGATTTCAAATGGACTATCACATACGGATTATATAGACATATTTTGTAGTGTAGATTCACTCATTTTGCTCCGTATGTAGTCACTTATTGAAATCTCTAGAAAGACAAATATTTAGGAATGGAGGGAGTACTTTTCACTCAAAATATATTTCTCAGGATGTTTTGATGAGGTGAGGGAGGGATGTGGTTGCTTTCAAGTTAATAAGGGGTTTCCTACAAATTGGAGCAGAGAAGTGGGCTATTGTTGCAAAAATGCCACAACTTACCTCACAGCTGTTAGATGCAGATCTAATGGTCATAAACGACGGATGGAAGACACACCACCATCACTAACCGAGTCTTTTATAGGAGTAGGAGTAGAGAAACATGTATAAATTGTAACATTTTGGTTCTGCTCCTTGGCACGATCGATAGATAGAAATAACAATTGGAAACGCTAGGGCGGGGCTATTTCTGCCAGATAAGCAGGGTACGTAGTAGCTAGGTTGGCGCATCGTCGGTTTGGTCACATGCGGTCCAACATGTTCTAGTGTTTCTAGCAAGATGCCCGCGCATTGCACGAAGTTGATGAAAAAGGTAAGCACAACTTATAAATTGACGGATGGAGTACAAGTTACAGTGATGCATATAATTAAGCAAAGGGATCACGCATGCGGTACTGACTGGAACGAGAATGCAACACCACAATAAGAATTAAGGCCACGATGATGATGTGATCGCAGTGGTGGTTACAGAAGGCAAGAAGAAATATGCATCCATCAACGTACGACCTCCTCCTCCTCAACTTAGTGCGCCGGGCCACCGACCGCGGCTAAGGAGGCGGCTTTTGTGGCGAGGTCGAGGTGCTTCTCAGCAAAAGGCATCCAAGGCTTCCGGCCGGTTGAGGAAGGCCAACATCGTAAGCGCCCTCACCTGGCCTTGTAGATACCTATGTACACGATTTGCTCGACACGAGGATGTGTAGGTCGACAATTCTTGTTGGCGGCGCCTGTGGCGCAGCCACCTCTGTGTGGACATTCTTCGTGGCGCCGGGCGGGCGCACGCAGGCCACCAAAGTGCTTGAAAGAGGTTCCGCCATGGAAGCCGATTAGGTGGCAGGCAATGAGGAGCCCGGGCGCGCGGGCTGTAGGAGTACGGCGATGTCGTCCGCGAGCTTCTTGAGGATGGTGAACTTGTTGGTGTTAGCAACGATCATCTGGTCCAACTGAGAGTCGTAGTTGGCGTCGACGGCGGCCATCCACTAGCCGATCTCCAACATCGCCTCGAGACGATCTCGGTGCCATGCCGCAGCCGACGTCGTGGACCATCTGGCACAGCCGCTGGCGCCGCCACGCAGACGCCGCCATGGGTCTGGAGTGAGCTATTTTGCGCTTAGTGTAGGTGCTTAGGCAAATGCTTAGGTGCGTATGATGTGGAGATGCATTGGAATGGAGGGGCGCCTTTATATGAGGGCAAACTGCATTGCTTTCACATCGTGCAGCCTATTTTCCTGGCCCTCCTCCCATTACTTCCCTCATTCATTAATTGAAGGAGGATGCATTGGCCGTTCAACATTTCGGGAACCGCTACTCCCTCGCTCATCTGCATTAAAGCCGTATCGGGAACTGCGCCGCCCGCTGTCAAATTGAATAGTACTGCGCCGCCCGCTGCACGCACGGCTAAACACGCCTCCTTGCCTTCATCAAACCCCTCCGTTAAACCCGCACGCAAACGGAGAAACCTACTCCGGCCACACGTCCGTTCATGAGCGGGCCGGAATTAAACGCAACACCGGCCGAGCTCCTCCTGTCCGCCTCAGTTTAAACGAGGCCAGACGTCGGCCAAGCTCTTACCATCCGCCCTCTATTTACACCAGGCCAGACAGACTGCGGGCAAGAATCACACCCCTCCGCCGCTCCCCCATCTCCGCCTTCACCATTTTCTCCACTCTTTCGATGGCTTTCGAGGAGCCGTTCTCCGGCATATTACCCGGCTGGGTGGCCCGCCGAGCCCTCCGGATACGGGCGAGGCCGCTCGGTGCTTCACCAACCTCGCTTGGCCCGACGGAGCCAGTTGCCGCCCCAAGCAGGCGCGTGGTTCAGCAACTCGCCGCTCCAGTTCAGCTCAATAAGGAGTGGCGAGTTGCTCCACACTGGCACAGCGGCGAGCACACCGGTACGAGCGTCGTCGCTGCCGCGTCGTACTGCGCCTCCCGTGTCTGTGGGCATGCCTCCCGTGCCCGCGGCAGCGCCATGCACGCAGAGACAGAAGCCGGGTGCGTGGACAGCGACGAGTCGGTGGCCAGCTTCTCCGTGCCCGCCGCCATCATCGAGGAGAAGTAGAACACGGGAGGTCGCTGCCACTTGGGTCCCATGAAGGCCACCGCCGAGGCGACGACTGCGCATTCAGGTGGTTTCTTTGCTTCTTCGTCTCTTCCGAGGACCTTCGTCGACCCCGCAAAGTGTCTTCCGGACATGACGAAGACAAAGGGATCCGCAGGCGGCCATTTAGATTATGTACTCCCTCTCCAAGTGGCGGGAAATTTTTGTTCTAAGAATGGATAAATTGTATGTATCTATAACTAAAATAAGTCTAGATACATCCATTTCTAGGACAAGTATTTCCGGACGGAGGGAGTATTAATTATACCAAGATAGCCGGATTGGCACCGCTTATTTCATGTAAATGTAATGAAATCCATCATGTTTATATGAAGATCCGGCTTTCTTATACGAAATCCTTCATGCTTATATGAAATCAGTCCGTGTTTGCACGAATTTCATCTGGTTGGTTAGAGTTGTGAAAATGTATGATACCATGGCGTTGATGTCGTCCTCCGCGGAAGGAAACGGGAGGAAATTTGCCGGCTGCCGTTGGAGATGCTCTTATGCTGGAAATAATAGAGTAACATCCTATCCACTTGAGTTAATTGCGTGTATGATTGTCCCTCTATAAAAAGTTAATTGCATGTACAGTGTACACGTGACTTGCGGGTGGCTACAGCTTCATACAGAAAGTTAAAAAGAAACAAGTCGATCCTTAATCTTGTATTCTAAGTACTCCGTGGGTTCCACTATTAGTACAGTAGCGAAAGAAGTATATATTAAATAAGTAATATATAATATAAAAATCTAAAGTTAAAGACAGAATTGAACTCATGTCATCGCTATGTAGCATCCCGCGCTAACAGTCCAAGACATTTTTGTTGTAGACCATGCTGCTGATATATCTCCATGTTCATTTATATCCATCCGTTTTAAATACTTGTCTTTTCAGATTTCAAATGGACTACCACATACGGATGTGTATGTAGACATATTTTAGAGTGTAGATTCACTCATTTTGCTCCATATGTAGTCACTTGTTGAAATCTCTAAAAAGACAAATATTTAGGAACGGAGGGAGTAGAAAACAGAGTTGGTGATGATGGTGTGCATGCCATCCTGCAGTATAGGTCGTCGGATTTATATCTAACGGGTAGGAAGAAAACTATGGCAATTTTGCAAAAATATACCCACACCCCTCTCCACGTTCGCAAATACGGCCTTCCCTTGTTCATCCTTTTCTCTCACAAGATAAACTACTCATACAAATGCATCTTGATGTTCCGTGCAACGCACGGGCATCTAGCTAGTTTCTTTTAAAATAGTTACTGCGATAATTGGGTTGAAGTGATATATTTTATGTCTGCCCCGAATGATTTCGGATTCACTACTAGTAACAAAGAAAAGGTTGCCTTGTTAATTAACAGAAAACAGGGTGAAAACTATCACATGAGGCCGGTAAAATGAGGCACACTGGCTCAGCCATAGTCACTATTGCAAAGCGCGCCGAGAAGTCTACATATCGAGGGGGCTACTGAGCGAGGCACAAAGACACAATGTTCGAGAGAGAAACCAATTGACAGATTACGATCAGATTGAGTTGTCACCCTTCTGTTGTCATTGTTGGGGTGGGGCGGAGGGGGAGGGAGAGAAAGACGTATCGAGAGTGCGCGCGGTAGGCACACAGGCACAACTAGCGAGTGTGTGTGTATGTGTGTGTGTCTGTGTGTTTGAAAGAGGAGTAGATAGATTACTATCAAGATCAAGGTGTCGCCCTACTCCTTCGGTGTCGGGTAGTGTGTGTGCGTGTGTGTGTTTGAGAGAGAAGCCAGTTGACAGATTAGTATCAAGATCGAGGTGTCACCCTACTCCTTCGGTGTTGGGAAGTGTGTGTGTGTGGTTGTGTGGGTGTGGGTGTGTGTGTAGGGGGCCTGGGGGCGGTGACACTTACATATCCCTACTCTTATAAAAAATAGAGTTGGTGATGATGGTGTTCCTGCCATCCTGCAATATAGGCCATCCGATTTATACCCAACGGATAGGAAGGAAACTATGGCAATTTCAAGAAAAGATACCCACACCCTCTCCGTGATTTGCAAATAAGGCATTCCCTCGTTCATCCTTTTCTCCCACAAGATAAACTACTCATACAAATGCATCTTGATGTTCGGTGCAACGCATGGGCATCTTGCTAGTAGGTAGAAGGAGTTTGTGTGACACATATCTAGCTATATTAAGGGATAGGTAGATAGCATTTGTGCGAGGCATACTGAAAGTGCGTTATATCGACTAGAGGGGGGGTGAATAGGCGATTTTTATGAATTCTTCACTGAGGAATTTGCCGGTGAGGAAATTCCTTAGAGAAGAACTACTTGCAGCGGAATAAGTACTCAGAAATAAGCATAACAGAATACATGCATGGTCATCATGATGAAATGAAGACAATCACAGAGTACAGAAAGCATAAACACAGGATAACACAAGATGAAGACAAACAGAATGAAGAAATTGAACTGAGGAAATAGAGAAAGTCTTCAGTCAAAGTCTTCAAACACAAATATGAACAAACACTCAACACAGTAATGAGGAAATAAAAGAGTTGAGGAAATAGAACCAGTAAGGTTGGTGAAGACAATGATTTGGTAGACCAGTTCCAACTGTTGTCTCAGTTGTACGTCTGGTTGGAGCGGCTGAGTATTTAAACTCGAGGACACACAGTCCCGGACACCCAATCGCTGAGCACGCAGCTCAGACACCAAGTCCTCACAAGATTCTCCTTGAACTAAGGTCACACAGACTCGCCCAATCACTGTGGTAAGTCTTCAGCGACTTCCAAACCTTCACAGACTTGGTCACTCGGCGATCCACAATTCCTCTTGATGTTTCTAGACCAGACGCCTAACCGTCTGGAAGAAGCACAGCCTTCAAAGGTAACAAGCGCCGACCACGAGGATCAATCTCTTCAAGGATGCTCAATCACTTTGCGCTTGAAGGGTTTGGTTTTGGGTTTTCTCACTCGATGATTTTCGCCAAAGTCCTAGGAGGATGGGTTGCTCTCAAATGACAAGTGTTAGTTTCTTCTCGAGCAGCCAACCAGCTAGTGGTTGTAGGGGCGGCTATTTATAGCCTAGGGAGCAGCCCGACATGATAAGACATAAATGCCCTTCAATGATATGACCGTTAGGTGGATAAGATATTTTGGGACAGGTGGCAAGAAGACAACAACGGTCGAAATTTGACTCTCAAATTCCTCGGGGCTATCATGTTCCTCATCTGTAGGCAATCCACACTAGCTAATTCCTAACTCCTCGCCGAAACAAATTCTCAATGACTGTAAGAACTTCATCTCATCCATCAAGAAATTGACTGAACTGTATGAGATTTCCAAAGGCTTCACTCAAGGTATTGGTAGGTGTAGGATTTTGAGTTGAGCATCACATGGAAGTTTTTCCTTAGTATTTCCTCGACCCCTTTAACAAAGACGGTGTTTCCTATGACTCAAGAAAGAGAAAACGAAACTACGAAAACAAAAGTCTTCACGCTCATGTTCCTCAAATGAATACCAAGTGTTCAAGGTCACACCAATTTCTTCACTTTCAAAGTCTTCGTAAAGTCTTCGAATACCAAAGTCTTCAACAAGAACTTCATTTTAGGGTCGATTTCTCTATAAATATCAAACTCCTCATAGACTTATAGACCTGTGTACACTCATAAACACATTAGTCCCTTAACCTATAAGTCTTCAATACACCAAAATCA
The DNA here is from genome assembly GCA_021605205.1 of Aegilops longissima. NCBI lineage: Eukaryota > Viridiplantae > Streptophyta > Magnoliopsida > Poales > Poaceae > Aegilops > Aegilops longissima. Next base: position 95,638,559 of record CM038679.1, on the reverse strand, counting down.
CTAAGGGGCACTAGATGCACTTACAATCTCCCCCTTTTTGGTGATTGATGACAATGTAGGTTAAGTTTTCAATGGGGATAAACATATGAAGTGTAAATACTGATATTGAGGAATTTGATTGCAAGATATAGAAGAACTCCCCGTGAAGATGTGCATAGTGAGGAATTTGCTTTTGAGGCAATGCACATTTGAAGAGTTGAATCATGGAGATCTCCCCCTATATCTTGTAATTCATACACGCATTTGACATATAATATGAAGAATTTGAAATGCATGATGAAATATGGTGACTGATGTAATTCTGCATGCGTGTATTAACATATAACGAGGAATAAGCATGCAGAGGAACACATCAAAAGTATCAGAGCACCATCGGGTTTAAGATTACAACTCGATCCAATAAAAATTTCAGAAGAGCGAGAGTTGTAACTTAGCAAAAAAACACCCATATAATAGACCCGCTTGAAGACTAACTCAAATTTCTCCCCCTTTGACATCGAATGACCAAAAGGATCGAAACTAAGGACTAACGCCCCTGAAGAATATCAAGTTGATGGAGGAGCGCCAGCATTGTCGGGGTCGGTTGTCGTAGTAGGGCCTCGCCGCAGTTGTCGCCCAAGTCTTCATTTTCATCGGTTGTCGCGATGAAGAATTGAGCTGGCCACCAAGGAAGGAACCTTGACCTTCTTGAATTTCTTGGTGGAGGTGCAGACCACCAAATTCTTCCTTGAGACCCATTGTCTTGAGTTCTTGCGTTGTAGACATGAGATAGAACAGCCAGTGCACGGTTGAAGGTTTCATGGAGGTAGTATTGGTTTTTCTTCACTGTATTGTGTGTTGAGGTCATGTTGTGAAGAATTGAACCAAACTAACGCTTGATCCATTTATGATTGCGATCAACTTTCTGATGAAGACTGAGGAGTAACTCACGATCATCATCACCCCGGTGTCTTTGTGGCTTGAGGATTCTGCTTGGCGAGTTGTTACGGCAGAGTCATGTGTGGCGAGTCATCATTGGTGGAGTAGGATGCAGCCTTGCTAAATTGACCATCCAATGGACGAATGCCTTCATCTATCACAGCAGCTTGCCTTGCCTTTGTCATCACCGAGGAAAATGTCTGCTTGAGGACTTCAATTGGAGGCAAGTAGCTGCAGTGGTTCAGAGTATCAGCCTTGTAATTGAGTGAAGACCTTGTCCTGATGAACCTCATAATCCATGGTGCATAAGGCTTCAGCTCAAAAGGTGACATAGCAATATTTGCCAGAGTCCTCATGAAGAAATCATGGAAGTTGACGGGAACGCCATGAATGATATTGAAAAGCATATTCTTCATGATGCCAACGACTTCTTCATCATTTGAGTCGTGGCCTTTGATAGGACTCATTGTCTTTGTCAGAATGCGATAGACAGTCCGGGGCACATACAATAATTCCTTGATGAGGAATTTGGTTCGAGGGGCCTGCCCTGGCTTGAAAGGCTTCATCAGAACTTGCATGTAGTGATTTGAAAGCTCAGGTTCGCTGTAGATGCAACGAGCACCATCAAGGGGAGGACTGAGTGGGAGGGCACGAAGCAATTCAGTTACTGGTGCCTTGTAGTGAGTATTTTCTGTCATCCAGTCCAGTACCCATGAGTTCACATCTTCAGATTCTCCGATGATGTGCAGCGTCGCATAGAATTGAAGAATGAGTTCTTCATTCCAATCACAGATGTCAGTGCAGAAATTCAGCAAACCAGCATCGTGAAGAACACTGAGGACTGGCTCGAAGCCTGGCAGAGATTTCATGTCCACGTGAGGAATGTGTGCATGATCTAAGACTTTGTCTTTGTTGAATAGCATAGAGGAATAGAAGTTGGCTTGACTAGAAGTCCAGAAACGCCTCTTCCTTGTGCGAGCAGAGTCATAAGGGTTGTAGTCAGTGAAGAACACATGCTCGCTGAAGAAATCTTCAGCCTTGAACTTTTGCTTCGTTGAGAATGGATTCTTTGGCTTTGGCAGTGGAGTGTCAGTGAGTTGCATCACGACCTCAGGAATCGCAATCTCAGGTTCTTCAGGCTGAGGATTTTCTGGTTCCTCTTCATGTGTAGTCTGTGTGTTCAAAGGAGTAGCAGCAGCAGGTTCTTCAGCACTAGTGGCTGGAATTTCTTCATGCACAGACGAGGTGGGATGAGTTTCTTTAGAGCCCATTTGAACAGTTTGTGCAGGGGACTGAGGAATTTGTTGTATTGGGGTGAAGAGTGGAGAATTGGGATGCTGACTTTCCCAAAAGTCATCGTTCATCACTGGCGTTGTGCTTCCAATATCCACATCTTCGTCTTCAATTTGCTCAACACCAGCCTCTTCAGCTGTGAACTAAGGCATAGGCGAGGAAATGATTGGTGTTGAAGGGATTGCATCCACTTCAATTTCTTCATCAATCTGCTCTGATGAAGCAGCAGAATGATTTTCCTCATCGGACCCGCTTGGGATCTCATATTCTTCACCAAAAGGAACAAGGTCCTTTGATGGCATGGAGGAAATCGGAACAGCATCAATTGGATTTTCAAATGAGCTGGTCATTGGCTTCATTTTTGTCAGGACCCCGATTCTAAGTCACATCGACCTAGCCGGTAACACCTCATATCACTTTGCGGCCTCACGCACGGTATTCCCACGGGTGTCGCCTTACCATGGCCCGGACCGCTTGGCGCCTTTTGGCTCACGATATGATAGTGTCGCTAGCATCCATATGACAGAGAACCCGGGCCGACATGGCTAGTCGTGAACCCAAAGCGCACTAACCCATGGGGACAGCATACATGAATCACATCGAGCATGTCGGTCATCAACGATGAATTCGGGCTGTAGCACTGGCTAACAGGACTCCGTATCCCGGCTGTAGCAGCTAGGCAGACTCGAATATCACCGCGTGACATTTCAAGGGATGTATATAGGAACGAAGTGAAACACATGCCGCCACCAAGTGTCCAAGCAGTAGTGCTGGGCTAGCAGGACTCCGTGAACCGGGTCAGAAGCGGACTACTATCGCCAGAAGCACTAGACTACATTTCCCATATGAGAGGCTGCCAAGGATAAACAACTAGATTGTCGGATCCCACACATACCAAGCATTTCAAAAATACACACAATATGCTCAATATGTGTAAATACAACATGGCATCACAACATAACTCTACGACTCAAATATTTATTCATTAGGCCCGAGGAGCGAGATATTACAAACATGGGTCTCATGACCCAACAATCAAAGCATACAAGTCAAACACATGTGGAAGCTTAACATGTCCGAGTACGCATAACTATAAATGAAAAGGCTGAGAAGCCCGACTATCTACCACATCTCCGCCGAGGGCACAAGATCGTAGCTGAGGTAACAAGCTAAACGTCAAGTCCAAGCGAACTACTAGTGAGACCGACGCCTCTCGCAAAACATAAAATAAGCAAACGTGAGTACAAACATACTCAGAAGACTTACATCGTAACTAACTACATATGCATCATTATCAACAAAGGGGTGGTGGAGTTTGACCGCAGCAAGCCAGCTTTGACTCGGTGGCTATCCCGAACTACGATTGCAAGCAACTCTTTTGAGGTGGGCACACGAGTCCACATATTCACCATATCAATACACCACTATGGATCCGCTCCCGCCTCCCTACGAGAACGCCATCCATAGCACTCACGCTATCTTGCGCATTTTAGAGTATCCACTTTCACTTGTCTATGAACTGTTATAGGCAACCCGTAAGTCCTTTCCCACGGACACGGCTATTCAATAGATCATATTAACCCTGCAGGGTGTACTTCTTCACACACGCTCACCACTTACCGTCGCTTACACGACATGTACTCGCAACCTTCAAGCGGAAGCCCAACGTGGGTGTCGGCCACGGCCTACCTAAACACTCAAGTCCCTAGTCCGGGTTTATCGCCTATTCGGGTTCCATCCGCAGGAGTCCGCCGAGGTTTCCACTAACGGCCCCGAACGATGTGTGCAGGGTTCCCGAGATACCAAACGGCATTCGGTACACCGGCCACGGTGTATCTACCGCATCATAGCCCACCCCTAGGGTCAGCGCCACGCACGGCCTCCAACACATATCCTACAAACACCGTAAACTAGTTGCAACTCCCGGACAGAGAACAAGGATGGTTAAGAAGCCGAGAGGGTCCATTGGTTTGGGCCCAATGCGTGGTAGTAACTGTTTCATGGATCACAAACACGTAACTCAGTTCTCGAGGACGCTTGTAATGAGACAACCCACCATGTACTCCTACATGGCCTCTCACCGCTACCTTTACCAAATCATGTTCACACACTTAGCTCACACACAGTAGGACATGTTCATAACAATTCCAATTCATTCCCGATGAATCAGACCCGACTCAACTCTAAGCAGTAGCAGGCATGACAAACAAGCATGAATGAGTAGGCACATCAAGGCTCAAACAACTCCTACTCATACTAGTGGGTTTCATCTATTTACTGTGGAATGACAGGTCATGCAGAGGATAAAGGGGTTCAGCTACCGCAGCAAGTAACAGTTGAATCGATGTTGTCCTAATGCAGTAAAAGAGAGCAGAAGCGAGAGAGTGGGATTGTATCGGAATGAACAAGGGGGTTTTGCTTGCCTGGCACTTGTGAAGATAATATAGTTCTTCATCGGTGTCATCGATCTCATCGTCGAACGCCGTCATCGAGAGGGACAATCACCGCAAACAAGGAAGAACACAATCAATGCAATGCAACAATATGATGCATGAATGTGACATGGCAATATGCTGTTGTTTGGGCTAATGCAACTAGCATCAAGGTTAAATGAAGTTGGTTTGAACCCAAGGTTCAAATTCAAACTCCACATATGGTTATTTAAATTCCATTCATTTTATTTGTCCTAAACAGCAGCTATAAGTTGTTCTAACATGCATGAAAATGGTACAGATGGATAGATTGGATTTTTCTGATCATTTTTCATATATAATTTATCTCATTTGGAGTTACGGTTGAATTACTATGATTTTTAGAAGTTTATACTAATTTCTAGAATTTCCTGAATTATTTAAATTCTGGAACATTAACTGCATCAGCATAACGTCGGTGTGACGTCAGCAAGTCAACAGGGGCGGTCCAGGTCAAACTGACCTGTGGGCCCTGCGTGTCAGTGTAATTAGATTAGCTAAAAACAATTAGTACTAATCCTAACTAATTATCAGGCCGGGCCCCACCGCCGCTGAGTCGAGAAAAGTCAAACCGGCAAGGGTCAACCCACGCGGTCAACGGGTCAGCGGTCGCTGGCGCTTAGCCGCCGCTAATCCAGAATCGAGGGCGAGGGGTTTTAAACGAGCCACATGGCATCGCTTCGCCGTGGTTTGTTGCGTTGAACGCGCAGCGGGCGCGCATCTAGTGGTGGCGGTGGTAGGTGCCGGGTGGTTTAAAAGTGGCCGGCGACGACGTTGGCGGTTGCCGGAGCTCGGACGAACTCGGGTCGTCGCTAGGAGGCACGGCAGAGGCGCGGAGGGTGCCGCGGGCCTCGGGAACACGGTGAGTGCGGTGAAGCGCCGTTGCGGCTATAGGTGACGGTGGCCACGGCGGCGACATGGCCGGGCGGCGAAGAGCTCTTTCGCTGCGGGCGGTTGGCGCGGTTAGGGGAAGTAGACGATCGTGGGGAGAGGGGAAACGGACGGTGAGCTCACGTGGATCCCGAGAGGTGGACGGCGAGCTCGGGAAGACCGAACGGCGCATTTAATTGACGGCGGCGATCCTCGCTGGCCGAGGAGGGGAACGGCGGAGCTAGCGGCATCTGGGGCTTCGGCGCCTTTCGTCTGGGTGAGAATGAAGAGGGGGGTGAGGCGGAGCTTCCTGGGGCGTCGGCGAGGCGGGGAGGTGGCTGTGGCCGCGGCGAACGGCGTCGGTGGCAACGGTGGCGCTCGGGCACGAGTTTGCAGAGCGAGAGGGGGAGCAGCAGGGAAGGGAATGAGCACGGGAGGGAGTCGAGAGGGCCTGAGGGGGTGCGTGGCGCTGCAGGAGACGTCCAGGGGGGAGGAGGCAGCCAGGCAGGGAGGAGCTGGCCTCCTCGGCAGCGCGCATGCGAGCACGCAGCTGCTCCTACTAGTAGGAGGAAGATGACAGGAGGGAGAGCGGTGGTGGGCTGGGCCGGCCAGCTGCAGTGCTGGGCCGGTCGGTGGGCGCCAGGTAAGTCCTTCTCTCTCTCTCTCTCTTTTATTTGTTTTAGTTTTCTATTTTTATTACTCTGTTTTGAATTATAAAAATACTAACTCATTTTATAAAATCCTGACAAAAATTGTGGGCACTATTTGAATTATTTTCAATAGCCCCCAAGTACTTTCAGGATTATTTGGACATTTAAAAATATTATAAAATTTAAATGTCCAAATTCAAATACTTATGAATTAATTCAAAATCCAGAATAGCCTCCAAAATATGAAACCATTTTTGGCAGAGGGTTTAGCCAGACCAAAGATGGTGAACATTTATGAAGGGCATTTTGGGTTCATTGAGAATATTTTTATTTGAACCTAGTTGATTTGGTTTGGTGCTAGGGTTTGAGAAATCCCCATTTCAACTTTTAATAAATTTAGACATGATGCAACAACCAAGCTAGCACTAGTGCATTGCAAGGCTAGGATGTGACAACTCACCCTCACTAAACAAGAATCTCGCCCGAGATTCAAGACGGAGGTAAGAGGAAAAGGGAAGTCACAAAACTATCACAATCTTCATGATCCATTTGCCCTTCTCGAAGATGTTGACTCATTCCATCATCTTGGTCTTGACGTGTTTGCTTTCGAGATCTTCATCCAACACGATGGCGACAAAAAGAATACTCTATAGGAAACGATCTCCTCGGAGATCAAGCACTCAAGATCAACTCGTGGAATGAGATGTTGAAACATCTCGAGTTGAGACACAAAACACATCGAGAGGGATGGAGGAACAACGACAGGGTTTGATTTGGTGGGCAACAATTCCACGCTTAGAAAGAATGTGGATGGTGTCAGATGGCGAGGAAATAATTGCCACGATCCCGTAACGGGGAACTTTGGAAAAGGTGACTCGAAGAACTGCTCCCTTAAGTGGCAAAAAGAATTATTTTTGATCCATAGATCATTGACGCTCTTCGTACCAGCTTAAGGCAATTTACAATTGATCGTTGAAAGAGTTCGAAGGAATGGCATACCCAGACTAGGATGGATGATGTGGACTACCTTGTTGAAGACAACGCAATGGATGATTTGCTTATCATCGGAAATGGATGGGACCCATGGTAGGATCACCTCAAGATGATCCCAACAACAATTGCTGAGAAAGGCAATCCAAGGAGATTGGCACAAGGCGTGCAAGCCGGGAACAAAATGAAAATGTCGAAGGTTCCAACCATCATATCTGCCGAGATATGATCCGTTGGTGATAGGATACTTCAGTTTCAGCATGTCCAAGGAAAGTTTGCAACATGATTCGACGAGATGGCGTTGCGGGATTCTCGAGGAATGAACTAAGATAGCAAGCTCCAAAACATGAGCTGGTTCTGCTAAACACATGTGAACACACTGTCTCAGACAAGCATGACCACATGGTAGTCTTATGATAAAACACTACCAAGTTCAGGTGGGGAACCATCTTCGAGGATATTGGAATCTTGTGCATGAACTAGTATTCGCACAACAACTCCTTTTCCTCGAACAAACCAATCAGTGGCTTGGTGTGCTAGGAACACATATGGAGTGGAGGCGGCCAACCCATCAAACCATAGAGCACTTCGCACGTGCATGACTGACTTGGGATGGTACCATAGGAAACAAAACAAACCTTTCTCGAATTCATGGCGGCAACTTACACCTAAAGCACATGAATTCGAGGAAGTCACTTCTTCCATCCAAGCATAGGATTCATGAACGGAACACGAAGGCATTGCTTACAAAGTTTTCAACACTAGGTTGAGGTTCAACATGAATCATGGGGGAGAAAAAATGCTGCTAATGGGCTCAACAGCAACTCATCGGAATTTCCATATCACTGGACTTCCACCATCATGTGAACACGGTGATAGCATTGGTCAGACCAAAGGATATAATGGTGTATGCTCGAGGGATTAACCACGAGTAAGACAACATTACGAACATCGTTGGTTCTGATTTGACTTGACGATGGACCATACTCAAGTCAAAGTTTTGACAAGGCAATAGATCCAACAACTGATCACGAGGACCAGTCGATGGAGATATCATCTTTCTTCAACACACACACACACACACAAGGATATCCCTTAGATGAACTAAATCGGACAAGCTTCCATCTTCCAACTCTCCAAGTTGTTGTTTAGCTTGACCAAACAGCTCAGGGGTATGCAACACAGATTCTTGGAGAAGGGGTGGTTTACAAGAAACCAACTTGATCATGAACTTAACATAGCGGTCAGGCGACAACCTGGTAGCACTTCCAAGAAGATATTTGGAAAGTCACGAACCACCGGTAAGTTACTAAGCTCGAGAACAATCTTGCTTTTCAGGGCAAGACGATATGATCAAATGAGTGAGGACTTGATATAATCCTAACTCATTGATCGAAGAGTGCACCAGAATAAGGACTAGGTAGCACGATCAATCTTAGGATGATGATTAAATAACCAACACGCTAAGAATGAGAATATTGTCCATTAACTACCAAGCAACGAATTGCTCGGAGTATTGATTTCACACATCACAGTACACTTGTCGGCATTCCGGTTACAACAACACGAGGACCGAGGAATGAATGATGATGGTGAGAAGTATCACTACGTCAAGAATTCCTAAGAGGTTGTGCAATTCCCATGACATTCTTGACATAAGATGGCAATACTCCAGGGTAGAACAGAACAAAGCTGAATTGGCATTTTGATCTGCGGGATACAACTACTTTCACCCAATCCTATAAATGGATGAGGTACTGGAGTTTGTTTCTCCTAGTCATTCCGAAGTAGAATGGCTTGACGGACCACAAGAGTAAAAGGGCATCGATGAACACAAATGCACACATACTCTTGGTTATCAACTGATAGAGGATGGTCGGGATACAGCTAAAGAGAGCAACTCAAAGGAACATATATTTTTCTGAGTAGTGGATGCATAGATTAGTATGTCGAGCAAAGCTCAACATTTCTTCCGGATAACCCATGCGGAAAGGGTAGAACTGGCAGATTCACAATTATGAATGAAGAACTCATCGAGAGCACCCTTGTTGTGACCTTTTGGTTCAAAGGAACTCCTGCCAAGGATGGTTCATGGTATGTGGAAGAATGAGATACCATGGACCTCGAGGACTATCGCAAGGTTACTAATATCCTAAAGGAACTAGCAAATACTAGCAACATGAAGTAGGGTGAATCTCGGGTTCAAGAACCCAGGAATAGAATGCCTACTAACTCATAACATCACGGGATGCTTTCAAGAATAATGGCCAGAATCATCGCACTGGGGATACAAAAGCATTGCTAAATTGCTAGGCGACTTCCTAAACACCTAGGGTCATAATAATAGCTCCAACATCTACGCCGAGGCAACAAGCACCTCAACTTACCGATTAGTGTGCTTATTCTGACCAAAAAGGACATCGGGAACGGAAGGAAAGGATTTGCAAATGCATCAGACTATTTTTAGACCTGGGATGACTCGGACAGCATAACGGCTGTAAATGCTCAAAAATATTTGAGACATCATGCAAAATGGTGGCATAACCACTCAACAACATCATATCAAGGTTCCGAGGCCAGCTATGAACATACGTAAGTATTAGAAACTGAACTCGAGATTTGAAACTAACAATTCTATAAGTCTATGGATTAGTAACACGTCATCCTCGATAGATAGATGAGAAGCCTAGTTCTTAATCCCCGAGAAAAGAAGAGGTTGACTCAGATCGAAGGGCATAAGGTAAAGGAGTAAAAAGAGCCTTACGCTCCTTCCACAATCAATTCCCTTACATAACTAAAGCATTTCTAGACACAACTTCACCAGTTTGGCTTGGTAATCCCACAGCAACAAAGCTCGATACCAACGCTGTCAGACCCGATTCTAAGTCACATCGACCTAGCCGGTAACACCTCATATCACTTTGCGGCCTCACGCACGGTATTCCCACGGTGTCGCCTTACCATGGCCCGGGACCGTTGGCGCTTTTGGCTCACGATATGATAGTGTCGCTAGCATCCATATGACAGAGAACCCGGCCGACATGGCTAGTCGTGAACCCAAAGCGCACTAACCCATGGGGACAGCATACATGAATCACATCGAGCATGTCGGTCATCAACGATGAATTCGGGCTGTAGCATCTGGCTAACAGACTCCGTATCCCGGCTGTAGCAGAGCTAGGCAGACTCGAATATCACCGCGTGACATTTTCAAGGGATGATATAGGAACGGTGAAACACATGCCGCCAGCCAAGTGTCCAAGCAGTAGTGCTGGGCTAGCAGGACTCCGTGAACCTGGCAGAAGCGGACTACTATCGCCAGAAGCACTAGACTACATTTCCCCATATGAGAGGCTGCCAAGGATAAACAACTAGATTGTCGGACCCACACATACCAAGCATTTCAAACATACACACAATATGCTCAATATGTGTAAATACAACATGGCATCACAACATAACTCTACGACTCAAATATTTATTCATTAGGCTCCGAGGAGCGAGATATTACAAACATGGGTCTCATGACCCAACAATCAAAGCATACAAGTCAAACACATGCGGAAGCTTAACATGTCTGAGTACACACAACTATAAATGAAAAAGGCTGAGAAGCCTGACTATCTACCAGATCCTGCCGAGGGCACAAGATCGCTGAGGTAACAAGCTAAACGCCGAAGTCCAAGCGAACTACTAGTGAGACCGACGCCTCTCGCAAAACATAAAATAGCAAACGTGAGTACAAACGCATCAGCAAGACTTATATCGTAACTAACTACATGCATCATTATCAACAAAGGGGTGGTGGAGTTTGACCGCAACAAGCCAGCTTTGACTCGGTGGCTATCCCGAACTACGATCGCAAGCAACTCTTTTGAGGTGATGCACACGAGTCCACATATTCACCATATCAATACACCACTATGGATCCGCCCCGCCTCCCTATGAGAACGCCATCCATAGCACTCACGCTTATCTTGCGCATTTTAGAGTATCCACTTTCACTTGTCTATGAACCGTTATAGGCAACCCTGAAGTCCTTTTCCATGACACGGCTATTCGAATAGATCATATTAACCCCGTAGGGTGTACTTCTTCACACACGCTCACCACTTACCGTCGCTTACACGACATGTACTGCAACCTTCAAGCGAAGCCCAACGTGGGTGTCGGCCACGCCTACCTAAACACTCAAGTCCCTAGTCCAGGTTTATCGCCTATTCGGGTTCCATCCGCAGGAGTCCGCCGAGGTTTCCACTAACGGCCCCGAACGATGTGTGCAGGGTTCCCGAGATACCAAACGGCATTCGCACACCGGGCCACGTGTATCTACCGCATCATAGCCCACCCCTAGGGTCAGCGCCACGCACGGCCTCCAACACATATCCTACAAACACCGTAAACTAGTTGCAACTCCCGGACAGAGAACAAGGATGGTTAAGAAGCCGAGAGGGTCCATTGGTTTGGGCCCAATGCGTGGTAGTAACTGTTTCATGGATCACAAACACGTAACTCAGTTCTCGAGGACGGCCGCAATGAGACGCACCCACCATGTACTCCTACATGGCCTCTCACCGCTACCTTTACCAAATCGTGTTCACACACTTAGCTCACACACAAGAGGACATGTTCATAACAATTCCAATTCATTCCCGATGAATCGACCCGACTCAACTCTAAGCAAGAGCAGTGCATGACAAACAAGCATGAATGAGTAGGCACATCAAGGCTCAAACAACTCCTACTCATACTAGTGGGTTTCATCTATTTATCGTGGAATGACAGTCATGCAGAGGGTAAGGGGTTCAGCTACCGCAGCAAGTAACAGCTTGAATCGATGTTGTCCTAATGCAGAAAAGAGAGCAGAATTAAAGAGTGGGATTGTATCGAATGAACAAGGGGTTTTGCTTGCCTCGGCACTTGTGAAGATAATATAGTTCTTCATCGGTGTCATCGATCTCATCGCCGAACGCCGCTCATCGAGAGGGGACAATCACCGGCAAACAAGGAAGAACACAATCAATGCAATGCAACAATATGATGCATGAATGTGACATGGCAATATGCTGTTGTTTGGGCTAATGCAAATAGCATCAAGGTTAAATGAAGTTGGTTTGAACCCAAGGTTCAAATTCAAACTCCACATATGGTTATTTAAATTCCATTCATTTTATTTGTCCTAAACAGCAGCTACAAGTTGTTCTAACATGCATGAAAATGGTACAGATGGATAGATTGGATTTTTCTGATCATTTTTCATATATAATTTATCTCATTTGGAGTTACGGTTGAATTACTATGATTTTAGAAGTTTATACTAATTTCTGGAATTTCCTGAATTATTTAAATTCGAAAATCATTAATCATACAAGATGACGCGGTGTGACGTCAAGAAGTCAACAGGGCGGTCCAGGTCAAATCGACCTATGGGCCCCGCGTGTCGTTGTAATTAGATTAGCTAAAACAATTAGTACTAATCCTAACTAATTATCAGGCCGGCCCCCCACCGCCGCTGAGTCGGGAAAAGTCAAACCGGGCAGGGGTCAACCCACGCCGGTCAACGGTCAGCGGTCGCCGGCGTTTAGCCGCCGGCGAGTCCAGACGCGGCGGAGGGGCTCGGAAACGAGCCACATGGCATCGTTTCGGCCGTGGTTTGTTGCGTTCGAACGCGCGCAGTGGTGCGCATCTAGTGGTGGCGGTGGTAGGTGCTGGGGTGGCCGGAAAAGTGGACGGTGACGACGTTGGCGGCTGCCGGAGCTCGGACGAACTCGGGGTCGTCGCTAGGAGGCACGGAAGGATGTGCGGAGGGGTGCTGCGGGCTCCTGGGAACACGGTGAGTGCGGTGAAGCGCCGTTGCGGCTATAGGTGACGGTACACGGCGGCGACATGGCCGGGCGGCGAAGAGCTCTCGATTGCGGCGGTTGGCGCGATTAGGGAAGCGAGACGACCGTGGGGAGAGGGTAATGGACGGTGAGCCCACGTGGATCCCGAGAGGTGGACAGCGAGCTCGGGAAGACCGAACGGCGACGAATTGACGGGCGGCGATCCTCGATGGCCGAGGAGGGAACGGCGGAGCTAGCGGCATCCAGGGGCTTCCGCGCTTTCGCCTGGGTGAGAATGAAGAGGGGGCGAGGCGGAGCTTCTCGGGCGCTCATGAGGCGGGAGGTGGCTGTGGTCATGGCGAACGGGCGTCGGTGGCGACGGTGGCGCTCGGGCACGAAAGGCAGAGCGAGAGGGGAGCAGCAGGAAGGGAATGAGCACGGAGGGAGTCGAGAGGGCCTGAGGGGTGCGTGGCGCCATGGGAGATGTCCAGGGGAGGAGGCAGCCAGCAGGAGGAGCTGGCTCCTCGGCAACAAGGTCTTGAAAGCACGCAGCTGCTCCCACCGGCAGGAGGAAGATGACAGGAGGGAGAGCGGTGGTGGGCTGGGCCGGCCAGCTGCGATCTTTGGGCGGTCGGTGGGCGCCTGTAAGCTTCTGCTGTAAGTCCTTCTCTCTCTCTCTTTTATTTGTTTTAGTTTTCTATTTTTATTACTCTGTTTTGAATTAGTAAAATACTAACTCATTTTATAAAATCGACAAAATTGTGGGCACTATTTGAATTATTTCCAATAGCCCCCAAGTACTTTCGTGATTATTTGGACATTTAAAAAATATTATAAAATTTAAATGTCCAAATTCAAATACTTATGAATTAATTCAAAATCAGAATAGCCTCCAAAAATATGAAACCATTTTTGGCAGAGGGTTTAGCCAGGACCAAAGATGGTGAACATTTATGAAGGGCATTTTGGGTTCATTGAGAATATTTTTATTTGAACCTAGTTGATTTGGTTTGGTGCTAGGGTTTGAGCAATCCCCATTTCAACTTTTAATAAATTTAGACATGATGCAACAACCAAGCTAGCACTAGTGCATTGCAAGGCTAGGGATGTGACAATTTTCTTCGGGGCCGAAGAATTTGACGCAGCTGATGCTTTCCTTTTCTTCACTGCAGCTCGCTCTGCAGCCTTGATCTTCTTCACATCTGATGCAGATGGAAGGATTGGAGTTGGTGTAGGCGCGGGAGGAGCTGAGGAATCTGGTTGAATTTCCTCAGGCGCAACTGATGCAGTTGCCCTGACTTCTTCAGTTTCTTCAGGCGCACCACTAGTGGATGCCCTGGCAATTTCTTCAGCGGCTGGAATGGAGTCGTCAGCCCTGGAACTAGCATTGTCTTCAGCAGGCTGAAAATCATCAGCGGTGCTGGCATGTTCTTCAGTAGGCTGAGCAGAGGCTCCAGCCTGAGGAATTTCTTGTTGCGTTGGGGCTGCAACATTTGTGAACTTCTTTGTAAGATTAACAAATCTGACCTTGGCTCCTTGCCAATCAGCATAATAGGCATCAAAGTTATCACTGAGGGCTTTGATTTCAGACTGGATCTTGAGGAGTTCCTCGCTTGTCATTTCGACAACGTTTTCCTGGAACTTCTCTTTCCTAATTGAGCTTTATTGATCCGCCTAGCCTTTTCAAACTTCCATTTCTCTTTAGAGATGAAATGGGTCAACATGTGACTTTGACCAGAGTCAAATGAAAGTCGTGGATAGGGGTCTCGGATCCTTGTGCCGTAGATCAATGTACTAGAGGATCGCCTTGATCCAAAAAAGCAAGGGCATTGTGTGTGCCTTTGGCTCTAGCGCCCTTTATTGCTCGCTCTCGATGATTTTCGCAAGTTCATCATCATTAGCTTCATCATCAGATGGCACTTGGAAGGCAACCTGTTTCTTCTTTGGACTAGGCCGAGGACCTCAACCAGCCGTTGCCTTTTTCTTTAGCAGAGTGGGGCCTGACGAAGAATTTGGTGCAGCTGATGAACTTGCTGAGACACCAGAGGCAATAGAAATGCCTGCAGTCCTTTGACACGTGGCCAGATGCACAGGTGCTGAGGAATTTGGAGGAGCTGCTGAGGACTTTGGAGGAGGAGCTGAGGATTTGGGAGGAGCAGGAGCAGCATGAGGAACTGGCCGTGAGGGCATTGAAGATTCTGGCTGTGAGGGCATTGCTGAGGATTTTGGCCGTGAGGGCACTGTTGGTGAAGCACTAGGCTTGTGCACGGGCTTCTTTGCCATTGATTTTCTGGGCTTGACAGGGGCCTCAGTGGCAGCAGCAGTAGCAGAGTCTTCATTGAATTACCTCACTGCTTCTTTGGCTTGTCTCGCCAACTTGGCTTGGCGCTTGGCCCATTCTTCTCGAAAGTCCTCACCACGCTTGATGCTGGTGGGGTCAGCTTCTTGGCCAGGTGCCAATGGAGCTCTTGGGCATGGAGGATTGAGTGCGAATTTCTTCATGTACTTTGGAGTAACATACCTGTACTCCCTCCATTCCCTTGCCCATCTCCTTTCAATCCTCTGAATGCGTACCTTGCGCCGATTTTTGTTTTCCTTGCCAAACTTGGCTTCATCAGGTGTGCAATAGTTAGCATAGATGTCCTTAGGTATCTCAAAAGCAGTCATGACCTCAGGCCTCTTTCCTCCTTTCTGTGGCTTCTTTCCTTCTGCCATATTCTTCAGCGGAGGAATTTGAACAATCAAATTCTCTGAAGAAGTATGCAACTTTTCTTCGAGGAACGTTGCAAATGAGTTAAGTTGATGAGAACCTAGTGATTCAGCAGCGGACATGAGTACCTGTGAATGAGTATAGTTGCGAGGAATTTGGAGAGGTCATATGTTCTCGTAAGGTTTTTCAAAAAGAACAAGTTTGAGGAATTTGACCAGATGAGCCTTGAAGAATTTCACTAAGCGTTCTTTGTCTTAGGTTCCAGAGTTGTATAGATCGAAAATCCACACAATTGAGGAATCTTGAAGAAAAAAGATGCTTAGGGAAACGAATCAAGAGCAGATGACTAGTGAGGTGTTTTGTGTGTTGAGGATTTTAAGAATAAAACACCTTTGAAGATTTTGTAGAGAAAATTTGGATCAACGAGGGCAGTAAAAGTAACTTTTAATTACCCGAAGCGAAGAACACGACGAACTAAGAGGTGTAGATTAGAAGTTCGTCAGTCCAGATCTTCCACGCCCTAACTCGGCGGAGGAAGACAGCTACGGCGGCGGCGGAGTGAAGATTTCCGCGGCCGGCGCGAGTACGACGGCGACGAGGTCGAGGCAGTGAAGCTCTTCCTCACCGGCGATGATGGAGTAGCGGCGGCTCTAGGGTTTGAGAAGCTCGAGCGAGAGAGAGAGCGGTCGAGCAGAGTAAAGGAAGTGAGGAAGGGGAGAAGGGGTTTATATAGCCACGGTGAAAAACTGTTCGCCCGAAGATTTTGGACAAACGTGCCCCTGACCCTTCTCATTCGCTTGACATGTGTCACCCACGTACTGAAAAGTGGAGATCATGTTAGATCGTGGGTGAATAGATAAGTCTACCATGGGAAGCGGAACGGTTTGAGCGGCAAAGCTAAAAATTTTGGATAAGATAAGTTAAAAGTTCCGTTCGCAAATTCTTCGGCTGACAAGGACATAGTGAAGATTTTGAACGAGTTTCAAATAGAACGCACATGAAGAATTTGTGAATAGATTGGGTTGAGTATAGAATAGAGGGGGAAGGGTCCGATCACATTCACCTAGCAGAAAAAGAAACTTGAAGAAATAGCCATAAGTGAATGTTGTAGAGGACATGAACCCATATATATATAGCCAAAAAAACGACGGAAACAGTGAAGATTTTGCAAAGTTGAAGAATTTGAAAAACTGAAGAATTTCAAAACTGAGGAAAAACTGAAATTGAAGATTTTCAACTTTGGTGGTGGCGTGACCCACCGTATAAGAATGATGATTTCAGACACCGTGTACAATTGTCGTAGGGTTCTGAGAATCAAATTCTTCATCAATTTCTTCACACTTAGAGTGTTATTCTTCATTGATTGAAGAAAAACATTTCTTCATGTGTTGCACATCTAAGTCATCAATTTTGCATAAGTGTTAGGATGTGTGTCCTTTTTAAAGAACATTCGAAGATTCTAAGATATTTAGCTCACACGGCAACTTGCTAAATCTCTTCTCATCCAAGGGCTTTGTGAAGATATCGGCTAGCTGTTCTTCAGTCTTCACATGCTCGATGGATATGTCGCCCTTCAACACATGATCACGAAGAAAATGATGATGAATCTGAATGTGCTTTGTCTTTGAGTGCTGAACTGGGTTGTGTGCAATCTTGATGGCACTCTCATTGTCACAGTAGAGAGGCATATTCTTCACGTTGATGCCGTAGTCCTTGAGAGTTTGCTTCATCCACAGCAATTGAGCACAAGAAGAGCCAAAGCAATGTATTCAGCTTCCGCAGAGAAGCGGTGATACGCAGTTCTGTTTCTTCGAGGACCAATGCACCAAAGATTGTCCGAGGAAATGACAAGTACCATATGTTGACTTGCGGTCCACACGATCACCAAAGATAGTCGAGTCGTAATATCCAATGAGATCAAAAGTAGAGCCCTTGGGGTACCATAATCCTAGTGTTGGTGTGTGAGCTAGATATCAAGAATATGCTTCACTGACCTTATGGTGTGATTCCTTGGTGTAGCTTGAAATCGGGCACACATGCAAACACTAAGCATTATATCTGGCCTAGATGCACATAAGTACAATAAAGAACCAATCATGGAGCGGTATACCTTGTGATCGAAGTCAATACCATTTTCATCAGTGCATAGATGGCCATTTGTGGGCATAGGAATTTTGACGCCTTTGCAATCTTGCATGCCGAATTTCTTCAGAATATTTTTGAGGTATTTCTCCTGAGATATGAATATGCCATTGTGTTGTTGACGAATTTGAAGACCTAAGAAGAATTTCAATTCTCCCATCATAGACATTTGATATTCTTCACTCATCATATAGGCAAATTCATCACTATAACGTTGGTCAGTACAGCCAAAGATAATATCATCAACATATATTTGGCACACAAACAGTTCACAATCATATGATTTAGTAAATAGAGTAGGGTCGAGTGAACCGGGTGTGAAGCCATTCTTCACGAAGAATTCCTTCAAAGTATCATACCACGCCCGAGGGGCCTGCTTGAGGCCATAGAGGGCTTTGTTGAGTCTGAAGACTTTGTCGGGGTTCTTTGGATCTTCAAAACCTGGGGGTTGAGCAACATATACTTCTTCCTCAAGCTTACCATTGAGGAATGCACTTTTCACATCCATTTGATATAAAGTGATATTATGATGGTTAGCATAAGCAAGCAATATGCTAATAGCCTCAAGTCTAGCAACAGTGCAACAGTTTCATCAAATCAATTCCTTCAACTGTGTGTAGCCTTGAGCTACAAGTCGTGCCTTATTCCTCACCACAAGGCCATTTTCATCTTGCTTGTTACAGTAGATCCACCTTCCGCCAATGATATTGTGCTTATGAGGATCTGGACGTTTGACCAGTTCCCTGCACATTGTTGAGCTCGAATCGATGCAATTCTTCTTGCATGGCCTGAATCCACTCAGCTCCGTAAATGCTTCATCTACCTTAGTGGGCTCTGTGATAGAGACAAAAGCATAGTGCCCACAAAAGTTAGATAAATGTGAAGCTTTTGAGCGTGTGAGAGGACCTGGTGCTTCAATGTCATCGATGATCTTGTCAACTTGCACTTCTTTTGCAACACGAGGATGAGCTGGTTGTCGCCGAGGAATTTGATCAGCATTTTCTTCAAAGACCATTTTCTTCAAAGATTATCTTCAGTGCATCACCGATGTTCTTCGTGATTCAGAATGAATTCTTCAAGAGATTCTTCAAGAGGGAATGACATCCTCAGTTGCCTTGAACTTGATAGATTCCTCGGTGCTGGTTCATCTATCATGTAAGGTAGGTGCTATCTTTGCGAGCCATTAGTTTCATCGAACCGCACATCTACAATTTCAACAATCTTGTGAAGAGCGATGGTGAAGACTCAGAGGTGTGTGAGTCCTTTCCGTAACCAAGCATAAAACCTTCATGTGCTTTCGTGCAAATTTAGCATTGTGATGAGGATCTCTAATCCAACATTTAGCAATCAAGACTTTGAAATAACTCACATTGGGTTTCTTGTCAATGAGGAGTTCATAGGCAGTCTTCTTGAAGAATTTGTGAAGATATACTGCTGATGATGTGGCACACGGTATCAATTGCATCAATCCAAAACGACGAGGCGTTTTGTATTCATCAAGCATAGTGCGAGCCATCTCAACAAGAGTTCTGTTCTTGCGCCCACGACGCCATTTTGCCGAGGAGTATAAGGAGCAGATAACTCATGAGTAATACCAAGTTCATTAAGATAGTCATCAAGACCAGAATTCTTGAACTCAGTTCCATTGTCACCCCGATGTGCCCGATCTTCACACCAAAGTTTGTTAAAGCCGTCGAGGAAAATCGTTTGAAGACTTCCTGCACTTCATGTTTGTAAGTGACAATGTGTACCCATGTGTAGCGAGAGTAATCATCAACAATAACAAAGCCATATAGAGATGCATCATTAGTGATTCGCTGAGTAATGATTAGGACCAAAGAGGTCCATGTGAAGCAATTCAATGGTCGAGTAGTGGTCATGATAGTCTTCATTTGGATGCTTGGCCTTGGTCATTTTTCCAGCTTCACAGCTCCACACAAGTGATCCTTGAGGAATTTGACATTTTCAATGCCCAATGACATGCTTCTTCTTCGCAAGCGCAGTAAATTCCTCATGCCTGCGTGACTAAGTCGTCGATGCCATAGCCAGCCTTCTGAAGCTTTTGCAAGTAGGCACACGGCTGGTTGTGGTCCTGTAGAGAAATCAACAATATACAAGTCTCCTCTCCTAAAGCCTTCGAAGTCTTTGGAATTGTCAGCTTCCATAATCACAACACAACAATACTTGCCAAAGACAACAACCATATCAAGATCACAAAGCATTGGGACTGACATGAGGTTGTATCCTAAAGACACAACAAGCATGACTTTGTCCATGTGTATGTCCTTAGAGATCGCAACCTTACCAAAACCCAATACCTGACTTTTGCCTTTGTCAGCAAAGATGATATGCTTCAGATGTGACGGTGATAAGGGAGCATCCATCAATAGGTTCTTGTCACCAGTCATGTGATTTGTACATCCACTATCGAGGACCCACTCATTGGCTTTGGGTTGATCATCCTTGGCACCCTTTGCCACGAAGCAATAGGTGGGAGTGTAGTCATCACTATCTTCATCAGCTTTGTTGGTGAGGTCAGTTTCTTCAGAGTTGAAGATGGACTTGCTGACGAATGCAGTAGCGAGAGCCAGACTCGCCACACCAGACTCGAACTCCTCTGACGCCTCCTCTTCCTCATGTTCCTCAGATTCAGCTTCAGAGTCCATTTCCTTGCCAATGAATGCCCGAGCCTTCTTGGAGCTGCTCTTCTTGTGAGATGAAGACTTTGAGGATTTTGATGATGAAGATTTTGACGATTTCTTCTTCTTAGCGTCATCAGAACTGTAATCCTTGTATTTCTTCTTCTTTAATTCCTTTTCCCACTGAGGACAATCTTGAATGTAGTAACCAGGTTTCTTGCATTTGTGGCAAAGCCTTCTCTTATAGTCACTGGAAGAGGAATCACTACTCCTTGAGGATTTTCCAAAGCGACCACGTCTTGAGAACTTCTGGAACTTCTTCACGAGCAGTGCTAGCTCCTGGCTGAATTCTTCAGGGTCACCGAGGCTACTACCAGAGTCTTCACAATCAGATTCAGATACAGCCTTGGCCTTCAGGGCACGTGATTTGCCATAGCTATAACCATAGAGATCTCTTTCAGCAAGTCGAACTCATGAGTATTCAGCCTCTCAAGGATATCGGCCGGATCAAGTGACTTGTAGTTAGCACGCTCGTATCATCGCGCTGAGTATCAAATGAGGAATCGTTTATCTCAACAATTTCTTCACCACCTCATGGTCGGTGATGTCAAGGCACCAAGCGCTGAAGCTCATTTGAGATGTCGATGAGGCGATCAAGGTTTGTTGAACATTTTCATTGTCGAGTCTTTTGAAGCGGTTGAAGAGATTGCGAAGAACATCAACTCGAGAGTCACGCTGAGTTGAGACTCCTTCATTTACTTTGGACAGCCTATCCCGTATAAGCTTAGCAGCTTCCAAAGCACTCACTCTTCCATACCGCCCTTTGCTCAGATGGCCACATATGATATTCTTCGCTTGAGAATCGAGTTGCTTGAATCTCTTCACATCGGTAGCGTTCAAAGGAGGGTGAGACAGTGGGAACACCATTTTCCACAACATACCGTAGATCGTTGTCATTGCCACAAGATGCATTCGCATCTTGTTCTTCCAAAGAGGGGTAGTCCGCTCCATCAAAGGTAGGACACCCAGCCGAGACCTTGATCATACCTGCGGTCGACATAACTAAAACTCCAAAGTGTTAAACCAAAATCACACGTAACAAGGAGTACCTAGCTCGATACCAATTGAAAGTCGTTATATCGACTAGAGGGGGTGAATAGGCGATTTTATGAATTCTTCACCGAGGAATTTGCCGTGAGGAAATTCATTAGCGAAGAACTACTTGCAGCGGAATAAGTACTCAGAAGTAAGCATAACAGAATACAGGCATGGTCATTATGATGAAATGAAGACAATCACAGAGTACAGAAAGCATAAACACAGGATAACACAAGATAAAGACAAACAGACTGAAGAAATTGAACTGAGGAAATAGAGGAAGTCTTCAGTCAAAGTCTTCAAACACAAATATGAACAAACACTCAACAAATAATGAGGAAATAAAAGAGTTGAGGAAATATAACCAGTAAGGTTGGTGAAGACAATGATTTGGTAGACCAGTTCCAACTCTGCTGTCTCGGCTTGTACGTCTGTTGGAGCGGCTGAGTATTTAAACTCGAGGACACACAGCCCGGACACCCGGTCGCTGAGCACGCAGCTCAGACACCAAGTCCTCACCGTATTCTCCTTGAACTAAGGTCACACTGACCTCGTCCAATCACTCGTGGTAAGTCTTCACGCGACATCCAAACCTTCACAGACTCGGTCACTCGGCGTTCCATAATTCCTCTTGGATACTCTAAACCATGACGCCTAACCGTCTGGGAGAAGCACAGTCTTCAAAGGTAACAAGCGTCAGATCCACGCAGGATTAATCTCTTCAGTGATACTCAATCACTTTGGGTTTGTAGGGGTTTGGTTTTGGGTTTTCTCACTCGATGATTTTCGCCAAAGTCCCGGAGGATGGGTTGCTCTCAAATGACAAGTGTCGGTTTCTCTCGGAGCAGCCAACCCGCTTAGTGGTTGTAGGGGCGGCTATTTATAGCCTAGGAGCAGCCCGACATGATAAGACATAAATGCCCTTCAATGATACGACTGCTAGGTGGATAAGATATTTTGGGACAGCTCACGCAAGAAGACAAAGAACGGTCGGAAATTTGACTCTCAAATTCCTCGGGCTATCATGTTCTCATCGTAGGCAATCCAAGACTAGCTAATTCCTAACTCCTCGGGCCGAATAAATTCTCAACACGTAAGAACTTCGCTCTCACATCAAGAAATTGACTGAACTGTATGAGATTTCCAAAGGCTTCACTCAAGGTATTGGTAGGTGTAGGATTTTGAGTTGAGCATCACATGGAAATTTTTCCTTAGTATTTCCTCGACCCCTTTAACAAAGACGGTGTTTCCTATGACTCAAGAAAGAGAAAACGAAACTACTTAAAAACAAAAGTCTTCACGCTTCATGTTCCTCAAATGAATACCAAGTCTTCAAGGTCACACCAATTTCTTCACTTTCAAAGTCTTCGTAAAGTCTTCGAATACCAAAGTCTTCATCAAGAACTTCATTTTAGGGTCGACTTTCTCTCAAATATCAAACTCCTCATAGACTTATAGACCTGTGTACACTCATAAACACATTAGTCCCTTAACCTATAAGTCTTTAATACACCAAAATCACTAAGGGGCACTAGATGCACTTACACATACTTAAAGCATCACGAAGATAAACAAAATTGTGCGCTTGCAAGTGCCGGAAAAAATGAAGCGAGAAACAATGTGTGGGAGAGAGAGAGAGAGAGAGATAGAGAGAGCGAAATCTCAAAACAAAAGGTGCTCTGTTGGAATCCCATTGTATGTATTCATATGGTTCCGGAACTCGAGCTAACCTTAGGCATATGTGTGAGAGACATTATTATACTTTGAGACATTAGTGGCTGTAGGTGGGCGGAATTAAAGGGGTGGGCGTGTTCGACAGAGAGAGCGTGTGTGTTTCTGTGTGAGAGACTTGTAGGACGGGGTAGAAAGACGAATTCTAACCTTGACGGAGGGAGAGAAATACATGAAGTGCGCGTGTGTGATTCCGGTGACCACAGGGAAATGAGATATGTATGCGTGTGAGAGAGATTGCACAATTCATTCACGTATCACTATGTAGCGATCATGGACGTGCATCGCTTGAACATAAATCAATATCTACTTCGTATCATGGCCAAAGGTACAATAACAATTCAACGTTATAAAGATTGGACACTCACATATCACATTTTTTTCTATTTAAATAAACATTTTCAGTTGTGCATGCCAAAGTTACAGTGATGTCTCTTCAAACAACCAATGTGGCTATCATGTACATGCACCATTGTTACTCTTGCATTCAAAATCATTAGTCTTGGATGATTTAAGGTTCTATTATGAAGTAATATATGTAATATTCATATATGAATTCAACAGGTATGCAATTTATGAAATGGAGGCTATGTAATCATATGAGGTAACACTTCTAAGTAGTGGACTACAATATCCATTTCTTTTTGTGCGCCTCTACACTAACACGTCAATGCATTATGTTTAAATAAATAACCAATTGCACTAAATTATCTATTTACACGAGAAATACATAGGCTGAGCATTTGATCCCTTTTTTGTGAATGCGCCACTACATCCGTACGATTGGTCGCGCCCGTGTCAACGTCCAAGTTATCGGCGCATCATCCTGAGTTATTGTATTTTTTTCGGGGGTGGACACACTAGTTATTAATCACGATGCGTGCCTGTGTACAGCCTCGCTTTGAACTTCCGCTAGCACGGTCCAAAATTAGTTGAAACTGGATACGAACAATCCCGCAGGCGGCAAAATCGCCCGCCTCCTTCTAAAATTTTCCGCCACCTTAGTCTTTAGCATGCGAAATTCCCCTTTTGTCCTTGGTGCATGGAGACCAACAATTACAATACCGCCCTCATCTACATAATAGGTCGGGGCTGATTTGGTAACTTCGGTTCCCCCACTACACGGCACCCCATTTCTCTCTCCTCCCACAAAAACGACTAACTCCACAACACCAGAGCATCTCACATCACGCCGTCTGCATTTCATCGGCCTTTCTCCTCCCCTCTCGAAAACCTAGACTGCTCATCCGCCGCGCATCAGAGCCCATTCATCGCCAATGGCGCCCACCTCGCCGGATCTCGCTTCGCGCCGCATCTACCCCTCCCACCTCCCCTAGAAACAAGTAGACTACTCATCCACCACTGCACCATAGCCCATTCAGTGTCGGCCTTGTCCACGGCGCCAGATCTACTTGGCCGGTATCTCGCCAACCGCAGCAGCATCTGCAGCTGCTCATTCAGATTCCCCACCGAGACGCAACCGTCCACCCCCGTAGCCGCCCCACCGACGCCCTGCCGACGGCCTCTCGATCCTCTTTCACGACACCTTCCTCGACCCTACCGAGCCTCTTCGCCGACAACATCGTCAACCCCATCAAGTAGCTTCGCTTATACCATTTTCAACCCTACCGGGCCGCTTTGCTAACTCACAAGTCCACGGCCTCAGATCCGCTTCCTCGCACCTCATCCAACCTACCGGAGCAGCTTTTACGCCCGCCCACGGCCAGAGATCTGCATCGTCGACACCAACCTTAACCCAACCAACGGAGCAGCTTGACCTATGCCCTCGTCCACGGCCACAGATCCGCTTCGCCCACACCGTAGTCCACCCTACCGGAGCCGCTCCACGAACACCCTACTCGACGGTTCTAGATCTCCTTATCAACCCCGATTGCCGGCAGAAGCGCCATCACCCTTGACGCGTTTCTAATCTGATTCCCACTGTCGGCAAGATGCCAAGCACCCGCCACGGCCTAGGTACTTGTCACCTTTAAACCCGCCAAAGATCACCGCCTGATGTACTTCAAATATACTAACAGGTCGTTACACTGTTATGCAAACCGGCAAAACTACAAGGATGATGTTTCTTCTAGATCTAACAGCTTGGCCAACCAAGATCCCGGACCGAGGCATTGCTATGATCTTGTAAGCGTGTCTCTCTCTCTTGTATTGTTCTGTGCCTGCCAGCGTGCTTTGCTAGGATTTTCGAACAGTAATCCCTTTATATAAACAATAATTTCTACTACTGGCTGCTAAATTAGATATGTAGATGTCATACATGATACTACCTCGTACCTCCGTTCCTAAATATAAGTCTTTCTAGAGATTCCACTATAGGCTACATACGGAGCAAAATGAGTGAATCTACACTCGAAAATGCATCTATATACATCTGTATGTGGTCCATACTAATCTCTACATAGGCATATATTTAGGAACAGAGCCAGTACATTACACAAAATCGTAGGTGGCATGTAGGAATTCCAATACACTACATTAGGCTCCCTTAGAGTGCGTGCTAGTCCAGCACACAGAGTCATGGCTAGTTTATGCTACGCATACAATCATTAATTGGTGGCTTAAATATGCGCAAGGCATATGCAATGTATTATCATGTAGAGATGTCTGAAATTAGCCGTGCCAACTTGCAGATTGGGTTACACATTGAAAAAGTACAAGATGTATGTGGCAATTTCATGGAACATCGCAAAAAAAGGAGAGCCAGCGGTGAGCCTATACAGTGTGCTATGGTACGTCACTCCTCCATTGCAATCATCGTGACATGTTATTTGTATGTCAGTTCTATTGGCCAAGTTTCTTAGGGACAGTTATTATGAGTTATCCTAAGAAAATAAGCACCTGTGAATATAAGCTCCATGTAATGGGCCAACCAGTTCTTTTCATTGCGTTTTCAGCTTATCTTTGGTAAGATAAGTGAAAAGTCTAGATTGCATTATATTTTTTCATTTTGCTGCCCATATGAAAATTAATTTGACTTGCAAACATCACAAATTGAACCCAGTGTAGTAATTAATATGATAGGAAAACAGACCATCACTATTTACTGAAAATGCAAATACAAAGATACCATCTACTTGGCACAATATACTTTGGTCAATGTTTTCCATAGAGATCCCATTGCCTAATTTAAACGAAAAACGCATGACCCACATTTAAATGAAGAACAATTATTTATTGAAATTCAATGGTCCAAGTGGCTGGTTATTATCATATAGCAGCACCACCTGAAAGCATCATATAGCAGCAACAGCTCATAGCAACTCATCATACAGCGGCAGCAGTGTGCAATTCATCATATATCAGCAGCAGCTCATAGCAATTCATCATATAGCAGAAGCAGGAGCAGCTCATAGCAATTCATCATATAGCAGCAGCAGGAGCAGCTCATAGCAATTCATCACATAGCAGCAGCAGGAGCAGCTCATAGCAATTCATCATATAGCATCAGCAGGAGCAGCTCATACCAATTCATCATACAACAGCAGCAGGAGCAGCTTATAGCAACTCATCATATAGCAGCAGCAGGAGCTCATAGCAATTCATCATATAGCAGCAGCAGGAGCTCATAGCAATTCATCATATAGCAGCAGCAGCTCATAGCAATTCATCATATAGCAGGAGCAGCTCATAGCAATGCATCATATAGCAGCAGCAGAAGCAGCTCATAGCAATTCATCGATGGTGGATCGAATGAAAATTTGGCAAAAATCGAGGAGATCCTCACCTTGTTGGATGAGCTCATCTTCAACAGCACCTCAAGGCCACGGCCCGGGAGGTGGGAGGGGAATAAGGTGCCTTCGCCACAAGGTGGCATCACCAGAGTTGTGCAGCGCTCACGGGAGTAGTGCGTTGGACTAACCACAAGTGGAGCAGCTGCTGGAGACCATGAGAATGAGGGGCGGCACCAGAGGGAGGAGCAGCTAGGAGATTTACCTCACCCGCCGCCATGTAGCCTAGCTGGATAGAGCATCGCCGAGGACCGTGCAGATGGGACCAAGTGGAGATGGCTTGCTGGAGGAACCCTAGTGTTGCAGTGCGGGGATCGAGGTAGAGGGAAAGGGAGAGGAGATGCAAGCGGGCAGGCAATGAACGCTATGTGTTTGTTTTACTTGAGGGTGAGGTGTGACGCGGGTGTCACCAAATGCATTTTGAGTGTAATATAGGCGCACAACAGAGTCATTTCACTATTCCCTTCCTTCAATTTTTAGTGAGGTTCTACCCAAACACCCCCCTCCAAAGCTTAAATTAGTTAAGCCCAAGCCCATAACTTAAAAATGACTTCTTTACATCTTTTATGGCTTATTTTGACAATAAGCCATGAAAAGGTGAAATAGAATTGGCCCTTAACCTGCAATTCAGTTGTGCGTGCAATGATGAATCACTCCTGCCTGCTATAGTGTACATTTGGCATCATCCTACATGGCATAACCTAATACATGTGCATTCCATTGTAGAATCTGGAATATGCAATGTTTATGTTAGTTCATACGTTGCACATGATGTTTAAATGCCCCTTAAATCTGGTCAGCCAAGTGATGGTCTTTAAGCCTCCTTCTTTGCTTCTTTTCTTGATATGTAAGATTTGCTCACACATCTGTTCAATTGCTTGTTTGCATCAGCCAGCCATACTAGGACTGTTTGCTTTGATTACTTGTTGTTCTTGACCTAACACTCTAACAGAGCTTGTCAACGATTTAAACACTAAGGTCTGCTATAGTGGGGCCTTTTCTAACTCATAGGTGACATAAAGGTTTGGCTATACACTAAAGTAGGCTCTCCAAGAGTACCTGGAGATCCAGTTCAAGGTATGCCTAGTTTTTACATAGTGCGCATATAGTAAATGCTCATTTCATTGTGTGCAAGTGCAATAGATGCGCATGTTTCATTATGTGGTGTTGTTTTGTTATAATCTCATCCTTTTGTGTTCACAGACTGGAAAGTATGCATATTTATCTTCCAAGGAGACGAGTAACTAGTTTGTGTCACCTTGCAGAGGGGGTACAATGAAGATAAGATTGAGGATTTCCAAGTACAAGATGTTAGGAAGGAGCCTTGCAAGAGAAGTAGGAGCTGCGCTGAGCCTCTTCAACCTGTTAAGGTAAGTCACTGTATCCAACTCAACAGTTCAATTCCTTGTTTGTTTCAGGCATACTTAATTTGCTCTTTTCAGTTGCTTTATTTATCCTCAGTTAATGAGATGACCAAAGAATGACGCCTGATGTTGGGTACTTGTATAACTATTAGTTGACATAATTAAAGGCCTTACCATTTAATTACTCTGCCGAAGTGTGCCTGAAGCTTTGAAGTCTATTAACCAACTATTATTGAATGAGGCTCACAATCTAGTTTATACTAGGCTAATGATTGCATAGTTTTGCTTGCTGTGGTATGTTTGTATGAAGTCCTCTGTTGTTCATTATGCTCCCTAAGACTTTAATTGAGCTACAGAATGGCCAACTGCTTGCTTACTTCTACGCAACGTGCTGTCTAAATTTGTAACTTGTCTGTGTTTTGGATTAGGCCCCAACATCATGCTCCTCTGGTGAGCTAAGAGAGATTTCTGTATGCAGGCTGCACAGACTACCTTTTTTATAATTTTTAAAATATCACCTACTTATGCTTCATGACGTGTAACATTATTGTTAGTCCTGTTTTGCCATGTCCAAAATAGTCTGTCTTGCTCGCTTCACTGTTGTAACTATATTTTTGCCCTAGTCATGTGTACTTACAGAAACATTTCAGGATGAAGTGACATCAACACAAAGATCTGCGAGTAGTGCGGCATGGACGTTACCGAATGATTATGGATTGGAATTGGAATGTGCTGATGTTCTCGAGCATCAACTAGAGGTGGCAAGACAACGTGTACATGATTCTGAACGTACAATCAACAAGTTGAGATTGGACATGCAGGTATTAGATGCAGGAGTCAAAAAAATGAAACAAGACACTGAGGTAACAACGAAGGAATTGGAGATTTTGCAGACTAAAATTTGTGCTATCTAAATCCGGCCAATCCTATTTTTTGAAGAGATTATAGTTCAAATGGTAAGTTATGTTGATGCGCGTCCATGATGTATGAGCTGTATTTGCCCAGTGTATGTAATTTGCTGTTTGTGTATGCTTTATTATCACTGGTGCCGAACCATAATGCCCAGTGGGTATAATGGGCTGTAATTTCTTTATTGTATAATGTAGGATTATTCTACGTTTCTATGCCTTAGTCTCTTTATTGTATAGTGTATGTTTTTTATAGGTGATAGTATAGAGTAGGATAATTCTTTGAATATGCTATATCGTTCAAATGGGGGCCAACTCGCCCAAATATTGTAGTGACCATGGCCCTCCACAGGCCGTACGTTCCATGGGCCATCTACGGGACGGACGATCCCTGGCCTTCTGTGGTCGTCGGATTCGTGGGCCTTCTATGGGTTGTCTGATCTGTGGGCCTTCTATCGGCTGTCAGATCCATGGGCCTTCCATGGGCCAGCGGATCCATGGGCCTTCTATGGGCCGTCGGATCAATGGGCCTTCTGTGGGCCGTCGGGTCAATGGGCCTTCTACGGGTCGTCTCATCTATGGGCCTTGTACGGGCCGTATAAGGGGCCGTAAACGGGCTAGAGTGGAAATCATACGTTTTATGGGCTGACCGTAACGGGCCGTTAATTGGCCGTATTTGATGATGCTATGAAAATGGCCCAACAGATTAACGGGCCACAAACGGGCCGACTGTATCCACGGGATGAATTTGGCCCACAAGCAGAAAAGGCCTGTAATGGGTCGTAAGTAAACGAATGCTGGAAATGAGCTCAAGAATAAATGGGCCCTGAGAAGGCCGAAAGATAACATGGGCTGGAAACGGCCCAACGGTATAATGGGCCGTTAATGGGTATAAAGTGATACACTGTTCATTACGGGCCAGTTTTACCACGGGCCGTTAATGGGCTGAGGGTTCCTAAGGGCCTCATATGAGCCGAAAGACGTCATGGGCCATACATGGGCCGAAAGTTAAAACGGGCTGGAATTATATTAGACGGCCCAGATGAGGCTACTAGGCCTAATTCAGATAGGCCGTAAACGGGCCCTGGGTTAGCGGGCTGTAAATGGGCTATATGCGAACAGGCCGTTAACAGGCTTGTCGTGGGCCGGCCCGCCACCTTTTGACCTAGTCAAACGGTCCGGCCTTTTCACAGGAATGGGCCTCTGTTGGGCCGTGCCATGTGTCGATGTATCATAGGCGCTTTGGGTCCAATGAGTGGATGACATCTGTCCCAGCGGCGAGCTGACACGTGTTCCCTCCAGCCAATGATGATTTTACACGTGGAAAATCCCCATTGGTCGTGGCTGTTAACGGGTTATCGGATCCAAAACCGGGCCCGATAGCTTAACGGTGTTCAGTTACGGTGGATGCCACGTGTCGATCACCCTTGACAAAAGCACTTCTGTGACGCGCGATTTATCGTCATGGAAGTGGACACTTCTGTGATGATAATTTTGGTAATGTCATGGAACACTTCTACGACAGCACAGGTATGACTATCTTGATTCTGTCATAAATTTGTCATGGATGTACATGCATGATAGAAAACGTGATATACTATGTCAAACACGTATCATCACGGAAGTGTATTTTTTTATAGTGAATGATGTCTAGATATACGTAGAAGAGCAGCAGCAGCAACAACAACAACACAACCCTGTTTGGATACTCAACTTAGCTAGAGGTTAGAGTTAGTTTCTAGCTCATTACTAACCTTGAACTAACTCCATCCAAAGAGTTGTTTGGATGGCAGGGTTAGATTGACAATAAATGCACTAGGAGAACTAGCTCCAATTAGCACCTCTTGGGTTGGATACTAGTTTTTTTTGGGTGGGTTATAGATGCAACTATCTCAAACTAGCCCTCATGTTTAGATATACTTTAGGGCTATTTGAGCCCAAACTAGCTCAAACTAATCAGAACCCATGGATACAAGAATGATAATTTTAAGAACGTAAGTAAACTCCTTCCGCCCATAATATAAGATGTTAATTCATCTAATATGTGAGTATATTGATGCTATAAGATACTCCCTCCGCTCCTAAATATTTGTCTTTTAGAGATTTCAAATGGACTACCACATACAGATGTATATAGACATATTATAAAAGAGTGTTGTACTACATCATTATGCCATTGCTGTTTAGCTTCTAATATTAACTTGGTGCTTTTAGGTACATATGTCATTGGTAAAGATCCATGTTTCGACCCTTTCTGCATATGGGGCAATGAGATATGGATGAACCAGCATCAAGTGAGGAAGCTGATAAAGATTGTTAGTAAAAATGGGTCCAAAGATGGCAATTAGACTATTTGTTTACACTTTATCCAAGACAACAGCGAACTGCAGGATGGTAAGTAAGAACTCTGCAGCCTTCTTTTTACTGCCCATAATGAGTTGTGTCAGATGACAATGTCTGAAATTTATTCCTTTGAAGTGGTTGCCAAAGCAGTTTACTCAAGATTACCTCTCAAACTACATGATTGGTGGGCATGCAAAGGTTAAACTATTTCTACCAGAACACGATGATTATCTAGATGTTTTCATGAAGACCGTGAAGGATGGGCGGTGGGTTGGACTAGAGTCATGTGTGCCTTCTGCATGGAGGAGGGCACAATATGGGCATTCCACTTCACCTTGTTCAGCAACCAGAATATATTTCGCCTCTTTCTTTACCGTCTTTAATAGTACAAGTATACAACTGTGGTTCATCATTCTTTATTTGGTTCTTATGTAATTCTTGAACATATGTACCTATGAATCGAATAATGCATTGGTTGTTTGAACCTGATGGATATGAATAAAGCTGTAGAATACATTCAAATTCAAATCCAAATCCGGTACAATTTGGAAAAGCAGCAATTAAATTACGGTGAAATTACGCTCTCCAGTTTGTTACGGCACACAAGGTTGGTAAAACACAAACGTTTGCGATATGCACCATAATCCGAGATGGTTCACAGAGAGGAATGTGTGCAAGCATGCACACGATTGCCGCTTGGTAAAGCGCAGCGATGTCGCATAATATCACAAACGGTGCGGGCAAATTAAACGTTTGTGTTAGTTGCCTTATCATACACGATTTGCAACCATGAACTATTTCTGATGAAGTATGCATCGTAAATGTTGCACCACAGAATAGTGTGTGCGATAGTTGTCGTGTACGACTATGTTACGACGGTCCGACGTTTTGTAATCCTGTCCGACACTCGTATGACGATTAGCTAATCTTCTTAACGGTGAACCGTTTGTGACGGGCCGCGCATCATACACGTTCTATAATAGTGAACCGTTTGTGATGGGCCGCGCACCATAAACGTAGCACCACGGAATACTGACTGCGATGGAAATGCGAGCAGAAACGAGTAGGAGTACTGTAGGGGCTCTATCCCCGACGGTTTCTGGGTGGTGTGGGAAGGACCCCCCCTATCGCCCACACTCACTTGGCGACGGTTCCAAATGCTGCCACGGAAAGGGGTTTTAAACCGTTTGTTTAGGACCGACGCGCACCAGTGCTACATCCGCTTAAGAATCGAATGATATACTTTTTGTGACATAGTAACTCATATTTAGTTAGTCAAATGGATGACGAGAACTACGTGCGCGCCCTATAAACCGAGACGGAGAGGGTAATACAATATGTATCTTTTTAGATCAATATAGTTGGGATTAGTTAGATCAATATAGGAGCCAAACCAAGTGGTAGGCTGGTCCTGTCGTGTTGGTGTAGCAACTCAAGCAGGGTCAGTACGCACACGAAATAGTGACACACTTAACAGGACGTGCATCGCTCATATTTAGTTAGATCAATATGGGAGCAAAACCAAGTGGTAGGCTGCTCCTGTCGTGTTGGTGTAGCAACTCAAGCAGGGTCAGTACGCACACGAAATAGTGACACACTTAACAGGACCCCTTTGGCCGACATGTGGCTCACCCACCATCTTGTCCCACGTGCGATGCACCAAATTACAGTTCGGAGCAGCGGTTGGACTTGGAGGCACCCCGGTCGTAGCGCCGCAATAGTAGTAAATGAGCGATGAGGGGTCAAATCACAAAGCCCCACCTTTCCCGCATTAAGCTGGACGAACGAAGCAACCATCATTTCACTCTAGGGCGCAAGAGCATAAAGAAAAGAGAAAACCAATGATGCGTGCGGCAGCTACCTAGGGCACCCTAGGGTAGGGGCCTCCACTACAAATCCATTTTTTTAAAGCGCCTGTCGGATGTGGGGTTCCGGCAGACCCTTAAGGTTCGAACTCCGGGATGCGCACGAAGATCTCTCCCCTACCGATCTACGTCTGATCGCCTCGTGAGATCTAAGCTAAAAATGGTGAGCAACACAAGGGACGCAAGATTTATACTGGTTCGGGCCACCGGTGTGGTGTAATGTCCTACTCCAGTGTGTGGTGTGGTGGATTGCCTCAGGGGCTGATGATGAACAGTACAGGGAAGAACAGCCTCGCGAGAGGTGTTCTTGAGCTGGTGCGGTGAACTGCTTGGGTGAGTTCGATCGCCTCTCTCTTCTGGCTAGGACTCTCTTATATCCTCCTCTTCTACGGTGGTGGCTAGCTCTATTTATAGAGGCCCTGGTCCTCTTCCCGAATATTGAATGGGAAGGGCGCCAACAACGGCCATTTTGAGGGGGAACATCTAGTACAAGTTATCCTGACTAAAGTTGGTCTTCGGCTGCCAAAAGCGCAGGCGATGATGCCGTCTTGGGCTCCATGGTGACCTCCATCCTGCCGCTCCGCTGGTCTTGGTCTCATTGCACTGAAATGGCAACCTTTGCCTGATGCCTCGGTACTCCACATCTGTGCTTGCCCCCTTTGCACCAAAGAGGAAACAAGGACACTGCGTAGGCCGGCGCCCACCTGGCGCCCGCCTGGTCTCGATCGTCATGGCTTGCATCACGAGCACCTCGCGAGGTACCCTGCCTCGATCTCTCCGCCTCCTCATGAGCCTGCTCGGGCGAGGCCGCTCCCGAGGAAGTCTTGTGTCGTCCGCCATGAGGCTTGGCCCTCGTGAGGATCTTGAGTCTTGTCTCGATGAAGATGGGCGACTGGCCACCACTTGAGCCACGCCAGAGCCGCAGGCAGCAATACCTGGGGACCCCATTCCCTGAATGCCAACAGTAGCCCCCGGGCCCAAGGCGCGCTCGGACTTGGCTTAGCGGAGAAGCGAAGGGGCAAGTGCGGAGCGCCACGGGCCCTATTAGCCTGTGGCCTTGGGCGCCGCGTGGCGATTGATTGGATGTGGGCGTCTCTGCTTCCCCACGCTGCCTCGGCAACTGCTCGACTTGACAAGTCCCTGCATGCTGAAATGGGTCATGATTACCTGCGATCGTGGAGGCCGACGATTGGCTTCCTTCCGGCTATAAATGCGCAAGGGTGCAAGCCCCCGCTGTATATCTCCCTCCTTGCCTCTTTCTTTCTCCCCATTCTAGCTACTCGCCATCTCCCATGGCGCCACCAAAGAGGTTCTAGGCCACAGAGAAGGGGAAGGCCCGTCGGGAAGGGCCCAACTCTCCCCCGCCCAAACGCGGCCGAGGTCGTCCACGCAAGCATCCTGTGGCCTCCGCAGTGGCTTCCCGCGGTCACAGCGGCGATCCCTTGCGCGGCGGTGGGCGCCTGGTTGTCGAGGGAAGGCACGCCGTGGCTGCGCAGCCTCCCAGGCCGCGCTTCCACTCGGCGGAGGTGCTGCCGGAGTTCGTCGTGTGGTCGGCGGACCCAACCAGCACCTGGCTCCAGCTTCCTCACTTCTTTGCAGGTGAACTTCCGGCCGGCGCTCCGGGCAGCCTTTGGCTTCAAGCGGACTGTTGCTGCAGCAGGGCCTCCTGGGCTTCGTTGGAGGTCTCCGTCGCCGGGAATGTGGCCCTGACCCGCGGCTGGCAAACGTTTGCCCGCGCACGTGGCTTGAGCCAGCGGTGCACCCTGCACTTCAAGTTCGATGGCGACGCCACCCTCTACGTGAGGGTGTTCGGAGAAGACGGTTGCCGCGCTGGGTGTTGCCCTGAAGGCGACGATCGGGATGAAGACGATGGCAGGCACGTGGTCGGCGGCGTTCGGGGCTCGCCAAGCTTTGGCGGCTCCCCTTTAGACAGCAGCTCCTCCAGCGGTGGCCACGACCAGCCTCCGCGCTGTCGCGCTCGCCTTGAGGGAGGCAGCGGGTCAGTCCGTCGTCGCGCCTCGGTGAAGCGCGAGGAGGAGTCCGACTGAGCTCTGGAGGCAGTACGAGCCCTCGCCGCGAGTTGGTGCCGAGCAAGCCGTGCCTATTTTGCTTTTCTCCCTTCCCTGCGCAAAGAGAAAGTAGCGTAGGGCCCCGTGGGGACGTGTTGGACTGTTGCTATTAATTATCATGTTGTTTCCGCTATTTCTGTGCTGTGTTTTGGCGCCGCATGCCTGCATGCAGGAATTACTTAGCTCGGGGGAACTTGCCGCAGTCTTCACTTCCCGAGGCTGAGGCCTCGCTGTGCGCTTCATGTCCTGCAAGGATTAGTCAGGAGTGGTAACTTCCAGTCTCGGTCGTGAAGGCGACCGACTCAGGTTCTGTGTTCGTGTCGCGATGCCCGTGGGGCATGGACTGGGAGGGGTGCTCGCGTAGTGGACTTGGATAGGAAAACCTCACACGACTCAAGAGAAAACACTCGCGAGGGTGCCACAAGAGCCCTCATGAGACTTCCAGAGAGAAAACGAGGCAAGTAGGCTAAAAAACAGAGAGTCACAAGTCAAGGACGACAACAATTCCAATAAAACTTCAAATAGGGACGAACAAAGCCAACTGCAGAAAGCAATGAAAAAGCCGCGTCCGCACCTAATCTAGTCGCCGACGCCTTCTCACCAGTAGAGCTAAGTGCTGCCATCGGGGAGGGAGCCCCGAGGCCCGAGGGCGGCTCTCCGAGACTCCGGGCGTGTACAACCCCAACTCATTATTACGTGAGAGTGTCACGAGGCGGTGCGCTTCACGGGCATTGACTTCTTCATGTGCTCCGTGCCTTTCTCCGGAAATGAGCTTCACGCATTGGCCTTCTTCACGTGCACCGGCCTTTTTGGTTGCTCTAGCTTCACAGCATCGGGCCTTCTTTACAGTGCTCCGCCTTTCTCATGGAAATGAGCTTCTGAGCATTGGCCTTCTTCACAAGACCGGCCTTTTTTGGTCTGCCTAGCTTCACAGGCATCGGGCCTTCTTTACAGGCTCTGGGCCTTTCTTCAAGGGTAGAACTTTCGGAGGTGCTGGATGTTCCACGCGTTCGGAATGGGCACCCCCTCCTGAGTCTCCAAGCGTGTGGCGCCAGGCCTAGAGACATGAACAACCTTGAACGGGCCCTCCCACATGGGCGAGAGCTTGTGCAGCCCCTCCCGGGAGAGCACCCGTCTGAGCACGAGGTCACCTACCTCGAAGGTCCTGGGGCGGATGCTGCAGCAATGGTACCGCCGCAGTGCTTGCTGGTATCTCACAGCCCGAAGCGCAGCCTCCCGATGGTGTTCCTCCCCAAGCACGAGGTCCACCCCCCGCATGGCGTCCTTCTGTGCTTCGTTGAAAGCCAGGACCCGCGTGGAGCGATGCCTGACCTCGTGAGGAAGGACCGCCTCAGCACCATAGACGAGGAAGAACGGGGTTTCGCCGGTCGACTTGGTAGCGGTAGTACGGATGGACCATAGCACGGACTAAAGTTCGTCGTGCCAGCCCCTGCCGCAGGCCTCCAGCTTATTCTTGAAGGTTCGAGTTTTGAGGCCTTTCAGGACCTCCACATTGGCGCGCTCAACTTGGTCGTTGCTCCGAGGGTGTGCCACCGAAGCGTAGAATATCTGCGTTCCAAGGTTAGCACAATATATTTTGAAGAGATTGCTGGTGAACTGCGAACTGTTGTCGGTGATGATGCGACTGGGTACCCCAAACCAGCTCACGAGGCCCCTGATGAACTTGACTGCTGAGCCAGCCGGGATGGTGCGGACAGCTTCCACTTCTGCCCACTTGGTGAATTTGTCGATGGCGACGTAAAGGTAGCGGTAGCCCCCTGGCGCCCGAGGAAATGGGCCAAGGATGTCCAGTCCCCAAACAGCGGACAACCACGAGAGGGGAATGGTCTGAAGGCCCTGAGCTGGCTGGTGAATCTGCTCGGCGTGGAATTGACAGGCTTCACAAGCCTTCACCAGCTTGATTGCGTTGTTGAGTGTTGTTGGCCAATAGAAACCGCTACGAAACGCCTTGCCGATGAGTGTGCGCGAAGACGAGTGGTGCCCGCAGTCTCTGCCGTGAATGTCTACCAGTAGCTCTTTTCCTTGCTCCCTGGAGATGCAACGTAGAGTAATGTCATTCGGCCGCTTCCGGTAGAGCTCTCTGTCTTGGATGTAGTAGGCCGTGGCCTGCCACACCACGCGTTCCGCGTCCTCCTCCTTTTCTGGCAGGGTCCCTTGCACCAAATAATCCTTGAACTCCGCAGTCCAACACCCCTCCTGAGGCTCCAGTGCCAGGAGTAGGCGTGCTCCTGAGGTCGGGCCACAGGCCGGGGCTCCCGAGGCAGGCGGTTGAGGGAGCTCCTCCCGAGGCTGTGCTGTGCTTGATAATGATGGTGCCGCTGAAGGTTTAAAGAGTCGTTCTTCGAAGACACCAGGCTCCTTGGGCAACCGCCTGGACGCCCTTTTGGCGATGTCATCAGCCTCTTGATTGGTGCCGCGAGGCACATGCTGCAACTCCAGCCCCCAAAACGGTTTCTCCATCCTGCGGACCTCCGCGAGATATGCTTCCATGTGTTCATCCTTCGGCTCGTATACCTTGTTGGAGAAGTTTACAAGGAGTTGTGAATCACCCTTGATGGTGAGGCGCTTACCCCAAGGCGCATCATGCTTTCAAGCCCGCTTATCGTGCCCTCGATTCTGCTATGTTGTTAGAGACCTTTTCTCCATGCTCGAAGCAAAGTTGGATGGCATAGTAGAGCTTGTCCTGAGTAGGAGATGTGAGCACTGCGCCAGCCCCCGCGCCTTGTCGGGAGAACGCCCCGTCGAAGTACATGACCCAGCCGTCCGGTGCTTCGCTTCCCGGGGAAAGCAACCGGTCCTCGCCCGCTTTGAGCCCCGGCGCCTCCGCCCACTCTGCCATGAAATCTGCAAGTGCAGCTCCTTTGATGACTCTGGTCGTGCTGAACTCCAGCTAAAACGCTCGCAACTTGATGTTCCATTCAGCAACTCTTCCAGCTGAGTTGGGGCTCCTGAGTACCCTTTCCAAGGGGTATGCTGAGACGACCTTGATGGAATGGCCTTGGAAGTAGTGCCGCAGCTTGCGTGAGGCCACTAATAGCGCGAGGAGGAGCTTTTGGGGCATGGGGTACTGCGCCCTCGCGTCCCGTAGCACCGTGCTGACAAAGTACACAGGGTGCTCGGCGAGGCTGAGGGTGCTGGCACAGCCCGCGTCTTCCGGAGGTTGAGGCGCCTCCTGAGACGACGGAGGCCCCAGTGCTTGGTCGCCTGGCGAGGCTTCCTCTGCTCCAGGTGCGTCCCCCTGCTGATGTTGATCCTTATCTGCTGCGGCCGTGGTCTTCGCAAGGCTTTCTTGGCTTTGTTCTGCTTCGGCCGGGGTGGCGGCTGGCACGGCCTTGGCCCGGGGCTCCTCTCTAACTGCCACCAGGGCTGCGCTAGCGGAGTAGGGGGTGGCCGCAAGGTAAAGCACCAAGGGCTCCCGAGGGCGCGGAGCTACCATCACCGGAGGGCTGGTAAGGTACTTCTTGAGGTCTTGGAATGCCTTGTCGGCCTCTTCAGTCCATTCGAACGGGCCCTTCTTCTTCATCAGCTTGAAGGCAGTGCCCGCTCCCCCAGCTTGGAGGTGAAGCGTCCCAGCGCGGTTACACGCCCTGTGAGCTTCTGCATTTCTCTGAGGGTCTTCGGCGGACTCATGTCTTCGACTGCCTTGACCTTCTCTGGGTTAGCCTCGATGCCCCTGTGAGACATGAGGAAGCCCAAGAGCTTGCCCGAGGGGACTCCGAATACGCACTTCTCTGGATTGATCCGTAGATCCACTTCACGGAGGCTCGCGAAGGTTTCTTCCAGGTCCTGTATCAAGGTTTTTTCCTCCCGAGACTTCACCATAATGTCATTGACGTAAGCTTCAGCGTTTCTCCCGAGCTGCCGGCCCAAGGCGATGTGCATCAGCCGCTGAAAGGTCGCGCCTGCGTTGCACAACCCAAACGGCATGCGGTATAGCAAGACACTCCACACGGGTCGAAGGCCGTTTTCCACGCCTTCTACCGCCATCTTGATCTGGTGATAGCCCGAGAAGGCATCCAGAAGCACAATAGGTCACACTCGGCGGTAGAGTGGACGATCCGTCGATGCGTGAGGGAGCGGAATGGATCTGCGGCAGGCCTTGTTGAGGTTGGTGAAGTCGACGCTTTATCGCTCCTTTCTCCCTTTTTGGCACAACAACGGGGTTGGCCAGCCATTCAGGAGAGCGGACCTCGCGAATGACGCTACCTCTAGTTTGCGGGTTTCTTGGACGATGAAGGCCTGCTTCTCCATGGACTGTCGCCTTGCCTTCTGCTTCACGGGGCGCACGTTGGGGCACATGTTGAGATGATGCTCAATCACATCGCTTGGGACCCCTGCCCGCTGATCAGGTTCCCACGCAAACACCTCCTTGTTTGCACGCAGGAATTTCACCAAGGCCTCCTCCTGCTCATGATCGAGGTTGGCACCTATGGTGAAGGCGGCGCCCGTGGAACCATCCTCGTCGACCGGTAACTGCTTGGTCTCCACCTTGTCTTGGGTGAATAGCTGATTCTTCTTAGCCGGCGCAGCCCCCTTGGGCTCGAGGGCATCTGCGCTGGCGGGCTGCGCCACCGCGGCCGTCTTGAAAGCAAGCTTTAGCGCTTGCAGCGCATCCCGTGTGTCTCCGGACACGGTAAGGACGCCACTGCTCCCGGGCATCTTCATGACGTTGTACGCCGGGTGAGTCGCTGCCATGAACTGGGCCAAGGCTGGGTAGCCGAGGATGGCGCTGTACGGGAGGCCGATGGGGACGATGTCGAAGTCGATCAGCTTCGTGCGGAAGTTGTCGTGGGTGCCAAAGGTCACCGAGAGGCGGATTCGCCCGTGGAGCCGGTGGAACCGCCCGACGCCTTCGAGAAGGCCTCTTTGGGTTGAAGCCGCCCTAGCGATACGTGGAGGAGGTGAAGGCCTCCACCGAGAGCACGTTGAGGTCGGCACCACCGCCGGCGAGGGTCTGGTGACGGCCACCGGCAGATGGTGGGGTGCATAGCATCGGGAGTGCGCCCGAACAGGCGGTGTTGGAGGGGTGATCATCCGAGCTGAAGGTCAGATCGCCTTGGGTACCACCCAGCCCGGGGGTTTCACGGCGCTTGAGGATGGCGCCGATCTGGCGGACGAATGGCTTGACGTGGCGGCTCGTAGGTGGTGCCTGTGATCCGCCTAGGATGGCTGCGATGACTGGGGGTGCCGGCGCGGCATGATGGGCGAGGAAGAGGTTGCGCAACTCCTCCCAGGAGGCCACTGAAGCCGCCGGCAGGTGGAGCAGCCACATGCGCGGGACGCCGGTGAGGGCCATGGGCAGCCAGTTCGCCATGACCTTGTCGTCGCCTCCGGCCTTGAGGACGGCTTAATCATACGCCAGCAGGAAGGCCAGTGGGTCGGCCGCACCGTCGTAGCGCAGCGGCATGTCCGGGTTGAACATGTTCGGCCACCGCACCTGTCGCAAAGGCGGGGCAGAGGCTCGAGCCCTTGGTTCCAGCGCGCCGCCGACAATTTGGAGCGGGCGGTGCGTTGCTCGCCATGAGGGCGGAGCGCGGTTCTGATGGAGAACAGGTCGATGGAAGGGAGAGCTCCGGTGCACCCCCTACCTGGCGCGCCAAATGTCGGATGTGGGGTTCGGCGGACCCTTAAGGTTCAACTCTGGGGCGCAGGAAGATCTCTCCCCATCGATCACGTCCGATCGCCTCGTGAGATCTAAGCTGAAACGGTGAGCAACACAAGGACGTAAGATTTATATCGTTCGGGCCACCGTGTGGTGTAATACCCTACCCAAAGTGTGGTGTGGTGGATTCCCTCGGGCTGATGATGAATAAGACAGGAAGAACAGCCTCGCGAGAGGTGTTCTTGAGCTGGTGCGATGAACTGCTTGGGTGAGTTCGAT
Source organism: Aegilops longissima (assembly GCA_021605205.1). Taxonomy (NCBI): domain Eukaryota; kingdom Viridiplantae; phylum Streptophyta; class Magnoliopsida; order Poales; family Poaceae; genus Aegilops; species Aegilops longissima. The sequence goes on along the minus strand of CM038679.1, from coordinate 95,597,025 downwards.
CGCCTCTCTCTTCTGGCTAGGGCTCTCTTCTATCCTCCTCTTCTACGGTGGTGGCTAGCTCTATTTATAGAGGCCCTGGTCCTCTTCCCAAATATTGAGTGGGAAGGGCGCCAACAACGGCCATTTTGAGGGGGAACATCTAGTACAAGTTATCCTGACTAAAGTTGGTCTTCGGCTGCCAAAAGCGCTGGCGATGACGCCGTCTTGGGCTCCATGGTGACCTCCATCCTGCCGCTCTGCTGGTCTTGGTCTCGTTGCACTGAAATGGCAACCTTTGCCTGATGCCTCGGTACTCCACGTCTGTGCTTGCCCCCTTTGCACCAAAGAGGAAACAAGGACACTGCTTGGTGGTGCCCGCCTGGTCTCGATCGTCATGGCTTGCGTCACGAGCACCTCGCGAGGTACCCTACCTTGATCTCTCCGCCTCCTCGCGAGCCTGCCTGGCGAGGCCGCTCCTGAGGAAGTCGTGTGTCATCCGCCCCGCGAGGCTTGGCCCCTCGCGAGGGTCTTGAGTCTTGTGATGATGAAGATGGGCCGCACTGGGCCACCACTTGAGCCATGCCGCAGGCCGCAGGCAGGCAAGTCTGGGGACCCCCGGTCCCAGAACACCGACAGCGCCTCCACTACAAATCCGCTTCTCCCTCGTCCTCTTGAAGAAAACTGATGATGTGTGCGGCGGTAGGGTTTGTAGGAGTACTACGGCGTGCGGGGCCACGTCGTAGTAAACGGAAGAGGGATTGAGTTCGAGTCGACGCCTGAATATGTGTGGGCCACTTGGTTTTACGGGAACGAGGCAACATTATGGGTTCGGGGACCAGTGGAGATATACGTACAAAAAATTGTGGATGTAGGTTCGACCGAAAGGCAATGATGCATGGGCCCTGAATTTTGATATACCCGCGGCCGCGTGAAATTTGCTACTCTACTCAAAACTAGTAAGGTACACATGCATTGAACGCATGAGATTTGGAAACCAAATTATGAATAAATACACACTATAACATGTAAAGCTTTTAGTCATATATGCATGATGTAGATGTTCGTTTAGTTCTTATAGTAAATCTCATTCAAAATCAATTAGTATAAAAAGGTTAAGATTCATGGGATTGTGCATTGTAAAGCATAAAGTAAAAAACAAATAATGGCAATTCATTTAGAAAAAAAGTTTGGGCAATTATGATACGGAAGATTCTAGAACAAAGGAGAAGTGCTTGTGTTTTGGGAAAGCATGCACGGCCCACATCTCTTATTGGTTGATATGTCACGAAACAAGAAACGAGGAGGGAATTATGTACCGTGCCAAAGTATTTTGGGATTATTTAGTTTTCGGAAGATGACTTACACACCTAGACGGAGGGAGTACAAAGAGAAAAAATGAATTGCAGTTAAAAGAATGGCATTTCTAACAAAAATGTGAATGTGAACTACATATGTGTGCACGTGACCAGCACATACATTGTCAATGCAAAATTTAATGCAAGAAATAACTTATGAGTAACATGCACGAATTGATGATGTGGTGCTTGCATGCATAGAGTATAAAAAACAATGTGATTTATGACTTGCATGCATGACGTGTTCTTGTGCCATAGTTGCATGTCTAGGAAAAAAGCTACTAGTGGTTTGTACTAGCTATTTAGGAATAGAAGATGTATACATGGAAGTTGTAGGGAAAGAGATAACATGTATCTCAATTCCCATGAGTAGGGATTGGAAAAGAGATGTCATTTGGTTCACATCATAGGAACTTTTCTATTGAATCTAGAGATGGCATGTATCTCAATTCCTATGAGGAGGGATTAGAAAAGAGATGGCATTTGGTTCACATCATAGGAACTTTTCTATTGAATATACACTAATGTTTATTTTCCTTTGAAATTATGGGAGTATAGGAATCCATTCATATGAACCAAGTGGCTCTAAAGCTATAAAAATGATATCATGTTTATTTCATTTGAAATGTGGAGTATATGAATCTATTCCTATGAACCAATTGGCTCTAAAGGAAAAAATCCTATAAAAATCATATCATATAGAGTTCCTACTATATTCCTCCACACCAAAGGATGGTTGAAATTGCTGCAGGTGATACGACGGTCTTTCTTTGTAGACTCCTCCCCCATGTTTATAGTTACCTCTCGAAGATGAATGAAATGATATATACTGGGTATTCTATATGTGCATTTTGGTACACGAAAACTCGGTAAAAGTTTGCGAGGTTCGAATTTTCAATAAAGCTATATGCACTGCATTTTGGAACGGAGGGAGGAGCATACGGCAGTTGCTAACACTCACGTGGAAGATTTGTGTGTAGGAGGAGTGGCTGCTCTGTTAAATGGCATGGCAAAACTGACACTGTCGGATGCCGATCTAATGGTTCTTACGGCGTTCGTCGGGAAACGGCTTGTGGCGAACGTTTGTCGGATAATGATTTACGGACACATGCATTGCATTGGTACGTGCCCCCTCTCTCTCACGCACACACGCACCCTCACGAGTCACGACTCTCCCGAGTCCTCTCACACCCACCGTCTATCTGCAGGTAGACGTCACACACATATGTGCTCTTCACACCCTACCCTCAGAACTTCTAAAAAACAAAAGACGTTGCGCACCTTTTATTTTAGCTCACACGTCACACACTTATACTATTGCTCTTGTGGCGAACGTTCTTTGGGCATAGTATATTGTACTCTCACGAAAATAAGCGGTGCACGCACGCACTAGTTCTCTCACACCCACTCGCAGGTACACGTAGGAGTGCATTTTTTTGAAGCTGGTACAACAAAATCACTCCACTATATATATAAGCAGGAGCCTTAGCGCTTGCTTTACTAGGGTTCCTCTCTTTCACTCTCTCATGCTCTCCAGATCTAAGCAAGACATAGGTGGCCACACTCTCTGTCTGCTCACGGCTGGTCACAGATCCGGCCGGACCACCTCGATCGGGGCAGGGGTGTAGGTGCATCGTTCACGTTGTCGTCAGCGGCGAGGGAGGAGACCAACGGCTGCCCGCGTGTCCCGATCGGCGGCCGTGCCATTCTCTCCGAGAGAGCGCCGGCTCGGGAGGGCCTCTGACCCCTTCTTCCTCCTTGCAGTATTGTGGCCAAGATGCGGCCTCCCGACGCCATCTTTGCCACATGCCGACGACCCTCAGGTATATATCCTTCGAAACCTGCCTTGCTCTACTGCCTCAGCTCCCCACGTGGCTGTGTGTGGATCTTTTTCTTCTTCCGTTGGCTGTTCCAAAGCCACCTAGACTTTCACTATTATTAGAGGTAAAGGTAGTTCATATAGTCGAATCTAAGAGTTGGTTCAGACAAGGAAGAAAGCGGGAAAGCTGTAGCATGAATATAGGACTTGGTTCTAAGAGGAAACGGGGAAGTAGTAGATACTGGCTACCCAACCGGGAACGGATCTTCTAACATCACGAAGGGATGTCACGAAGCTATAGTGAAAATATAGTGCAAAATAGAGAAGGGATGTCACGGTTACTGTAGCGATATGTACTGTGGAAAGTTACTGTTTATAAAAAATAAATATGAAATTGATTTTATTACACCATAATTTTGTTTGTATGTAATTTTTGTAAATGTATACTGTAAATTTGTAATTTGCAAATTAATTCAAGTCATTTTAGCCTTAATCATATAGATGTGAAGAAGGGATGTTAGGGTATTGTAGCTTCCCTAACATCCCTTTGTGATGACTGATGTTAGAGGATTTTGTTCCTACCCAACCGGTCTATTGGTTGAAAAGGCGAAGAAAGCATGGTGGATGGCGAAGGGTGGGGGAAGTGGGCCTGTCTCTTGGTTGAAAAAGGAAAGAAAGTAAGGGGTGTTGGGGGACAACGCAAATGAGAATGAGCAGGTCTAGATTTCATGTGCTCACATAGGAAAATGTCACCGAGGAGATAAAAATGGGACAAATCCAGACATGCTGCCTGAGTGTTTGTCGCTCTCGGCAACCACATCTGCCTCACCACTTTATGCCCCTGTTGTCCCTATGCCCATATCGCTACCATTAATGTAAAATCACATGAAGCATTAAGCAATGCCACCTAATGTCACTATAAGTAATGGTCTAGTGCCGTCGATAAATTGAAGCAATGCCACCACCATTTTATGAAGTGCTTCCGTCTTGCTTTATTTCCCATGAATTTTATTGTTGCAGTTACACTTAAATCTCACACCGCTAACATTGCTTCATCCTAGTGGAACCGCACAAATTTGATTGCACATTTACTAACCATGTGCTACTCTCATGATAGTAATACTAATGTTATTGTACTGCGTGTTAATTTAGTGGCAGTGTTGATGTGAGGTGATGCTACTTACTTAAGGGCACCTTCATATTGTCAGTCTAGTGCCAATTATAACACAATAGGTGCTACTGTTAATCATACACAATATCTGTCACTATTTAAATAACCGTATTTCGTATTTGCGCAAACAGGGATGTCTGTCTCCATATCGTTTCTATCTGCACAATCAAAAGTACACACCTCAGTTTTAGTACAACTGAACAAAATGAGATGGCTATTCCTAGCTGCCGTCCTCTAACCTCCAATGTTCCAGGTATTCCTACATTGGTAGTAACTAGGTAGAATGACCAACGCAATCTAAAAGAAGGTGATTCGTACGTTTTACTTCCTGATTGCAGTGCAGGGACGAGCGAAAACAACTGCATCCTAGTCCGGAATGCACTTTCTACGAGTTGATCCATGGACCGAGGACTAGCTGACACGGCTGCACGGAGGTTTTTGGGACATGTGCGCGGACAAGAGGCATTGTGGTCTGCTTATTTCTGCAAATAGCGGTGCTTAAATTTAGTGGAATGCACAAGAATTTTACCTTGTCAGTGCACTACATGGTTCAGTTCAGCATTCCAGCTGAGAACACAATTATAATTGGTTATTCTGGAATGAGAAAACCTAACCCTGGATGGTGGCAACAAGAAAAAACCAGAGTGAACTCCAGGATTTAAGCCTGCCGGGAGGCCCTTTGCTCACAGAAGCCTTGCTTGTTTTTTCCTGATTTGTAAACCTTCTCACAACTTTGTCTTTTGCTGTGAACTAGTATATGTTTGTTTATTTCTATGAATCATTGAGATGTATAAAATTGATTAACTTATGCTTTTCAAGTTTTTTATGAAGCCGAGTTTAATGTGAGTGTTCCACATGAACGCTGGCCTAGCGTGTGAACGTTTGAAATTTACATCGAGGCCTCAGTTAACTGCATGAACCACTGTAACAAGATACGTAGTTGCTTATTTGTCAGGCAGCAGATTATTGATTGTTAGCTGGTCGATAGCCTAGTGTTGAAGCAAGCTGAGCCAATGTGCCGTGTTTTGCACAACTACTTACAAGTGGGGTAGCACCAACAGTGTTTACAAGTACTTATGTATACGTCGGCGCACATTTCTCGAACGAGTAATCTATTTCATCAAACACACACTGCTCGTATGATAAACCGTGACAACTTATGTCTTACCATGCCATATTCATGAAAAACTAGTGAGGACGCATCTGTTTCGGCAACAATTATGATGGTTCTCACATGATTCACGGGCACACAAAAGTAGCAGCAGTTCCCATAGACGGATTCAAACAGAGTACTTGCCCCGGAGGGCTCGATAATAGGCAAGGTTCGGATAAGTAGACACAATCCAAACTAGTATTGAACACTAGATGGGGCAACTATTTCATGCCTCGATCTAATTTGGGCTGGACACAAGATGGACCTTTCCATGAACATCATCGAGGACGTCCGGCAGCAGCTCAATCATGTGAACCTTCATGAAGATAACCTTGTGGCCTTGCCACTCATAAACTTGTTTGTGGAGGCATGCCACGTCATCTTCATGTGTAAGCTTGACAAGAACAGTATGCCTCACAAACGAAGGAGTAGCTTTCAACTTCTTGTGCTTCAGTACACCCTGGACAACACGCCTGACAACAGTGAGGCTGGAATACAACTCGACATCAGTATAAGTGCAAATGGCTTCCAGGATCCAACAGCCTAAGAACTCTGTTTTCCCAATGCGTATATTCAGGTCATCCGCATGTACAACCACACAATCGTTGTCTGCATCAGGGCTCTAATTGAAACAGAAACAAATTCTAAATTACTTTCCAGTATAAGAAACACAAGTTATTTAAACCACCATGTATAGCATGGCATCGAAGCTAATAAAATTTTGCATTATTCATCACCACATACTTAGATGAAAAACCACAATCGAGATCGGCAAAGAAGAAAATCATCTTGGGAAGCTCAGCGGGGGGGGGGACACATCCTCGAAGGGGGGAAACTGCTCCTGTAGTGCCACGGGGGCTATAACCTCAAACGAGGCGTTGACCATCTCAATAGTGGCCGTGAGTGTATCTGGGCTCGGCTCGGTGGCTGCCTCCATCTTCTTGGAGCTCTCTGTCTCATGTGGATCAACCTCTCGCGTCTGCTCCAATATCAGCAGATCTTTGCCTGGTTCTCCTTGGTCCATCATGAAACTGACGAATACTAGGAGACCACTGAAAGGAAAACACAATCGCAATGACAATGAAACAAAAAAGAGAGTGGGGATCGGTTACTGCTTTGCAAAAGTTCTTTTTTTTCTCTGAATGAAAATATACCGATATCATGGATCCGCTTACCTTCCCTTCATTGGGAGAGAAGAACAGTGGTAGATGCGAGTGTTGGCTTTCTTGAAGACGGTGAGGGAGAAGGGAATTCAGCGAAGAGTGAAATGATGGTTGCTTCATCCGTCAAACTTAGACTACGGGGAGGTGGGGTTTTGTGATACGACGGCTCACATCGCCAAGGCCACGACCGAGGTGACTCTCCGCCTGCATACTGCCTTCTAAATTGGTGGATGGCATTTGGGCCCGCACGTGGCATGGCTCGCATGTCGGTGAACAAAAGTAAAATGGCATTCAGTAGAGGGAGACGTTTCGATGACCTAGGACGAGCCAGAAGCGGTAGTGTATCCACTGTACTAGTAGTAATTGTTTTTCTGGTAGGTGTAGAGTGTCTCCACTGTACTAGTAGTAATTGTTTCTCTGGGCCCAAGACAAAACAGCCCATCCACCCTAGTAAATAATAAAATCAATTCAAAAGCCCATATATTTACTTAATGAGAGGCGCTACCACACCCAGCACACCGCCCCCAAAAAACCTTGGTGCGCTTCTTCCTCCTCACTCCCACCCACCTCACGTCAGCTCGCTCCACTCGTACCCACAAATTCCTCACCTCACTCCTACTGAAAACCCCAGCTCCCCTTCGTCCTCACTACTACAGAAAAACCCCAGCTCCCCTTCTTCTTTACTCGCACTACACTAGGCTCGTCATTCATTACTCTGCTCAAATCCGTGAGCGCGACGCGACGCCCTCGAGGAAAATGGAGTCGGCTGACCCCGGCGCCAAGAAGATGAGGCTCCCGCCAGCGGCGACGCTTGTTGTAGATCCTGTACCTGGCAGCGCGAGGAGAAGTGGCGACCCCGCCCCCACCGGAACTACGGCTACTTGAGTTCTACTATTCCCTTGGAAATCACCTACCAGATACCGAACACCATCTACCTGTGCTCTCAGCACCGATGTCCATCTCGCGGTTTTCCTCCTCTCTCCACACCGCCACCTTTGTGTTGTGCTACCTACCAGACAATCTGATACTAAACCTTCGACTCCCATTTCTCAACAAACTTTCACTTGCGCGGGTTCGTATATCGGAGGCCTCATTGCACAGCATCATCCACTCCAGTTGCCCTGCCCTGGAGTGCTTGGTGCTTGTTTTCATGGTTAGAATCGGTTGTCTCCAAATAAAGTCGCCTAACCTTGTAAGAATTGAAATTTGTTTTGACGGAAGGCAGCTCATCATCCAAGATGCCCCTTCACTTCAAAGGTTGATCCTTGATTCTAGTTATTCACCGTCGCAAATAACCGTCCTCTCTGCGCCTAAAATGGAGACCTTGGGTGTAATACATGATCTCTGTGCTCATTTCAAGATGGTGTTTGGCTCCACAGTTCTTCAGGTACTTTATATTATCATCTACACATGTAACCATAAGCTACATTTTAAATTTCTGCGCATAAGCTATATATCATCTCGGAGTACACATTTTGTACTAATATTATGTTTTATTGTCAATGAAGAGTTTCTCCATGGATAGCCTATCAATGGTGTTGCATTCTGTCAAGATCTTATATATCCAAATGAATAGTTTTGATCTGAACAAGATTATTGTCTTGCTGCAGTGCTTTCCATGTTTGGAGAAGTTGTACATAAAGGTGATAATTTCACGCACATTGGAAGCCCGCATATAGTGTACTAGAATTAATCGTTCAGTTGTTGCTCTTTCCACACTCTTTTTTTAGACCTTAACTATTTTCAATCTTCATGTCTATTTAGGGCAATAGGACGGGGTAAGAAAGTTATAACCAATCGATGGATTCATAAGCACCGGGATTTTATCACTTCTCATGACATCCGATTGAAGACAATAACGCTAGAACAATATGTAGCCAACCATGCAAACACTAGATTTGTCACATTCTTCATGCTGAATGTGAGGTTACTATTGTCCATCGGGCTTAAGTTTATCAGCAGCATGGTTTTGACAGATGGGTATGTCGAAGAGCAAAAAAAGGAGTTTCAGGTGGGCAAAAGAGCTTCTGAACATGCCGGGCTTCTATTTACAACATATTGTGGTCATAATCCAGTAAATTTTACGACCCAGGATGTTCATTCTATGGACCTGACCAATCCATTTGACTGTGACTACCGAAAGCAGTGCTAGAGTTAGATGTTGTTGCCCTTCTCAACCTGGGTTTTGTCTAAACCTGATGAACAATTAACCCTCGTGCTTCTGTACAGTTTGTAAGTTGGAGTTAGATGTTCTTGCCCTTCTCAACTCGGTTGTGACTATCATATTTTCTTTGAAACAAGGCAAATGGCTTGCCATTCATTTAATTTAGAGTGAAATATTGTAACAAATCCCAACCAAGGGAAATAACATCACTCTCGCTGGCTGCTTGAGCTCACTGTGCATTACAGAAGCCAAGTGATTAGCCCCCACCAACACCCACAAACTTATTTCAAACTAGCACACCAAATGGGCTGTAAATTTTCATAGGAAAGGCTGCATGACCGTGACAGATTTGGATTCTGACATTTGGGACCCATGAGGAAATAGCCTATCCAAGGTGGTGTCGACTTACTAGCTAGTCAACAAACGATTCTGCCTACCAGCCGTTGGATTGACATCCAACATCTGTCGTGTATCTTCTATCTCTGGTCTTCTTCCTCCAGCCGCCCAAACCAAACCACCCCGTCGGCTCCGCCTGCTCCCGCCTCCCATGGATGGTTGCGCCTCCGCCGCCTCTACCGTACCCTCCAACGCTGGCAGTCCCTCCTCTATTCCCCACACGCCCCGTTATTCTCCGCGACGCCGCCCCAACACGCACTCAAGACGAACCAGCCAACCTCAGATCCCCTCCGCAAGCGATCGGACGGCGATCTTCCACGGCTCTGTTCGTTGCCCGAGGCCTCGCGCCGCCCTCGGCCTTGATTCGCTCATGTGCATGTGTGCGCCGCCCTCTTGCGTTGTCAACGTCGTCAACAACCGAGAGGAACAAGGATATGACTATACATGGAGAGGATGATAGTAGGGACCCACCAGCGTCATGGCAGTATGCAAGCAAGTGCCTCATTATTATAAGCCAAAAAATGGTTCCTCCTAATGGTTGGACATCTGGGGCTCACGTCATTGTCAACGTAGTCAATAAACGAGAGAATTACACAACGAGCGGCTGACACCAGGGACCCAGCAGGTCGGGCAGTTGTTATTTTCTTTTTTTTAGGAATAAGCAGTTGTTATTTATACTAGTTTTAGCGACGGACTAGGGTAACAACGGGGCTGTGCGGGGGTTGTGGCCCGTCTAGCCAGGGTTTTATTTATGTTTACCACATCATGAGCCTAGCTGTGTTTTTTTCTTGCTGAAATGGCTAGCCCAGTTCTATTTTTCTAAGAAATACCCAAACGAGGCCTACTTGCTTTATCATCCCTGCTGGGCTGCAAATCTTTCAAGACGAGGAGAGTTTCATTCAGTTTGCCCAAAAATGGGTTGTACATTTTTAAAACACATCAAACCGGGAATTAGTTTCAATTTTTTTAATTTACAAGATTTTGAATTCCATTGATTTTTATGCGTGGTCAATTATTTGGATTTTATATTTATATAAATTATTTTTCAAAATAGTTTGAATGTGACTCGATATTTCAGGATTAAAAACAGTTGACCACACCGAAATATGCAAAATTTCGTATAATTTTTAACCATGGCCACAATATGGGGTGTAATGTAACAAAAAAAAGATGGGCTCCAAAAAAATTCTTAAGAATTGGCAAATGGGCTGTAAAAATTTAGAAATAATGGCAGATGGGTTGTATGCTGGTTTCCACAGATTTGAGGCTGACTTGTGCGCCTACTACAGGTTGACTCGTATGCTTTCCTAAAAAATAAGGTTAACGCACACGCAACGTCGTGTCAACTTAGTCAACACACGAGAGCAGTGACTGTTGGAAGTCCATCCAACGGCCGTCGTGCTTCTTCAATCTCTGCTCTTCCTGCTCCAACCACTCAAACAAGCGCCGGCGGGATTGCCTGCTCCCTCCTCCTGCGGCCGGCTATGCTGCCGTGCAGGCCTCACCGCGCCATCGTTCTCCCATCGCTGGCCTAGCCATCCCTTTACTCACCCACACCTGTTGTTATTCTCCGGCGACGGCAGACGAACCAGAAAACCCTCGCACTCCCCTCTGCGTGGGAAACAATCGCCGAAGTTTTCCTCGGCTCTGTCGTTCCCTTCACAGGCCTCGCTCGCCGCCCACCGCCTGGTGCTCTCGGCGCGGCGTGGTTAATGTGGTCAACGAACGACATGCATCGAAAGTGGACTGTACGTGGAGAGGCTGACAGCTGGGTCCACGGCCGCACGCAAGGAAATGCCTCCTTATTACGCGCAAAATAATGATTCCTCCACCTGACAGCTGGGACCTACCGGAAGGGCCTCTGTATTTTGCAAAAAAAATGTTCCCCCACTGACAGGTCGGACCCACCACATATATCTTCGCACACAAGGAAGTGCCTCGTTATTACGCACAAAAAATGAATACTCCCCCTGCTAGTTGGGACCCACCATAGTGGGAGGCTGACTTGTGGGCCCACTAAGATGACGGGGATGGAGGGCTTTGGCAACTTAGTCAATATGAACGATTCTAGCTCTAGTGACCGTACGATGTCCATCCAACGGCTGTAGTGCTTCTTCAACCTCTGGTCTTCTTACTCCAGCCGCCCAAACAAGTGTCGGTCGTGCCGCATGCTCCTACCTCCCGTGTCCGGCTTTGCTGCCACCGCTAGCCATTCCATCCTTCTATACTCACCCACACCTCCTGTTATTCTTCGGCGATGGCAGCCTCACACCGCAGCCGGGCAGCCAACCCACGATTCCTCCGCGTGGGCATCCACCGCGCGTCTTCCCGGCTCTCGATCGCCCCTTCCTAGGCCTCGCGAATGTCCCACCGCCTGGTGCTCTCAAGGCGGCATGGTCAATGTGGTCAATGAACGACTTCCGTCCGAAGAGTATCAGACGGGAGAGGCCGATACTGGATCCACGGCCGCAACAAGGAAGTGCCTCCTTATTACGCGCAAAATAATTATTCCTCCACCTGACAGTAGGGACCCACCTGACGGGCCACCGTATTTCGCAAAAGAAACATTTCCCCCTGACTGCTGGGACCCACTAGCGGCATCTTCGCACGCAAGGAAGTGCGTCCATATTACGGGCAAAAAAAAGATTCGCCCCCCTCACTGCTGGGACCCACCAGCTACATCTTCGCATGCAAGGAAGTGACTGACAGTCGGGACCCACTTGGTCGAAGCGTACGTAGTGTTGTCATTCTGGTCACCAATGTGTACGTACATACTGGTCTATGTAGAGGCGCGCACGTGTCGTAGTAGAGGCGCGCACATGTCGTAGTAGAGGCGCGCACGTAGCATGTACACATACGTACAACGGCCAGGGTGCAAGATAGTAAATACGGCCATGTACGTACATACGGGCGGGGTCTCGAACGCCTACTCACGCATACGTACGGCCAGGGCTCGTGTGCATGGTTG